>OX359280.1:7105000-7705000 GCA_947179155.2 Hedera helix | reverse complement strand
TTTGTCGTGTTGTGGACTGGAATGCTTGTAACTTTGGATCCAGGAGTGATTGGGAAGCGTACCATTTCATTTTGAAAAGCTCATTCAGAGGGTTACACAATGATGTTGACTTTGGCCACTCTTTAATCGAGGAAGATGATACGAAATGAAAATAATTATCTCCCCGTAAATGTTGACTTGTCCATTGTCTACATAGTCCACAACTCAGAAGTCACCACGTTGTTCTTGAATCTTGTCTCGGCCATTTGGCTTTGGAGATGCATAATGACACTTTTGCCCTCCTGCCATGGTTAGATAACAAAAAGAAAATTTTAGGTGTCTACAGTATGTTATGCTAATGTTTATGAAAGGGTAATGTGGTGATTTTATGTTTATATTGTTTGTATTTCAAAGACTTGGTACTGTCACTCTTCAATTGTGTGGTTAAAATCAAATTCATGTTTCTTACTTTGAAGCATCATTTTATCTTGCATTTAAGATGTTTGATGAAATAACTCACTGAGCTAGATTATTATTTTACCTTCCGACATTTTTGTTTCTGGTAACGAGTTTATAATTTATAGTACTCCAACTGCAATACTATTTTTTATAGAACTCAATATTTCATCTGCTACTCTAAAGACCAACCCAAATTTGTTCTTATGTAAAATTATGGAGAAATGAGAGGTTACAGATTGGAGTAGCTGTGGGGAATTTGATCAAGAGCCTCAATGCTAAGGGGAACTCAAAGCAAGTAGATATTCTCTCAAGGATGATCAAGGGAAAGGATAAAGCCCCTAGCAGCAAGAAAGGGAAGAAGCATGCAGTTATGGCTTCCTGACTTTCATATATTGTACTTACTTTTCTTCAGTTTTTAAGGTAAGAGTTTTATGCCTTAATTTTTCTTTAAGGAGAATGGAAAAATTTTGACTTTAGCAAAATAATTAGCAAGGTATTTGACGTAATGTTTTGGGAAGTTATCTAAGTGAGATTATGCATAATTTATGAGAAAGTCATCGAGAAATATTTGAAATTTAATATGCATAGGTACTTGTTCAATGAGGAGATAAAATATATTTTTTTGTTTGTAAATTTATATATATAATTGATCATGAGGATAATGCGATATGTTTATAAATTTATATATTTTTTGTATTATTGTCTTATAAATATCATTCTCATCACGTGTTTAAAAAATTATTCAATTCATTATTAAAATCAGCCCGTGCATTACACGGATTACCAACTAATACTTTTAAAATTAAGTTTCAACCCAAGCAAGGTTAAAAATTTCAATCCTAAAAATGTAACGTCAATTTATAATCATTTATAATCAGTCACGTCTACTTATAATCAATTTTAAAAAGTAAAAAATGTTTGATAACTTGATATTAAAATTGTTTATAATCATTTTATGAAAAATAATCAGAAACTTCAATTTGAAGCTTCTAACTATTTGTAAAATCTAATAATTAGGTTTGACCAAGTATATTACTAATTTGTCCCTATTTATTTTAGTAATTCCCGTCATTATCTATCTTACTTCTCTAAACCTTCTTTTTTAGTAATTTACAGTTAAAATAAGTGATAATCATTTTTATATACTAAACATTTTTTATTATAAGTACTTTTTTTGCCAGATACAAATTATTTTTTGAAAACTAATTAAAGCAAAAGCAATAACCAAAATAACTAATTATATTTTTTAAGCCATACCAAACATTCTCTCGAGTCTTAATTGTTGAACACGACCAGCTGGAATTTTTTAATAGTCTCACCAAATTACGGGATATACTCCCAAAATAAATTTCCTTTGATTGCGTCGTGACTCGTGCCTCACCAGATTTGGTTGCCTCCCGCATGCTCCAGCACAAGTTATCACCTTTCTCTGAAAAAAATTCCCTTTGCTGGGACTGCATTCTGGTAGGCCTTCCACACCACAAGAAGTGTAAGACTTTGGAGGCTGCTCTATTTTTTACTATAATAAGTTATGTGAATTAAAATGAAAGGGCAAAATCTGTATATATCGATTGCATCACGACTCGTGCTTCACCGGATTTAGTATTTTTCAGCATACTAAGTCATGTGAATTAAAATAAAAGGGCAATTTAGTCTTCCTTTTACTTCTTTATAACACACTAATTACGTACTTTTAAAGATATTTTAAGAGTGAAATTACCCGAAATATTTTATGCAGATCAATTACTACAAGACGGTGGCCAATAAAAATTATTTATAGAAATTTAAAAATATTAACATTCAATATCTTAAAGTTGAAATATTAGGGTTAAAAGTGTCAAAAGTGAAAAACTTGAAAGGTCTATTTGTAAGTTATTGAGCCGAAAACTGGAAACAGTATGAACGGGTTGGTAGTTGGAACTAATACATGCTCCTGGAGTGACGAGAAAATTGCTTACCATCTGGCCTGGTGTCTGAGGAAGCCCAACAGCTTATACACGTAAAGAAAATAGTGATAAAGTTGATTCTAACAACTGAAACATGATATCTTCTTATTCTTAATTTTAGCTTCTTTTTTTTTTGTTTTTTTGCTTTATGATTACAAGGAAAGTGGTTTATAAGGGGCAGCCATAGTATAGCAACACTTACTTGGGTGCAATGTTCTCAGAACCGGTTCGTTCAGCGAACCGAAAAAGTTACCGGGTGGATAGGTCACTGGTTCAACCAGTGGTCGAACCGTTATTGAACCAGTGACGTCATAAATATATAAAAATATATATTATTAACAATTAATAAAATTTTAAAACATCTAATTTTTTGTAAGCTAAAATATAGTGAAATTATGTTATATTATTAGTAAAAAAAAAATTACTTCAAAATCGGTTCAACGGGTCAATTAACCGGTTTTACCGGTTGAACCGGTGGTCAACCGGTTATTGACCAAAATTGGTTAACCGATCCAAATCGGACCGAAAAAGGAACCTGAACCGATCTAACCGCCGGTTCCGAACCGGTTTTAATAACATTGCTTGGGTGTAATAATAGTTTGAAAAAGTCAAAGATAAAAATAAAAATAAAATAAAGGTTTACTCGAAATAGCTGGTAACGGCAACGTGAGCTAGCATTGCTGCTTTTTTTACTGTCAAAAAAGTCCCTAGACTAATACGAGTGTTTACAAACATGTTTTAGCTGATCAAACATTTGTGTTAGGATTGTAAAACCAAGTTGTTATGGTATTTCTTTCATGTATGAACGCCAAAGTTGGCGGTACATCAAAAATCTCAAGCATGGTTTTCCTCGCACACTACAATGAATAAATTACATGTATACCCAACCAAATTACTTCAAAATGAATAACCCCACCATCTCCACTATACTATCTTCCTAGAAATTAATATTTCCACATGGAGCTCACACATAAATGTGGGAAAAGTCTTGTTAGTGTCCTATCTTCCTACACATTGTCTTCCAATTATCAGCATTAATGTCTCCCTTATTCTGCTCCCTCGAGCTCAAACTGTTTGTAGTCCAAACAAATGGAGGCATTTCTGTCACCCAAGGAATTAGAATTCTTCATTTTATCAACATGGGATTTATCCACTGGCTCATATAGTCATAAGATGGCCTCCGGGAGGCGTAATTTTGTGCTAATAAGGAAATTTGGTCTATGAATATCGCATTTGTGAAGAGGTGATACTGCATCTGTTTGCGACAATGATAATGATCCGGTTAAGGCCAGCAAAGGCTCTAGTAGGAAAGCTTTACTCTCTCTTTTTCTTTCATTCTCCTTCTTTATATCTTCTAGCAAAGCTGTACTTGTGTCTATACCTGCTTAAATCAATGATTCCAAGAGAATGACTTATATTGGATAGCCCTTTATACAGAACCACCAAAATATACTATTCGTCCACAAAAAAGCCCCGTTTGAAAAACTTGTAAATATTAACGATATATTTTTATTCCATATTTATCTCTAGTATAGTGAGTATTTAGTTTAACAGCAACCGGACGATAATGAAATTATGATGGCAAAACTTAAGAGTAATGTATCATTTCATCCTACTATCAATAATAAGAGGACTCATTTTGTGAAACAAAAAATTGGCAAATAAGACCCGTTTTGTGGAACATATGATGTATATAATAGACTGCTCACCTGAAAGGTATCCCCCATGGACATAGCCATTAAATTTTTCACTTGTGTGTTCTCCAGTGAAGAAGATCCGTCCTACTGGCGCCTGACCAAATATAACGTAAAGATCAGCTCCAATTAATGTCACAGCACAGCAGAAGATTGCTTATTGGACATGATATCTTTTTCTATTTTAAAATTGCACGTTGCGAGTTTAAAATTGACATGAAAATTTAAATGTGTCGGGTACAAATAGTATCAACATTAGTGTATAGATTATTATTCCATTTGCCAACAATTTATAATAAAAGAAATGATCAACATATTGGTTCTCAATTCTAAGTTTGTGTTAAGTTACCATCTAATGCTTAAACGGTTATAGACCAGGCCGTAACAATTTATATCAGCCTAACAAGCCCCCAACCCCCCACCCGCCCCCCCAGCACCCACACGAATACACTGAGAGACAAGTTAAAACGCATTTGTATCATCAATATTAATATAAAGGAAACGTGCAGCGGCAATATTTGAACTCAAAACCTCACACACCCAAATAATCAAGCTAACACTCCCACTCACGTGTACTTTGACAGAAATTAAAATAGATTTGAATCATCAATATTAAAATGAAGGGCAAAGTGGAGCAGGAAGATTTGAACCAAGACCTAGCACACCCAAAACTCTAATAATGTATATCAAGCTAACAACTTGTTTATATATTTATATAGAATCTTAACAATTAAAAAAGAAAATAATAACTTGCCTACACTAATGAAGGGATTAATTAAACGAGTTTAAGTACACAAATCTATAAGATAATTCTTATAGGGCCAGCTAGCATAAAACATGTGTGCAGCATGAGAATAGGACAAGATTTGTACCTTAATATTTTGAGCAAGTTTATGATTAACGTTAATAGGGTAGTTGCTGTAGCTGCCACGTTGGAAGCGATTATTCCACCAGCGAGGAACAATTATATCAGTGGCATCTGGAATATCAGGCCCAAACATGTTCCTAAGCACATCCATTGCTTCTTTTAGTGTTTCTTGATCTGATTGAGCTTCAACACGTTTTGATTCTTCGTTTGTCATTGTCACAACCAGAATATTGGATCCAGGATAAGCGTTCTCCATGTGCTGATGAGATAGCAACAAATCAACAGCCAAATTGGATCCATATAGTGTGAGTAAAATTAAATAAATGCACGAATCAACGACGACATTATAAAAAAAATAATAGGAACATCTGTTATGTTTGTCTAGAATTCTTGTTCAGGATCTGAAATTTGACCCTACACAAATTATATATTGTGACAACCCGAAGGAAAAGAAAGATAAAGTTTAGTGGTGGTAGCGGAGGACTGAGAATTGTTATATTATTTAGGCCCATTATATTTTTAGTCTGGCTATATGTGCTATTGTAGCTAGGATTTCGTTTTCTTTTCATTCTCAGTTTTAGCCGCCTTCATATTAAGATTCATTGATTGTATTTTTCGCACATTGATATAATGATATCTTTTGTCTCTCGCCCGTATTTGTTGATTTCTACGTTTGCCATATTTTATTCTAACATCATAGTTGATAGCTGCATATAAGTTCAAGATTTATATCAATTAGTAAGATATTGAAAATGAAAAGGACAGGATGATAAAAAAAGGCTTAGTAGTAGATCAAGTGTGAGAATGAACATATTTCACATTATCTCTTGAGCAAAGCACTTGCATTAAAAATTCAGAGTCTAATGATTAATTTTTTTAGTAGACAACATAAGTCTTTTTATAAGAAAAAAACAGCGGCTGACATACATTTGATTTTTATGGTGCAACTAACTATATTGCCAGCACTAAGAGAGTGACAGAAATATCATATAAATTAATGATGCAGACACCGCCGCAATTTCATTTTTTAACAAGAAAGATAATTATTTATTAATAAATTTTCATTAAAAATGAAGAGTAGCTGTCATTGAACTTGATAATCAACCATGGCTGCCAGTTACCAACAAAACTTGAACAACCAACATTTTCCCAAAATCCAATTTGTCCGCATTAACACAATTAATAATGATAATGAAAGTTAATTTATCTTGAAGAGATATATGATATCCTAAATTGATCTTACACACATTAACAAGTTGTTTTAGGAAAAATATGCCCTTCAACTCAAATATAGATGCATAACTACCCATAACCTTAGAAGCAAGGATTCTTCTGTAGGTTGGCGAATCCCGAAATCTAGATTCTTAGATTCTTCTCGATTTATTACATTTTTATCATGAATTAATATTTATTAGTTTTGAAGTTCTGATGTATTTGTGAATATAAAGTTATATTCCGAATTCTCGAATTCCCATTTTTTAGGATTTGTGGAACTGCCAAACACTTGTATAGCGAACCCGAATCCTTGCTTCTTATTCCATAACTCATTGGACTACTATAATTTCTCCGCCTACATTTCTTACAAGTTAGAAACAGAAACTGTTTTAAGTTTTAAGGAAGTGCAAGAATAATGTGTATGTTGCCGTTACTAGTTTTGTAAAATCAACAAAACAATACCAAAATAGAATGCTAAGATTTGGTGGAATTATTTTTAAAAATGATGATGTCATAAAGGATAAGATGAATAAGAACACAATAACAAAGATTTTATATCATTCGAACCTGCCAGAACGTGTAGTATCCCCTGCGCTCGTGAGCATAAATGAAGAACTCCTTTTCTACCCCACCAGGCCAGAATTTATATGGAAATTTTAAGAAGATTTTTGTGTACACTATCACGTCCAATTCCGCTATGGCTTCCATTTTCCACCTCTGTTTCATTAATTTTTTCAGCTTGTCAATTCTTAATTAAACATGTATAAAATGACACTATAAAAAAATTATTAACTTTTTTTAGGCAAAGGAACCACAAAGAAAACAATTAAACGTGTTCAAATAATTTAGTTTTAATATTCAAGTGTTGAGTCAGTAACAACAAAATCTGCCTAAGCACTCTAAAGTATAAGCTAGATGCATGTGCAATAGTTCAGCTACCACTCTGGCAAGAGATTCTATTTTTAAAATCAATGCACTTAAATTAACTCAAATCAAATCAAATTGCATGGTTTCAACTCTTTCCAAAACAAATATTTTAACCATGGCCAAATATAACCACCTATGGCACATGGACTCAAAAACCCTTAAAAGAAACCTAAAAAATAGACAACAGGACACAGTTATATTTAGAATATTTTGATTCATTTTTCACTAAATTGTCGTGTTTGACACCTGTACTATATGTCGTGTAAACACGGATACTTTTGAAGAGTTAAAATTTAAGAACAACTAATTGACAATCACACCGAAATTAGATTAAGAATGAAAAAATAAGAACACACGATATATCAAGTTTACTAATTTGATTAATTTTGTTTGTATAATATATTCATTTAATGTCTCACACGCTCTACAAAAATATACACACCAAATAATGTTTTATAATAAATAGAAAACGCTGAATACTATAACATGAGTTCAAGTATAATATATTAGTAAAATATAAAATTGGAGTACTAATAAATTTATAAGCCCAATTATATATTGAGTCTGGTTTTCAGGGGGCATTAACCCCTTATAATTCCGATCAGCTCATGGATTAGCCGGGCAGAACTCATAAAAATATAAATCATTTCCAACATAAAATTTAAAAGAATTCATGTAACATAGATCAGTTGCATGATATTTCATTAGATATAGGACTCGAAGGCCAATAACAGTCAAATGCATATGTTCCAGTAATCTTCATCCCAAATCAAGAGTCAAAAATAGGACTCTCATTTGGGATGATTTTAAGTAGCTATTTTAATAATTAATTTAATGTATGATTTGATAGTTGCAGTCAAAGCCGTTGAACCTTTTATATGTAAAATTATAGACAATCCTTTACTTCTTCATTTAAAAACTCAAATTTAATGAAATGAAACTAGCAGCTACCATATTAGATCACATTGCTTCTACAATGTAATATTGTAAAATAATACTTGCCATACCAGCTGAGTAGCCCACTGATGGGTAAAATACTGCGGATCATGCAAAGGCAATCCATAGTTTTGCATATAATATATATATATATATATATAATTGTATGTGTGTCAGACTCCTATATCAGACAGTGAACTTCAATTAATGCAGTAGCTTACTGTCAGTAAAAGATTGACCTTTTCAGTCTATTGTAATTAAATATTTAGGGTCAGAATCTTCAAACCATGGCCTTTGGTGAACCTCATGGGTTCTCCCACTTATTGAGGGCCCCAATTCTAGCCATGGCCAAAACAGGAGTCACTAAGAGTAATGTTACATTTGGATTAAAAGATAGAGAATAGAATAATTTATTTTTATAGAATAAAAAAAATTATATTTAATTATTTTATTAAAATAAAATAGATTATTCTCATATTTTCTAAATTTATAAATTTTATTTTTTTAGGAAGAGTTATAAAATGACTCATTCTAATTAAAATGAAATAAATCATTTCACTCTCCATTTCGAAAGACTATTCAGTGGTCCTAGGGCAAATCCACGCGGTGCCTCAGGGTAATGAAATATCTCCATTTCAATAGGTCTATAGCTACAGGTAGTAGAACACTACTAAAATTGAGATATTTCATTAACCTGAGACATCACGTGACATTGCTCCAGAACCATTGAATAATTTTTCTTCAATTCTATTCATTCCTCTATTACATTCATTCACTTATTTTATTTATTCAATCCAAACGTAGTATAAATGTGATGCCAATAAAATTGTTAAGTAGCAAAAAAATTAGGTTACTATTAGTAAGCTAATTAAGGTTTGTCCTAATTGTCAAGAATAAAATTTTATGTTACATTTGAAGCAGTTTCATAATTTAACTATTTGAACGAGGTTACATGTTCGATTTTATATTTGTATTGAGCAACTTAATACAAATTTAAGCACCCTTTTGTCTTCGAGACAAGAGGAGACATTATTTTTTTTATAGGTGAATTGTGTTTGGTATCAAAAAATTATATAAATCATGCTAGGATGTAATCCCTATGAGTATAGGTGCTTCATTTTTAATTAGCTTCCTTTAATTTAATTATCAGGCAAAATATGGTTTAAAACAAGGAAAGTTTCCCATAAGAAGAAAGGATAGAAAACTACATGCTAAGCATAAGGGGTGAGTTATAACTAATAGTCTTTCCATCCCAAAAATTGATAATTAGTTTTACTACTGCAAATATTCTACAGATTCAAATTTGGTGTCAGATAGAGTCAAAACATTATACTCTTACTAAGACTCTTAGTTTAGGGGTTGAATTTTTCTAACTAGCCCAAATAGCATAATGCACACTCATATGACATATCACTATGTATATTAAGGGTTTATTCGGCTATTAGTCGGCAACATTTGGTTCATTTAAACCTCTAAACTTATTGTATTATTTTTGATGTGTTACATTTTAATTTTAAAATTACGTTTATGAGTTAAATAAATTATATATTATTATTAGACAAATAAAATTACTAAGTAGTATATTTTAATTTCTAAACTCCTCAATCGCACTAAACCGAATAAGCAATCATGCACTAAAATACTTTAAATTTCACAGCTCTGAAAATCATCTTTCAAATGCAAGGAAGTATATCCATTAATTTATGAAAGGAGAGAGAGAGAGAGAAACGTACGGGCAAGGGAGGTTTAAAGGAAATGAGGTCACTTTGGAGAACACCAATGCTAGCTGACAAAATCAAGTAATTAGCTTCGTAAACGCAACCATCCTCCGTTTTCACCAAAACGCCGTTTCTCGAGTACTGTAATTCCCTAACAACCTGCCACATTTCCATGAAACCGATCATAAATGAGCCACTGATATACAAATACAAATGCATATATAAGCCCAAGAAACAACTACCCGCATTAGATTCTGAGCAGTCAAACCAAGAAATCTGTGCAGCAAGTGAACCATAATACAGTAATATATGGGGAATAGGTGAAAATTATTCAAGACTCCCTCCAGAAATTTCAGCCACCCATATCCCCATTTATATGACTTAATTTCCTCAATGTCAATATGAAATACAAATATATATATATATATATATATATATATATATATATACATACATATATAGTAAAAGTAGTTTTATACTTTTATAATATATATATTGACTTTTTTTGACTAGGACTCCCCGAAGAGCCTTCAACCACCCACCCCCGTATACCAGTTATGGGAGATAATTTTCTCAATGTTGATATGGGAAAAAAATTAATAAAAATAATAATTTTATAATATACACGAGTGATATTAATATTATGACACATAATTAATAAAATATCTATATTAGATGAAATTATTTTTATTTTAATAATATTCTATAATTTTTATTTTGCTTGTATATACACACTCACAATCTCCTAAATTTCTACACAGATTCCCTAAAGAGCCAAATTTCACCTACTCATATCCCATTTAAGATTTTCCCCAAAGAACCAAATTTCACCAACCCATCATATCCCATTTATGGGAGTTAATTTAATTTCCTCAATGTCAATATGGAAAACTACTTGGAAAGAACTTGGGGGAAAGTAAAATGAAGTCTCTTTCCTCTATAATCAATAGAATCCTGGTTTTCTTCTATAGCTAGGGGAAAGAAACAAACAGACCCTTAATAAATGTAGAAAATGACAAGACCTGATGAGTCCCTGTTTCTTAATGTTGGGTTGATAGCCTGTGGCTTGGGTCAGCTGTACCTCTAGAGATTGCAAAAGAGCGTTCATATTATATGAATTATGAACACGGACGAAAGATAGTGGGACCCATTCTCTGGTGTACTAATGTGTAGGGAGTACTTTTGGAAGTAGGCTTTGGGGGATCTCAGCAATTTCATGACGACATCAATTATCTATGACATTGATATATGGTCTCGTCTTTCCTCTTTCCTCTTTCTTGTCATTGCGTTGTGTGAAAATTGGCATCGAATGTGCGCAGAGATGGACCTTGCTTTTGCCCCCACCTTCAGATATTGGCAGAGTGCCATTCTACCAACTACTAATGGTCTAATACTTCCTCATTTTCATATTATCTTTCATTAAGAGAATATGTATACATATTAAGAATAATAATTAATAATATATTTTTTTTAAAATGATGCTATATTTATTATAAGAAAAAATATAGTTATTAAATTGTATTAAATATCTTTTAAAATATGATATAAATATGGATATTATAAGAAAAATAATTTAAATATATGCAAACAACAATAATTTTGAAATATACAAAACAAACTAAAACGTCAATTAAAATAGAGTGGAGGGAGTACTTTCTAAGTAATATTCCATTCAAATTTAGTTGTCCTCTTTTCTTAACATGATTTAAAAGATAACAAATTTAAGTATATAAAAAATTAATATTAATAATAGCAGAATAATAATTATGTTACCACAACAATAAATATCACTAAACATTAAAAAAATTGCTGACACAAATGTAAAAATATTATTAAATACATATTTACTCTAGCAATATAAATATTACACAATTAACTATAAAAAATGCGTAAATTAGAGAAAGAGATGCTTAAAATGGGATGGAAGAAAATGAAAACGACCCTTTCTATATACTTCATAAGAAAAGAAAAGAACTTATAAAATTGAAGAACTTCTATATATTGAGAAAATTGATAAATGTACTTTGCTTTCACCATTTACACTCCATCAAAATATAAACAAATAAATTAATATGGACCGCATTTAACATTTCTTTCCTCTATCTCAAAATATAAGAGCATTTTCTTTTATATTCTATAAATTATTGAGTTTTTATATTTTAAAACGGAAAAAATATTCTATAAAAAAGCTTCCTAGAAATTCTTATAATTCATTCCACCTAATTATTAATCTAGTCTTACACAGTCAAGAAACCAAACAAACATGATTGCCGGGTACACTTGCAATCAGTTCCCTACCCAAATTGATAATCAACCCCAACAGATACTAGTTAAATAAAATAAAATAAAAACTAAAAAATTAGCCTATTAGGTGACTTGAAGACCTAAAACTCACAATAATTAGAACCAAGTACCTCATTTTCCACCTTATACAACAAGATTATGAGATTCTTTAAGTTAAAGATAAACAAATGTTAGAAGCCAAAAAGGAGGTTGAGCCAAACAGGCAAACAGGTAGCTTCATATGATAAAGAAATAAAGAACAGCCTTTAGAAAATGTCCTTTTCTGCATAATTACCCTTAGAAAGTGACAAATCAATCTCAAGTGCATGCATAAAACAGGATTTATATTTTAATATATTTTTTATAATTTTTTCTAACAATTATATTATCAAAATAAATATACATTTAACGAGCTTATTTTAACACACTTGTTACTTTGACATTATCTCTTTTCTCTTTCTCAGGATACTTTCTTTCTGTTCCTTTTTATCTGTCCACAAATGATTGGCACATAAAAGAACAACGAAAGATTCACCTCACAAACAGTAAAAAAATAATAAAAATTACCTTGTTAAGTTTCAGACGACTGTCAGAGATTTTACCCGCCGAGGTAAAAAGAAACTTTTCAGCCATCTTGTAAAGCAAATGTTCATATCCTCTTTCATCAGCAACTAAAAATTCTTGCTCCCCAAAATCTACGTACGTGGATATTGGTTCAACCTCTACAAAACCCCAATTCTTATATGGTCAGTTATCTTTAAACTATGTATGTTTGGTTGCTGGGAAAATGATTGGAAAAAAACAAGGAAAATTGAATTGGAGAGGTCCCACTTAAGTGGGTATTTTAAGCAACTTACAAACATAACACCCCACTTTCTTGATTTTCCTTAACTTTCTCATAAACCAACAAAAAAGAACATTAAGGTGAAAGGAGATACATGGAACTGACCTGCCATTTCAAAATCATGGAGGATAAAGTCAATCGCCAACTCTATTGGTGTTTTTGGGCTACTACAAAAACCAAAAACGAAATCAAAAGGATAATGTTGATTATTTGAAGTTTCGAACACAAACAAAATCTATGCTTCATTCTCTTTTTCAAAAAATTTAAGGCCATTGACATTTGTTAGACAAAAAATATTGTCGTCAAATTAATAAGTATCGACGGAACAATTACGGAACAATTACAAAAATATTACTAAATATATATTTATTTTGATAATATTATTTTTATTCTAACGATATCAACGACTAATTAAATTTAAGGCACACATAAATTTAGGGAGAGAAAATCACAATGGTGCTTCCGAAAATTTGGTCACGTCAACTTCATTATTGGCTTCTTCCTTCTTCAGCTTCTGAATTGCGGATTCCACTGCCTTTGCATATGAATCCGCAGCTATTGCACTGGGAAAAATCTTTCCACTAACACAAACAAATAAAAATTATTCAAATTAATTACGACAAAATTGTTCGACAATCTTATATCTTGTGCATAAACAGATGTAGCATTAAAATAAAAAATAATATACATAACATTGTTGAGTTATCACGTACCCCGAATATAATATTATCAACTATAATGTCACTAATTTAAAAGAGCGAATTAATGAATAATAATTATAAGTTACTCCAAAAAACTTAAATTGTTAAAAATAATAATATAATAATAATAATAATAATAATAATTCTTACTAACATTATTTTAAGATTTAACTTTAAAAGCAAGACGCTGGAAATCCTATATAAAGGCCAGCCAATGCTAAATTAAGCAAAATGTGGAAGAACGTATAAATACATACGCCAGCGCAGCTACTGTACGCGTATGGCGTCATTTAGCAAAGCCTGCGAAAGTTTACGGTGAGGGAATACTCCACCCCCGGCTCACAATAGCAAGAAACAAAGAGAGAGAAAATGAACCTTGGATCATAAATGTTGTAACGGGCATTGCTGTAGTCGGAAAAACAAGTTCGGAGCCCTGATTCACGGGCCAGTTCCCAAACCGGGTTGGACTCTTTGCCGCCCACTCCGGCGATCCAGCCCGCCCCGAGCTCTACCGACACCCCTCCAAACTCCTCCTTCCGGATCCTACCTCCGACCCGGTCCGCCGCCTCCAATATCACTATGTCCTCCACGCCGTTCTCCTCCAACACCTTCGCCGCCGATAAACCTATATATTTTTATTTTTATTAGGGAAAAGAAAAATGTAAATTTATATATAAAGTGATCTTCCGAAAAAGTTGTATTTACCTGAAATACCGGCACCGACGATGATGACGGAAGATCGACCCGTAGACTCCATGAATGTGTTTTTTAGAGAGAGAAAGGCTATGTATTTTTTGGGGTTGATGATAGAAGCAAAAGAAGCGGGAGTCGGTTTATATAGTTTCTGTCCTTGGTACGTGCGTGTGAATTGGCTACTATTAAGGGTGTTACATACTCTCAAATAAAATTTTGTTATCGATCTCTATTATTAAATACAAAATATATATATATATATATATATATATATATATATATATATATATATATATATATATATATATATATATATATATATACACTTTGTATATACATACACACATATATAATATATAATATATACTATCTGTCTAATAACAAAAATTTATTACAGAAAATATGAACTCAGTATTAAGACATGTATTTTGATAGCTTAACATAATCTTATTTTAAATAGGAGTACTTCCATGCATGGTTTTTAAATTCGTATCCAACTGTCGGTTTTATTCTAAAAAATTGGAACCGGTCAGTTTTCTAGTTCGATTCAAACCAAAAAATCAATTTTGATTAAAATTCTGTCAAATCTGATGATCCGACGGTTAGACCGAGTGACCCGATAACCTGATTACCGATTTTATCGGTTCACTACTTTTTTTAAAAAAAATACAAATAAATAAATAAAGCATTTGAATTTGATTAAATATATCATTGATTGAGTTTTAAATAATGATCATGATTTAATATCTTTCTTTTCATATAGATTTAGTATTTATTTGAATTGTATAAAGTAAACATTGTACAAATAGATTTATTTATTTTTTTATCGAATTTGATTGAATGTATCCTAAAAATGTTTATATTCATTTGTGTTTGATTTTATCATCCTTGAGTCTTGAGTTATGATCATAATTTAATATCTTTCTTTTTATATAGATTTAATATTTATTTAAATTGTATAAAGTAAACATTATACAAATAGGTTTAATTTATTTATTTTTTGTGTAGATAAATTGATTAATTTTATATATTTACTAAATATTATATATATAACATATAATAATAATTAATATATTTATGTACTTATTATTTATTACATATTAATGACGTCATCAGTTTAACAATGATTCAAATATTAGTCGCACTAATAACCCATTTATTCAATATATTTTTCAATTCGATGACCGATCTGGTCCAAAAACCATGCTTCCATGCAATGTTGAAAAAATCGAACCGGATCAGCAGTCGAACAGCGGTTCGACCGGAACCGGTCGACTTTCCGGTTCGGTCAAAAAACTAGAAATCAACGACCCGGTCAAAAACCGGTTGACCACCGGTTCAATCGGTAAAACCGGTAGTTGAACCGATTTTAAAGTTTTTTTTTTTTTTCCAAAAATATTTTTAATAATATTATAACATTATTTTACTATATTTTAGCTTATAAAAAATTAGATATTTTAAAATTTTATTAATTATTATAATAATATATTTTTTATGTATTTATGACGTCACTGGTTCAATAACGGTTCGATCGCTGGTTGGACCAATGACTCATCTACCCGTTAACTTTTTCAATTCGATGACTGATCCGACGTTCTAACCATTGCTTCCATGTACAAAACGACAATGTGTAAACGTGGATTCTATCTAGAAATGACAATGGAATGGGGGGAACAGTGGGGTGTCCGACGGGAAGGGATTACAATTTACACGTATCACTCCATTTTTTGATTTTATAAATATATTTTTATAGTCGTTTTATTTTTTATTGAAATAAAAATTTAATCATTATTTATATTCTCCTGAAGAATTTAATTCCTAAAAAAAAATTAAATCATCGTGTGATTAATATTCTATGAGCTTTTTCTTTGAAAAAAATTAATTTTAATTATACAGTAATATATATAAATAAATCATATGTTAACACATACATGTTAAAATTAATAATAATAATATATTGAATCATATGTCTATTTATATACTCACACACGATGAAAATTATCGTAAGGACAGGATAAATTGTCATTTTTAATTTTATCATTTAAATTAGAGTGACATTTTATATTTCTGCGTAAGATGTCCTCCAATGTCTGAGAAAATAATAAAATATTCTTTTGTACACACTAAACAGGGGGTGTATTTTTCATATATATAAAACAATTACACAAAATTGCAATATTTTTTTGTGATAACACGATCAATCGTATGCAATGTCTGTCACCTCTCTTTTTGCCTTTAAATTATTAATAAATTTTATTTTCTTGAAATTAATCTCTTACTATTTAATACATGAATTAATAGTATTTGCATTCAATTGTTTGTGCACTTTGCACACTTTATGCACATATAATTACTTTAGAAAGTACTCCATCTACTCCAAAATTAGATATGTATTATAATATTTTAAATCTATACATGAAATTTTAAAATTGTAATTAATTTGATTCTGTTTTGAATTTAAAAACTAAAAAAAAATGATTACTAATGTTAATTTGTTTTTGTAATTATTTTACAATAGCTATAATTGTTAGTATTAAAATTAAATTATTTTTATTGTTTTTAAAAAAATTAAATTTTATTAATTTTGAATATGTACAATTTAAATATATTTTAAATTTAGATTAGAACAATAAGAGTACAAATTATGAGTTCAAAAATCTACCCTGATGATCTCTTTAGAATCACTTCATCTTAATTTAAAGATTAGATATGAGTACAAATTATGACTTTTGTGGTCAAATTAATTATTTTTAAAATTAACAATTAAAAATATATATTTAGATTTAAAAAAATAAACATCAAGATTAGTACTAAATTATATGTAATTTATAGGCTTTTTACATATGTACAAAAGAATAATAAAATATATTAATTTAAAAAATAATTAATTTGACCATAAAAGTCAATAAATAACTTTTATTTTAGGACGGTAGAGTATTATTTTCCGTATGCATTAAAAAGTAGCAGCCACAACAAATTCATCATTTTAAAGGAAATTAAAATAAGAATAAGAATAAATAAGTGTTCAAAATTGTAAAAGTAATTAATACTCTTATAATTCGTGGACACGTAATATATAAAATATAAAAATTATAATTATACAACTCAAAATATAATAACACGTAATTATTAACTATTATTTCTGTTGTAAATTATCTGATCGATAATGACTCGATTACGTGCAAATTTGGCAAGACTATCAGCCACCGGATTAATGTCTATATATGGAGCGAATATCCACCGTTAAGGACGAACTCCTACAATCCATAACAAGAGGTAACAAGGATTAGTAACGGACTTTAAACATAGTTAAGAAGTTAAAAGGCATCCGATTCCAGAATAACGATTTGGTATTTTAAAATAGAGGGAGCATATTTTAGTCAAAGACACGCATTGACTGAGATTGGAAGTTTCTGAGTAATGGTGGAGGGTAAGAAGGGTCAGACTAAGAAGGATCGTGTCTCGTGTGGTTATTTGAGAATGTGAAACATACAAAATTAATAAATAACTGTAATAATAATAATAATAATAATAATAATAAATTATAAAATTATCTAAAATTAAAAATTATATAAGTAAAACATAAAAGGCCAGCGCCTAAACACTGTCTATGGAGAAAAATTATTCAATAGTTTTGGAGTCAATATTTTCAGACTCGGATCGATTATCGAATCGAAAAAAATATTGGATGCATGACTGTTTCAACCGGTGATCTAATTATTATTATCCAATGATCCTGAAATAATGTCACGTAGTGTTTTAAATTAATAAAAAAAATTATTTTAATGATATATCACTACTTATAATTATGAACTCATTCAAATATAAAAAAATTCATTAACCTTAAATATTACGTGAAATTTTTTCTAGGATGACCGAATAATCCCGTCTACAAATTTCTTTGTTTACACGGTTATTAAATTGGAAAACCCGTGTGAGGCTGAGTAAGGCTAATGTAACAGCCAGCTGGGTTTCTGTCCTTGACAGCTCAATTATGCATGTGCGGATTTAACCCTCTTTCCATTTTTAATGGGCTTCCCCTATGTAATGTAATGTCATAAAGCCTTGTCAAAATTGGTCTTCATTCGTCGACATGCATGGAAGAGTTTTGTGCGTTTAAAAGTTTTAAATATAATTTAAAAATTTGTTTATTTTACAATAATCTCAATATAATTTATTAATATTGTGTTCAAAATTCAAATGTAACACAATAATAATATTACAAACATAAAATTAACACTAAAGATAATGCATTTAGTTGTGTTCGTTAAATAAAGAATGTACTAACATTCAATGTTTTTTTAATAGGTCTTTAGTAGGTTAAAATGACCTAAATTAAAACATGATGATTAATATTATAATCATCATGTATTTTTTGAAAAAGTTCATCAGCTCTAGATCAATCTTTTAAATTTATCTTAACGTGATTCTTTATAGACTCATCAAGTCTAATCAATTTTTGATAACTTTGATACATGTGAGAAAGAGAACAAAGAAACTCACGCGTAACACATGCGCACATATAAAACACAACACAGTTTGAAAATCACTTTTAACCCAAAAATTAAGAAATTAAGACAGTTCATTAATGTATATTGATATTTTATTTTCTTAAGTTATGTTTGTTTGTAAAAATTATGTTTGAGATTGAACTATTTGTATTAATTTAACATTACTTTAGACTATTTTATCTAATGATTGGGGATTAATATTCCTTTAAATAATTCTATGAACTATTTTTTATCATTTCTAACGTTATATATGAGATATTATATAATTTCGTGATGAATGTGAGATTAATAGTCTATCTTATTTTAATATATTAAATGACTTTATAAGATTAATAATCTAATATTAAAAGACTAATAATCTTTTATTGTAGAATAAAATAATTTTAAATATTGTTAAATTAATATAAATATTTTAATCTTAAATATATTTTTTATAAAAAAAAAATGGTGTTACTATTTATGCAATCCAAAACTCCAACTCACCATTTCCTAACTAAAAACAAAATAGAGATGATAGGAAGGGAGAGAGTGTCCACATCATATACCTACTCTTTCCCCTTTCTTTCCACTCTCTTTCCTCTTTCTTTCAATTCAAATTCTTCCTTCAAGTCGGCTAACTTAGTGATACCAAAGGAGAGTGTTTACACTTTTAAATAATTTTCAAATTAATTATTAATTTATGTAAACTGTAATAATTAATGAATAATATTAATTAATTTAGTTAAATTCTCCTTAAGATTTATTTAAACCCAATTGATACAAAAATAATATAAGTTTATTAGGGCAAAGACCCTCCTCATTAAAATTACTTCCGTGCATTATCGGCTTAAAACAAAATAATTTAGTTGGAAGGCAAAGGCAAGGAAGCAGCAACAGAGAAAAAGAAAAAGGAAAAGGAAGTAATCGAATTTGAACTGGTGTGACATAAGATACTATTATACTTTGTAGCTCGTACAGTTGGTGGAGCCGCCGCCCGGCCCGCGTTAGAGGAGAAAATTTGCAAAGCGGGAAAAGATGATTATTGCTTTGAGTTGCTATTAGAATTGCATTAATA
Organism: Hedera helix; assembly: GCA_947179155.2. Taxonomy (NCBI): domain Eukaryota; kingdom Viridiplantae; phylum Streptophyta; class Magnoliopsida; order Apiales; family Araliaceae; genus Hedera; species Hedera helix. The sequence goes on along the minus strand of OX359280.1, from coordinate 7,685,172 downwards.
ATTTCATAATGATGTTAACGTTACTACTTATTCTATAGGTATACTAAGCATGTATCTATAGGTATACTAAGCATGTATATATGATATAATATTGGCATCTTTGCAACTATGAAGTAGTCTGGCATGATGCTTGTATTATTGAAATAGTTCTTTTAAATTATCATGGTTACGGGAGGAGATGGATAATATAAGTTAATAAAAAAATATTATAAAACTAATGACAATTAAAATACACAGGATAGGATGTTAATAAATTGTAGGTATTGATTTATACTGCGTATATTAAATTACCGTAATACTCATATGATTTGTGTTGGGCAGCAGGCATTTTAAACTTAGTTTTGTTAAATCTATAGTTTCGTTATGTTCAATTTTAAGGGGATTGTAATTTCATTCTGTGTTTAAAAACAAATCTTTGTTTGGGACGGAGGGAAGTTATCAACAGATGTATAGTTATAGAAATCGTAAATTAACAGATTATGACAAACAATAATAATAATAAGTTGTAAAATAATTAAAGATAGAAAGAATATTTTTGTACACGTATTTATATTTATTATTATTTTGTTTAATTAACTTCGGCGGAAAGAGTTTAACAAGTTATATTTGAATTATAATTTGGGTATTATATTACTTAATTTAAGTACGAATTTCGTACTCATTCAGCAATATTTTTATAAATTTTAATTGTTTGTTTTGTTTCTTGTTTCTTGTTTCGAATATTATCTTAAATGATTATTCTTCCTTAAATTCATATGATAGTTCTATTTTAGCGTTGACAGTTAAAAGTTCATATTTGTACTCTTTGAACTAGTTATTATATTTAGTAATTGATTTTGATCTTTTAGAGATGTACATGTTAACATATCTTTAAGGTATTGTATATAAATTTGTTTGATTTAACATGTACCCTTAGAATCTTTTTGTTGTAATGATGTCGTATATGTTTGGACATTATATTTTTATTAGATTATACTGTAAGGTATAACTGAGTTATCTATGAGGGTACCACATGCATATCCTCTTAATATCGAGGTATGACACCTTTTGTGATAGTGTAATCGGTCCATGACGTCTCCATTTTATGCTCTGACGGGAGTTGGTTATATAGTGATTTTATTTGGAAGGCATATGGATCGACCATAATTTTCTGTTCTGTTTTGCGGATTGATAATGTTTGTGTCGAAAACACCTTCTGATTTTGCATACATCTGGATTGCGCAGTCTGATGTGTGATTTGTTTATATGGTATTATTTTGACTTGCATGTGTGACAAAATATATTTTTGTTTGTTTTGAACTCGGTATAAAATAATACCTAACCATTAGATTCAGCCTATTATTTAGTTGTGGCAGTTTTGTTCATTTCAGTATAGTTCAGTTTATTGAATTAGCTATTTCCATTCATTATTTATGCATTCTATATCCGTATTGTGCATTAGACTCTTGCTGCATTTTTTCTTCTGATAGATAATCAGGTTCAAGACAAGTGTAATAAGAGCCTCTTTTATCCAAATGATTTAGACATTCTGTTTAAAATATAATACTGTAATTTATGTTTTAGAGTTATTAGATTATTTGGAGTTGTAAAAGATAATCTTAGATTACGGTTGGAGTCGATTTGACATTTATTATGATTTGACTTATGATATATATTGGTTAATAAACTAGAGATACATCTATCTTTTTAGTCTATTTCAAAATAAATATATATTTTTTATTCAGGACTATAAAATCATATATAATATTATTTATAAACGATATTTTTTTAATAATACCATGCCAACGCTAATAGATTCTAGTAAATATTATAGATAAATATTAAAAACTGCAAATTTTCCTAAAAAGTTATTATTTTAAAAACATGTTTTCTAATTTTATTGTACATTCATGGTTGGGATGGCTATATAGGCATATAGCCTTTTCTAAGCTCAAAATGCCTATAGGCAAATAACCGTTGCTTATAGGACAATTACGTGTATAGTTTTCTCCTAATTAAAGCCGGTAAATGTCATTGACAACTTTAAGGTGTTTCTTTTTCCCCCAATTTGTGATGTAATGACCTAAAAAAGAGCCTTTAGTTTACCAAAATTGAAGTACTAAGGAGACAATAGTGATGAATGATGATTATAATATTCTTTTAGGTTAGATTTGTGTATTCTTGATAGAAATTTAACATTCGAATTGAGACTTATTTTCCCACACTATGTGTTTTATAATAATTAAGTGAATTTTAATGTTAGTGGTTGATTATCTTAAACTATTTCTTTAAAAAAAATTAAGTATTTTTTGGAATGGCATAATGTAACAAATATAGCCTAGCAGATATAAATAAACAAAGAGTTAAAATTAAAAATAAATGGAATGACATGATTAGCTGCTTTGTTGTTAAGAGAAATATAAAATAACTCAATGTATCGAAGAAGATTATCGAATATTATCAAACCAGATCTTTCAATCCCTCAAAATTCTTCACTCATTCTCTCTAATGTTTGGAGTTCGAACTAAACTCGAATCGAATCACTTGAAGTTCTTACATAGATTCAAAACCCTACAACACATAAAAATAAATATCCTTCTTTCTAATTAAATTAGAGATTTAACCTTCTGTGCAATTACATTTACTAACAAACACTTGGTTTTCAATAGGAGGATTATCTATCTTCATTTTTTTTTTTTTTTTTTTAATCTAAATGACTGAGTGGGATCATTATTTTTCAAATTAAAAGAATACTTGAAAGGTCGGAAAGCAAAAACTAACATAGAAAAAATGTTTAGCTTAATAGTTATACCATATAATGAATTTGCAATATTAAGCAAAGATACTCAAAATAGAGTATAAATGATCCCTTTTATATTAAGCAAAGAAGAGAGCTTATGAGGCCTTAATTGTAGTTAGGACATAAGTACCGTGACTTTTAAGTATCAGATTCAATCCTTATTAAAATAAGTTTATTTTTTTACTTATTTAAAATATGTTTTCTCTTATATATAAAACTTGTTTATAAATTTTATTTCTTTCTCTTCTAATAAAAATAAAAACTAAATTTGAAAAATAAAATAATGAAGAAATAAATGGAAGTTTCCTACCTCATTTGCCCTTGCAGTCAATTGTAACACTTCCATTCATTTCAAAATTAGAGATACATTTAAAAAAAATAACTTTCGAATATAATTTTATGTTTAAATATTCGTTTTAAATATTCGTTTAACATTAGCTAAAAATTTAATAGTGTAATATGATGCTAGATATGATAGTAAAAGAGTAATAACATATTAGTAAAATCATATTAATTTAAAATTTTAGAATAAAAATGTATCATTTTATTTCTAATTTTGAATCCTAAGGAATAGAAACACCAAGTTTAATATGCTATTATCCAGACGAATAATATTATGGTAGCAAAACATAGATAAAAATAATTATACTGCTCAAAATGATGCTTCTAGATGGGAATGGTAGATGATTTACTACTCATACACGGGCTCAATAAGTGTAATTAACCACATCTAAATACACCATTTTAAATCCGCCTTCTGTATCCATGTTTTTACCATTATAGTAAAATTGAATCCAAACACTACAAATACTGTGAAAATGTATTGTGGTAGAATGAACCACTAACATTACATTGGCCTTAACACAATAACCCCAGATTATATGTCCTCCCATCAATGAGAGAAGTATCCCCTCAATCTAGGATAACATTGTGAATCATAGGACATTCACTTTTTCTTGTTCCTCTCTGATGAACCTGAATTATGAGAAAATTCTGTAAGCCCTTGCCTAAAAGCTCCAAGGTTTACCCCTTTACCAACTAAGATGCTTGTAACCCCCATTTTTGAGACCTACAAAATGTGTCATAAACCATTCACATTAACACAGTAATCACCCAAACAAATGGTATTTTTGTAAATATTCAATGTAGCTAAAACAGCAAAACTAAATGTTAATCCATCCGTTCGTTTCCTCAGAAAGAGTCTAATTTGGAATTGATTATAGTTAATTTGTAAAATCCTAAAATTCAAATTTTAATTGAATTTATTTTAATTTTGAAATAACAATTTTGCGGTTAGTAATATTTTTTAAGTATCTTACAATATTAACTATTAGATTAATCAAAATCAAATAAATTCAGATCTACATTGAAATTAGGATTTCGCAAATTGGCCAGGAAAAAAAGTAAATGGGGTATCAAATTCACCTTTTTTTCAAGTAAATGATACAAGGAAAGGATTTTACCGCTTCTATGTTCCGATTCTCGTCATCAAAAAAGAGCATCGAGTTGAATGGCACACCAGTTCTGCGGTTAATTCTTTGAAAATGCTCTGATTTGTGTGTCCAGCTAGAAAAGATCTCCTACAACATGTAAAGGAAAAGAATACGTTGGTGGTGGCCTTACATCGACATAATTACTCAATTAGATTTCATTGGATGATTGGTGGGGGGTTCTATACCAGTTTGAACCTGAGTTAATATATTAAAAAGAAAATGATTGGGAAACAAATATGTATATTATCAGTTAATGACAAAATACAGGTTAAGATTTCATGAAGTAAAAAACTATCCTATCATCCTATGTATATGTCAGTTAGAGACAAAAGCTCCATTTCAAACTTGGAAAATAAGCATGTTTGCATGATACCGCGATGAAGAAAGGAAAGAAAGGGAAAAATAGAAAAAAGAAAAAAGAAAAAAGAAAGAACGAACCAAAACTCTCATACGTTTTTTTTTTTTGCATTCTTCAATACTGCAGGTTGAAGATATGTCTTCAAGAGTCTTAAGAGAGCAAACAACTTGGAAGACAGACTCTCTCTGAGTTAGTAAAATACAAGAATTTCTCATTGTTTTACCTTCATCCTTACAAAACAATAGATACTTTATTCTCTCATTTTCCATTACTATCTTAGTTTGACCTTGAAGCCAAAAGGGAATGAAAAATCAAACAACTTAAGAGCAGGTACATGAGATCACCTGAGCTACAAACATGGACTTTATGTCCAATTTGTCGAGAAATGTCTTTGCTATATCTGCAGTTGGCGATCTAGACGCAATAGCAACATCAACTCCCTTCTCCTTGAGTGCAAATAGTATACCTTTAACTTGGGGATACAACTTCGGCATTTCACGCTTGGAGCGACATTCACTGATAATCAAGTAAACATAAATTGACATGAGATATGATGTTCTCAATGGATCAAACTATAATACAGTGGTCCATTTCGGAAACCGAAATCACATGTATAGGAAAATAGTTGACCTCTAGTTGGTTGTGAGTTGTGACAATGGTCCAAAACGACATATATTTCATTAATAAAATGGTGAATACACAAAACTACCATTAATGAAATTGATAAAACGACAAAACTATAATACACACACACACACACACACACACACACAAGTGAAACCGAAAGCATATCTCATAACAGAACACAATGCCATGATAAATATTCATGTTAGGTTGGAAAGTGGATGTAAATACAAGTAATTATGTCATACAACCTGTGTTAATGTAAATAACAAAACTGATATAATCCTACCACAAGAAGAACATGAAAATACATTAAATGGAACTATATTTTGTTAAGTTTTTGCACTTCAGAAGTGGTAATGGAGAAACATTAGCTTAAAATTTCTACTAGACTCCTGAAATTCCAGTCGGCAAAGATTCCATACAAACTAACGTAGCCTGAAGGACATCTTAATGAATTTCAAAAACATAATTCATTTCACTCTCTACACTATGCTATTGGATTGGATAAGAGACCTAGTAATTCATCAAGGGTTTAGTTCCTTTATAGAAGCTTATAACCTATAAGAGGAACTATTAGAATTTTATACACCCATTAGGTAAAGTGTAGCATCTTACTCTAATGCATTTCAGATCATTTACACAGTGAATATTCAAAACAAAAAACATAGTTTCATAAAAGAACATAAATATCAATGATTCAATGTATATGACTTCCAACCAACAGAACGGAAACCACTTCTTAATTCGTACGCCTACTCTTTTTTTTCCCCTCAATTTATTGTTTCAGTCCCTATTTGACGTTTGGTGAAGTTAGTTTAGTTTTAGCACTCAACATCATGCCCATGCGAAGTATTATACTGATGATTGAATCCAAAGTCTGAACACTTCATTGAGTATATTCTGAGAGTAAACTTCATTAACCAGGTCTCTAACTCAACAAAGTAAACAGTTTTGATAACTACTTTAGTTTTCCTCTACCAAAAGATTTCCTTAATTTTATCAAGCTTGATTAAATACCCTTGTAATGTTCATATAACCAACCCAGCTCAAGACTTCCTCTCATCCCAATAGGGATATATACATTTTAAATACACTAACCACCTGTTCTCGTACAAAAGAAAATGAATGTTCCCTCAATTCCAAAAATTCCAAAATTAGAAATATAATTTGACTTTTTGGAGTCGATTTGCAAAAATTCTAAAAACTCAAAATCGGTACAAGATTATTTAATTTTAATGCAAACAACCCTACAAATTGTAAACTAACTACAAATACCAGTAATTATCATATTTGTTATTTTCAAAACTTAAACAAAATCGTATCAATCTTGAATTTTAAGATTTTACAAATTGACTTTAAAAGAAAACAAAATATATTTCTAATTGGACCGGAAGGAGTACTTACCAAATGCATATAATTAATCATTCAAAATAAATTAATACTAGAAATACACATGAAAAGAAAAGCATTAATTTACCCAAAAAACACAAACAAACAAATGAAATGAACCCTGATAGATGTCTTATCATCTAAAATTGAAGTTCAAATTTAGGCAGTATTAATTAAATAAACAGGAAAATATGGGGGGAAAATCATAAAACGAATGAATAGAAAATACCAGTAGAAAGGCCATATTGTGTAGTCGAGATCGAAGACGACTAAACGAGGAAGCACTTGAAATAATCCCATTATCTCCATCGCCTCGTTCTTCACCTTCTCTTCTCCCATCTCTCTGTCAAATGTGAAGGATCCGGAAAATCAGGGATTGTCGAAAAAGGACTTTTGCTTGACTTGTTAATATCCCCTTCGGCTCCGTTTGGATGTATTTGTCCGGAAAGCGATAAGATTTTAATTCTTTTAATTTAATTTGATTTAATTTTATAGTGCAATTGATGGAATAAAATGAGACGCGAATAAAATGGATATGTGATAAACAGAAAAAATTATTAGATGGTTATGGAGTATCGTCACCTATATTTTAAATTATTAAAATATTATTATTTTAATATATATAATGAGCCATTTTATTGTACATATTAAAATAGTAATACGTGAGTAATCATAGAACACCACACAATCATACTTTAAGACCATCATCGAATAAATTTTCAAATATCAAAGGTATTTAGCATTAAAAATGTATATTTAATTGGATAAATAAAAATGATACAAAGAATTGGAATAAACAATTTAAATGACTTAAATATCCCTCCAAAAAATTGGTGATAGTGATAACTATGGTGACAGAAGTGGTGATGGAAGTGCGCGGTGGTGATGGAGGCGGCAGTGGGAGATAAGGGCAACAATAACAGTGGTGTGGTGGTGTTGGATGACGGTGGGAGGGTTATGGGTGGCAATTGGGCATGTTTAAGTGGGACTCAGCAGTGCGCTATTTAGTTTGGAGATATGGACATATGGAATGAGTTTTGAGTTTGGAGATATAGAAACATGGACTGTGTTTTTGATATTTCCATATATTTCTCTCATGGAGGTATAATTTATTTTATACTCATATAAAAAAGGACAATGTGAAAATATCAAAAACATACGTAAGAATATCAATTCTCTTATAAATTTTATATTTGATTCGAAGCACATATGGGACTGTTCCTAAAAATATCATGTTTGTCACATATTTTTAAATCAATAATAATATGGTGACTAAATAATAGTTATAAAAAAGTTATATAAAATTATGTGTATGATCATGGTTGGTTACAACAATTCGACTCACACATATATGATAGATCAGCTATGAATTGAACTTTGACACATTATTTTATAAACTAGTTGTTGTAAAAGTTTTTTGTAAGTGGAGCAATACTCTTTATAAATATAGGGAATTGATATTTTTCACAAGTTAAATTGATATTTTCGCAAGATGATACAGTGTTGGATTTTTTACTATAAAAATCATATTTATCTATTTATTTAATGTTTATTAATGTTGGACATTTATTTTTTAATAAAAATACATTATTCGTCATTCATTAAATGGTCATTTATTATGTTTAATATAAATCTCTAAATTTATATATATTATGATTTATGTATTTAAATAAGTATTATACACAGAAGATATTATCATGTAGGTTATAGTGCTTTAATATAGATGATTTATCTTGATCATGAAAGTTGGACTTCTAATTAAAGTACTAGTGCATTAACGGTGTGCATTAAGATGATCATATTATAATATTTTATTTATAAAATATTTTCACATAAATACTAATTTGTTAATGTTTCTTAATTTTGAAATAATAATGGACTTAATATTGTTAAATATGTTAATTTAATATTTCAACAAGTGAAATTATATTGTGTTAATTAATACCTTGGAATGTTAATTAATATATTTAATTAATACTAGGAACATTATTATTGTCAAAATATCTATAAGATTTTTCATAAGATAATTTATTATTGATCAAAGAATCTTGACCAAGTCTTTTAATATTTATTATTAAAATGATTGATTTAATTGTTAAATTAATTTATGATCAAATGAAGATAAATTATGGACTTATGAAATTAGTTTAAATATATTGAGATTATATTTAATTCTGAAATATTTATGTACATCTATAGAGAAAATATTTATAGTTAATTAGTAAATGATTTATTTTATTTAATTCCTGAACTGAAGTGCAATTACAATTATTTAGTGGAATTAATTATATTTAATATTTATTTAGTATAATATTATTAGATAACAATATATTAATAAGTATTGGAGTCAGAATAGGAATCTCTTAGGATTCTCATCTTAACAATCAGTTTCATTAAAGAGATAATGATCAATAAGGATATAAATATATCATTGATCAGATACGTAAAATGGTGATTATTCCAAATTAGAGGAAAGACTAAATAACGTATACTCTCTCTTTCTCTTCTCCTAAGAAAAACATGTAAAATATTTTTTCAGAAAGGTGCTTTGGAGACCACACTCCATATTCAGCATAAGGTCATAGGAAGGAAGATCTTGAAGATTTAATTGTGCTAATCTAATCAAGCACTAGTAACAATTCATACTATAGATACATGGTATATATATAATTATTCTTTTGTATAAAACCATAAAGATAATACTGTTTTATTAAATTTTTAAAAGTACTTTTTGGAGAATTTTCCCATCATATAGGACCCACTTGCGAAAATATCAAATTAACTTGTGAAAATATCAATTTTCATATGAAATCGATATTTTTACAAGCTAATTTGATATTTTTACAAGATTAAATGGGACCCATTTAAAAAATATCAAATTAACTTGTAAAAATATCAATTCCCTAAATATAACATATATAAAATATTTGTGGTCCTGGGTAAGGAGGAGGAAAAGAAGCGTAGTTGGTACTGTAGAGATATTTCTTATGTATTTTCACAACAATTATTTAACACTACGTTTTCTAGTTTTAGACAAAAAATAAAATAATAAAAACTTAAATTAAGATAGAAAAGAAAGATATAAAACATAAGGTTTTCCCCCTTCATTTTGCTACTGATTGTCTTCTTTTAAATAAAATAATTTGATATGAAAAGTGGTCAAATTAGTTATGTAGTCGAGTGCAAAATAAACCCCATGGTACATTTTTGCCCTTTAATATAATAAAAATGCTAAATTTTTTTAGTATGTATAGTGATTTAGTAATGAGTTAAATAAGGTCAAATTATATTTGTTTCAATCATATGCCATGCATATAGCAACATTTTAGTAAAAAAATATATCGAATCACTCATTAGAATCCCTCACACTTACTTAAACCGTACCTTAGGGTTTATTGTGCAAATGTTTGTATTTTACGGACTCAATTATAAGCGGGTGAAATTTTAAGAGATTAAATTGCTATTAACCCATTAAAAAGTAGCCAAGTGAGTATTTAAAATGTGGCATTCAAGAGGCTTCTTTTACTTTATGGATTCTTAAGGGTAATAAAGGCAAAACTGCAGTGGAACTTTCTTTTCTTTGTTATGTAAAACATTTGGGAAAAAAAAGCACAAGATGAAAAGTAGATTATTTTTTAGTTCTGCTTTTTTTTTTTTGTTAGTTCAAAATCACAAAAGAGATATACAAAGTAAATTGAATAGATTCTTTTAAAACAAATGTAATTTATATTATCAACTAATTAAACAAGTTGATTTATTGATAATTAAGCACAACGGGATATATTTATAAAATCCCTTCAAACATTAAAGAAAATACAAAGTTCTGAACTTAGTGCAAATCATAGAGTTCAGCCACAAATAGAACGTACGCAACATTCTAGAAGGGTGTTCTAGTCGGCAATTCAAGGGAAAATCTAGAAAGGGCAAAAATGAAGTAAGGTGCAAGGAAATTAGGAAATCTAAATACTTAAGTAATTAGGATTTTGTTAGTTAGGGTTTTGTTTTCCTTAGTTGATTCTAAATGTAATATAAGTAGTTTTCCTTTTTTTTTGAATTAGGATTTCTTTGATGTGTATAAATAGACCTTTAAAGCTAATGGAATAAAATAGTTTTCAGATTATTGAAAGTGTTCTTCTTTTTTGGTTCTTTGAGAAATGCTAAACTTAGTGTTGTGTCCGTGGCGTTCAACCTGACTTATCAATCAATAGTCCATAATTGATTGTGGCGTCTTCTACCCTCCACTTATAGCCTATTCTAGAAACGATCTGGGCGACGTTCACCCCACGATCTAACCCATACGCGTCCTAGTGTCTATCAATGGGGATCTTGAGACAAACTACTTGAAGCTTTCTAGCATAAGAGATGAAAATGTCTATATGGTTGATTTGGCAAAGTTTGAGTCCTACAAAAACTACTTGTTTATTTGCTAAAACTTCTGTGGATGTTAGTTGTCTGTGGCATAAAAGGCTTTCTCACTTGAATTTCAAAAGCACATCCAAATTAGTTTTAAAAGATCTTATCTCTAGTATACCAAAGCTCAATTTCATAAAGGAGAAGCTTTGCAAAGCATGTTTGGTAGCTGTCGTTAACACTCCAAAATTAAACCTCACTTTCAATCACAAATTCAGTATAATAGCAAGTAAGAGTCGATCCCACAGAGAATGATTAATTTATTTTTATGCAATGTAACTAAAACTGGGGTTTTGAATTAACTAAATAAACAAAAGTAAATTACTCAAATAATTAAATATTTCAGTTCTTCGATTCAATCTCACCCTTACAATTAATAATTCAATCATTCAAAATATATTTTTATCCTTCCATGAAACTAATAACCCTAGGCAACAACAAACTCTGCTACCCGAAATTTTTCTTAATTTTAATCTAACAAAATAAGCTTTTCATTAGATTCTAACCATTATACAACCTAGAACAAGCTCTCTAAATTTAATATAATAGAAACATTAATCATAAGAAAATTAGATTATTCTAAGCAACAATCTCATAAGCTCGGATTGTTTAACTTATATCATGATAACCATAGCAATAAATAAAAGCTTGACCACAATCATCTATCACTATTCACTACCAACGATTAGGAACAATATCAATTACACGTAATATAATTCCTAAATCTAGCAATTGATAATAATTTGATTAACTCAATAGGCCAAAATTAAATCAATTAAACCCAATATCAAATAAACAATTAAAACAGATTATCATAAATAATTTCATATAAGGAAGAATAAATAATATTATTGAATTGATTTAACCATTAATTATAATCGGGTTTGAAATTCCCTAGAACTGAATAATAAAATTAGCCAAACATAATAAAAATATTATATAAGAAAAACCTGAGAGAGAAAGAAAGCTCCTAATTATATTTAATAATCTGCTAATCATTTGATCTAATGTAATGTAATGTATTTATAGAAGTACAATAATAATCCTAAGCTAAGGTGAAATTAAAATCTAATTTGGAATCAAATTAATACTCAAAATCGCGAAATAATCCCGTTTCCAGAATTAACGCTCAGCCAAACACGCCCTTCACGTCCCATGACCGGTCAACGTGCGCCAGCCGCGCATTGCGCGACGCCTTTTCTATCTGCTGCTTGGCCAAACAACGTCACTTCTGTTATGCGCGCCTGCTATGTCCTGATACCTCTCGCGCATTACGCAGACAGCCATCCTCCGGTAATTACGATTCTGCCACCGGTCGCTTAATTACAGTTCTGCCATTCTGTTGCTAATTTACCAAAATGCCATCAGCATTTTCTAGATTTTACAAAAATGCCATCAGATTCTTGCAGAATTTACAGATTTGCCCCCAAGCTTATTTTTTCTACAAAATAAAATATAAAATAAATAAAAAGAAATAAAAATAATATAAAATACTAAAAATACATAAAATTACATAAATTATATAAAATGACCTAAAACACTAAAAATACTTAAAAACTCACAATTAATTAAGCCTAAAAATACCTAATAAATAGGAATAAAATCCTACTTATCAAATACCTCCACACTTAAATCTTTGCTTGTTCTCAAGCAAAACAAAAATAAAAACTAAAAAAATAAAACTAATAACCAAACAACTTACTTAACTCGAAAAACAAATCAATATAAATTCAACATTAGTCTTAAAGATTTTTAAAATAATAACTCAAAGAAAATTTTAAAATCATGCAAAATCTAAAATTCAACATATTTATTAATCTTACTTTATTCAAGACCCTTCGTGTGTGTGTGAATCCAAATGTATCAAACTAGCAAAAAAACTTAGATTTACTCACATAATTAAATGTCTCATAAAAGATATAAAAAATGGTTAGTTTAACAACAAAACTCTATAGTCTTATTTTTCACATCACTTAAAGCTAATATAAACAAATATAACTAGAAGATCAAAATGTTTTTAATCTTGATAAACTCATTAGGATTATTAATATCAATTTTTTTCAAGTACTTTTTCTATTTTTTTTCTCTTCTTTTTCTTTTAAATGGGTACATTTTATGCTCCATCCCATTATTTTCTTTTTCTCTTCCCTCGGTGAGTGCATTTTATACTCCATCTCATTTTTCATGTATTTATGAGTGAGTGCGTTTTACGCTCCATCTCAACCCACCACAAGAATTCTTTTTCTCAATTTAACAATCCCAGAAAAATTACCTAAATCATTTCTCCTAAAATTATATTTTGCCTCATATTTCACTTTAAATAATGATTAAATAAGATATAGAGTTCAAAAATATCTTTCATAAGCATTTAACCATTTAAAATTTATCTAAATTAAAACTAGCTCAAACAAATGGATATAAGTGCAAAAAATTAAAAAGATCTCAAACAAAGTAATAACCAATAAACGTAAAAAATTCAAACTAAGCAAAAATTCATCCCTTTTTTAAAAGTTATTAAATTAAAATCAAATTTTTTATCATTCATCGGCTAAATATTAAAATCCAATTAACTCATTGCTCAAGTGACACATCCTAAAAAAATAAAAATAAAATTTAACTAACTACCCATTTTCGTAGGAAACACGGTTACACTTAGCACGTGCAACAAGCCTTTAAACCCCAAGGTTACCCGAAGTTGACGAGCTTTGTCTCGTGAGGGTTTGCAGTGAATTTATCCACAAAATTCAAAAATTAAATTTTTTTTTAAAAATTCTCCATGTTTGTATGATTAAAAGTAAGAATTATGGAAGAAAAAGTGTCTAGAGTTGAAAGATTTTGGTGAAACCTTGAGCTATAAGGTTGAACATATGAATATGAAGTGTATTTGCATGAAAGATAGCATGATAAATGCTTATAAATATAGAAATCATGATTTTGGAGGTTAAATCTATTTAAGATGGTAATATGTTTATATAAACATAAATTAAAGGTAAATGGATTATGAACAATTCACATATGTGTTGTATGAGTCTACAAAGGTTGAAAATAAACTCTTTAACGAGTGTATAGAAAGTGGATTCTAAGAATTGAAAAATGAATTTTTAGAAAGTTTTGTAAAGTTGATGAAAAATTAACTTAAATGTGATTCTTGGCAATTTTGAGAAATTAGTGATGAAGTGAAGTTGAAAGACTTAGTTTTATGTTATTACATGTGTCTACGTTGATTTGGTAGTCAATGGACGAAAGTTAGAGAGAAAATGTGTTTCGAGCGATCGAAATCGATCGTTTTGACCCAAAACGGATTTTTTCGGACAATTCTCGCCTCGTGCAAAGCTAAGTTGTCTTAAAGGTATAGACATGTCTTATACGAGGTATATGAGTTTTATCAAGTGATGGAATGAAGTTTGGAAGCAAATGGTCAAAAATCACAAAGTTAGTAAAAATGCGTATTAAGGTTGAAAAATTTTCTAAGTATAAAAACGAGTTTAAACGCCTTTTTATGGGCTAATGCTTTAATGATTTAAAAAGCTAAATGAGTCAGGTAGTATTTTTGTAAAATACTAAGTAGTAAGACTTAGCTATGATTCAAATTTGAACTTAATTGGATATAAGATGAATGAGTTAAAAATCAGCAAAGTATGTGTAAATAAATAAATAAATTAGGTTTTTAAAGTGCAAGCTGATCGCACCTGCGCTGGGGAGAGCGCAGCTGTGTCCAAAGTTTTTGTTGGAGAAAATGAACTGGAGCGCACCTGCGCTGGTGACCGTAGCTGCGGTGGGGCCTAGCGCAGCTGCGCTCATGCCTTCTGTTTTCAGTTTTCCAAGTTGAGTTGGATTCAGACCATGTTTTTCTAAAAACTAAGAGTTAATAGTGTATAAATTAAATACTTAAGCAGGTTAAACCAATGTGGGTCCAATGGTCATCGATTGGTAGCTCGTGTTATTAAAAGAAAAACTATGTTTTGATATAGAATAATAGAGATGGATTATGTAAATCCTAAATTCATAAATAATAGTCAATTTAAAGGATGTTAAGGCATAATGAAACAAGAAATGATAAAATATAACATACCTAAAGCTAGGTAAAAGCAACATAATGCTTATGTAAAAGGTCGATAATGAGTTATAATGTATTATTAACCTATGAAGGTATAATACATCAAATGAAAAATGATTAGAGACTAGTGGTCTAGTAATTATGGATTAAGTTTAAAGAATGTATGAGACGTATTATGATCCTATAATGATATATAGGTTGTGTATTGACAAATAGAGTTCGGAATAAACAAACCGACGCGATGAAAGATAGAAAGACAATCGAGGAACGTAAAGGTTAAGTGTGTAATATGTAACAGACAAGTTTTTCAGAACTTGTTGAAATGAAATAAATGTTCTATGTGAACTATTTGACGGATTATATGGCATTTAATGTTTTGAAATGTGCACTTCATGCAACTATGTGTTTTAATTGTTAAATGTAATATATGACAATTATGTTTTAAAAAAAAATGCACAGCATGATAAAGTAAGAAATGTATGATGCATGTATATGAACTGCAATCATGAAAGGTGTTATCTGTTAGACTTGATGAGCCTTTGTGCTCACCCTTACTATAAACTAACAGTTTCAAGTAAAGTATGAGAAGGCCGGAGGTTCTGGTAAAGCTAAAGGGTAAGGAATGTTAAGTGTTTAGAAAAGCATGAAGGACTTGATATATGTAATTGTTACTTAGTATAATGTGGCAAGTCAATAATAAATGTAAATCCCATAAAGGTATAATTAAATTAACGTCTTAGTTTTAATATTAAACTTTGTTGTTAATATAGAAATGTATGTTTTGTAAATCCATTACGGATAGCTATGTATATAAGTTTTATTTAGAGAAATGTTGTAATGAGATAAGAATAATGTATCATTATAAGTCGAGTCTGATATGTAATAAACTCGCATGTACAAAACACGTATGATGTAAACAGGGTTATGTATGACAGAGATTAATGGTGAACGTATTCACATGTTATGTCTTATAAAATCATAAATTATATGATTTTGAAATGTAATAAACTAGGTTAAAATTTATTTATATATGATCTGAGTTCTAGTATAAGGAAAGTGAATGTTATGGTTCTGAGGCAAGTGATGAATGTAAGTTTAATAAACAAGAGTATGAACTGTATTATGTTTTAATGAATAGTTTTAAGGTAAAATATATGTATTAACGCACGAAATAGCCATTAATAAATGATGGGGTTTCGGGGTCGCTACAGTTTCTACGACAGTTTGTCACCGTCCTCTTTAAAGGGGTTGCTTTTATTTTTTACGACACTTACAAATTATGGCTAATGGTTTTTGAGACAGTTTTAAATGTACCATCTCTACTAGTCCATGATCTTATATTGTCTAACTTCAAGAAAAATGATGGACATGTAGTTATCTTTGGAGATAACAATTTTGGTACGACCAATGGTTACGACACCTTAGGATATGGTGTTGTATCTTTCAATAAGGTAGCATTTGTAGAAAGAATGAAGCGCAATTTGCTAAATCATCTTTCTTAACAACCAATTTCAACTAAAAGATCTAGAGAAAAAATTTGTGAAGCTGGCTAGTGTTGCCTAAATTTGTCTTAGCACTTTAACGCGCAAGTATGCGCGTTCGATTGTAGTATTCAGCAAACAAGGATATCGTTCTCACGAGAAAATAGATTAATACCTATTAATTACTAAAAAAAATTTACCAAATTAATCCTATTTAAACTATGATGGATAATTGCAAATTAATAGGAAACTTAGTTGAAATTAACTTCTAAATAATTGACCACAAGATTAAAAACAGATTTGTTAGTTTAAGATTACAACTTCCCTTAGTACATAAATTAAGTCAATGTACTTCCTCTTCAATTAATTAATTATACTGAATTGCTAACCAAGAATTCTTTATAATACCCACGCGCCTCTTCCGATAGCACATGAATGAAACTTCCAAAATCTGGCCTTAAGGTGCCAGAATTGTAAGGAACATGCTAGTTGATTAACTCACTATATTCCTATGTGAATTATGTCAATTAGGATTTAACTTCAGATTCTCTTATTGGCTACAAACGACATATAGATATATTCCTATTTTATATGCTAAACATATTAACCTTAACACAGTTTATATGCACAGTTGTTATCATACCCTAATCTAAACCTATATTCCGTTTTCCAACTTTGTATAGATTACCTCGGTAATTGTTAGCTAGATAATTAATCAACCAACACCAAATATGATAAACGATTCAGATAACTAACTTTAACCAATGAGGAAGCAATTAATTTAACTTATGTACTAAGTTCCATTGCAATCTTAATGTAAAATTTAGTTCATAATGTATAGACAGAGCAACATCAAATTCAACAATAAATACATCCCAGAGATTACAAAAATCAAAGGTAAAAGAAATGATTAGAAGAAACTTTAATGGTTACTCCTAAATTCTGACTTCAAGCCTCCAAAATCTGCAAATTCACTATGTTCTTCCTGCTTGTCCTCCAATGTCCTGGTTCTTCTTCCTTGGTTCCCTCTCTTCTTTTTCCTCTTTTTAAGCCTTGTTTCCCACTATATTGGCAGTTAATTAACTTCCCTGATCCTCCTCCTGTTTTGCTTTTCTTTAATTCCCCTGCTCTTCAGACTTTTCGAGACTTCAAATTGGCTGCTTCTGCTCATGGGCGTCTAGACGCCAGCCCCAGTACAGATCTGGGCGTCTAGACGCCGTCCAGTGGCACCGTATTTACAAAACTGCCATTTTCGGATTTTTTTCAATTTTTTTAATTACTTTTCATTTAAAAAATGTCATCTAGGTCCTTCCTGCTCTAACTTGCAATAGATAAACATAAAGACAAGTAAAAGGAACCTAAAGACACTTAAAGGTAGCAACTATTAGCTTTAACGATACCCGATTCGTAAGTTTAAAACTCATTCATCAACTAGTACAAATGATTGAAATGTGTATGTTATTAATTTGGCAAAACTAAGCTGACTTTTATACTTGAATTTTAAGCATATGTCTCAAATGATCTAAAAAGATCTTGTATATGTTCTATTAAAAATTTCATTAAGGATAAACCTTGCAAAGTATGTCAACTTGAAAAGTAAACCAAAGTCTCATTCAAAAGTTAGACAGTTAATTCTAATACTAGTTCACTTTAACTGCTACATATAGACTTATTTAGGCCTATACTAACTGTCAGTTTGGAAGAAAAAAGATACGCACTAGCTATAGTAGATGATTATAAAATATTCACTTTTCTTTCTAGACTTGGATTTTCTTTTTAGCCTTTAAAGATGAAACCAGTGCTTAGTTGATCAAGTTCTTTAAGCTAGTTAAGAATGAAAAGGGTGAGAAGATCAAAGTTATAAGAAGTGATCATGGAAGAAAGTTTGCTTACTTTGGAGTTGAAGAGTACTGTGGAGATAATGGAATTTGTTATAATTTCTCTACACCAAGAACTCCTCAACATAGTGGTATAACTGAAAGGAAAAGCAGAACTCTCACTGAAGCAAGGAGGACACTTCTAGCTATAGCAAAATTGATAGAATCCTTTTAAGTTGAAGATGTCAACACTATTTGCTACACTAAGAATAAAATTTTCATTTACTTTATGCATAAGAAGACACCCTACAAACTTTAAAAGATAAGGAAGCCTAACATTTAATACTTACATATATTTGGATGTACATGCTACATACTCAACATTGGTAAGACCTATCTAACTAAATTTAACCTAAATATGATGAAGGTATATTTCTTGGTTACTTTATAGATAGTAAAGCTTATAGATTTTCTTTAATAAAAGCCTTTTAAATGTTGAAGTTTCAATTCATATTACATATAATGAGACTAATAGCGTAAAACCAAGTAAGGATTATATCTTTAATCATGAGTTGGAGAACATGATCAGGAAAACGTAGAGCAGGAGGATTATACGATTAACAACTTAGAGATCATAGAGCCAGACAAAGTGATCATAAGGCCAGAAGTTTAGAACCAAGAACTAAATTTGGGAACTCACAAATTAATGATTTCGCTACACTAGAGCTTGCAAAACCTGATCTAGAAGCCAGGCAAGAAGGCATAAGGAATGATGTTCCAATTAGAAGAAGATGGGTAAGGATTGAATCATTGGAGATCCAAATGCAAGTGTTAAAAAAAGATCTTCCACATATAACGAATGCTTCTACTTGAATTTCTTATCTCAAATGGAGCCTAAGCATATTGATGAAACTTTTTAAGACTCTTGTTAGATTGAAACTATTAGCAAATTTATGTATGAACCTAATTGAATTTAATGATAACAAAACAATGAAGTGATATTTATTTTGAATATGTGCTATGTGAGTAATATATGATTAAATAATATTATACTTTTCGTAAAGTTATAATTAGAGAAGAAAATAAAGAAAATCAATGATTAAAAGACAAATGTGAGTATATATATATATATATATATGTTAGTTCCCAGAGGCACACAAGTGATCTAGAAGGGGGGGGGGGTTGAATAGATCTCTTAAAAACTTTTTACTTAACTTCAAAAGTTTATTACCAATTAATTCATTTAATCAAGATTTGTTTGCACAACGGAATATTAGTTTGAACACTCCCCTTAAAGATTTGTAAAGCTTCTCCGTTGAATTAAGACTGTATTGAAGATGGCCACTTGTCAAGTAAACCAATTTTAGCAGTTATATCTATATATATATATATATATATATATATATATATATATATATATATATATATATATATATATATATATGACAGAATGTAGATGACTGAATGTAAATGACACCAGAGAGTTTTAAGTGGTTCGGAGATTAAATAACTCCTACTCCACTCTTCTACTACAACGAGTAGGAAATCCACTAAGAATGGTTCATACAGAACCCTTCAAGCACATCAGACCTGGAAACTCTGGTTCACCAAGAACCCTTCAAACCCAGCAGGTTTGGCTAGTTTAGTCACTAGGCAAGGACATAACTGCCCTCTTCAAGTCCAGCAGACTTGGCTCCTTTAGTCACTAAGACAAGGACATAACTGCCCTCTTCAAGTCCAATAGACTTGGCTCCTTGCTTGTTGATAGATGTTAGAGTTGCTATTGAGTTGTACTTTAAGTTCCATTGACATTAAATACTTAGTAACAGGATGTGATCATTCTTGAAATGATATTGAGTTCGGCAATGATGCTTGGCTTCTTTATTTGTTCAATATCTTCTTGTGATCACCCATTATGCTACTGGGCTTTTGTACTTCAACTCCTTTGGTACTTGATAACTTCTCAAGATGAACTCCTGAGATGACTGTGAAGCTCCTTCCTTTTGATACTCAGTTGTTCTTTCTTATCATAGTCCGTTTATAGCTTCTCGAGATGGGCTTCTGAGATGACTGTAATGCTCCTTCCTTTTGGTACTCAGTTGTTTCCATGTCTGTATCAAGTTTGCGTTTCAACTTCTCTCTACCACGTGCCTAGCAGCTCTGAACACTTCTCTAGTAATAGAGTTATTTCACTCTATGTCTCTCTCAATTCAGTATTAGTGTTCTGATGGATCGTGGAGTGCTTCAGCATATTCATTTTCTATTTCACTCTACGATCTGTTGTTGTTCACCATCATTTCTTTTATTTTCATCAACTACATTTCTGTGAATCATCAAAGCCCTTATATCTTTGTGCATATTTTACCGTTGAAAGAAATCCCGTTGGTTCCATTTGGCTTTGTGCAGATCTTTAATATCTTCGATGTTGATTTTCTTGCTGCTTGTGTCAGTTCTTTTTCCCTTTTCTGACATGTTCTGATATATCAAACTGTAGCTTAGCTTTCTCTGAATTTATAGCCGTTGCACTCCCAGAGTTGTTCAGCAAAGATTATTATATTCTTTGCTAATTAATCTTCTGATCCATCAATAAATACCTTCCTTGACTTTTAGAACCAACTGTTCTGATGCATTTAGAGATGTCCCATTAGTCTGACCTTATTCACCATTTTCCTGAGCAGTGGGTCCTGACTTATAGTCGTTTAGGCACAAAGTCTTCTGTGACTCTGACATGTATCTGAATCTCAAGAGCACTTAATCTTTCTTGAATCTGGGCGATGAGTATTCTCTTTTCTTTCGCACCATATTGTCGTTCTGTTAGTTTACTGGTTCTGAACTGCTCAGTGAATTCGTCGAGTGATAGGCTGTTTATTCTGATTCTGCGAAATCAGCTCCATAAATGTTACTTGAGGTATTTCAAGGAAAACATTGAGTTAGAGCAATCTTTTCTCTTACTCTGCGATCTTGCTATTCTGTTCAGATCGCAGAGTTTGTCTGCAATGCTTTGTTTTACGATTTCGTTCTACGATCTTGTCCCTTTGTTCAAATCGTAGAGTTTGTTAACTGCAGTGCTTCTCAGTGGAATCGTTGAGTTATTGTCTTCGTTGGCACATCCTTTATTTCTACTCAACGATTATTCTATGTGTAGAACAATTTTCCGCATTGTCTTGTCATCCTATTTCACTCTATGATTTCTTCTAACTGTGTAAATCGTATAGTTCTCGTATGTGCTTACTTTTCAAATTTACTCTACAGTCTTGCTAGATTGTGTATATCGTAGAGTACATTTCTTTTCTGGTTCTGCGTTAACTGCAGGTCTGCTTAGTTGCTTGTTCGACGATCGTAGAGTTATGCTCAACGATTTGTACTTGATCAGTTCTTTAATTTAGCCTGTCTATTTTGTAGACCTCTTGCACATCTGTCTCTCTTTGAAGATCATAGAGTTATTCAGGTAAGGAGTCGTATAGTTCACTCTACGATTTATACTGAATTGTTGAGTCTTCTTTGCTTGGAATCGTAGAGTTCGTTCTACGATCATATAGACTGATCAGATCTAACATAAGATCAACCACAGATTTGAACTTTTCTAACTAAGTCCTTTCTTACATTATTACACCATTATATATATTGAAAGATCTTTACAGACTCTGTCATACATAAATACAACAATGATTCAATCTTATACTACTCTGCTTATATCATGCATCTTTTATGCAGAGTGACTCCTACAGAAAGATCAACCTAACATTTCTGATCTTTAAAATCTAAGTCCTTTATACACATATATCTTTTAAAAGGACTTTACAACATTTGAACCAGATAACTTTCGTTATCTTTTATAAGCATCAGATAGTTTTCAACAAGATCATATATGTGTTATACAAGTGTGTAAATCACAGTATTTGAAATATATATCATACACACATGATCACGTAGGCACATAATTTGATTAACATATAATCACTTTGTCAATTAACCACATAAGCACTTTTAGAACATCTACGCACATAATCAAGTAAGCACATAAGCACATTAACACGTAAGCACTTTGTCAGATACACATTGACAACCAACCATGTAAGCATATTTACCACAATCATTTTTGCACAACAATCATCATCATCAAATCAAACAACCTTCAACAATATATATATATATATATATATATAAACGTTTATTATAGCTTTGTACAGTCCTTAAAAAAGAATAATCATTGTAAAAGAACTTAGGGATCAAATGTGTTAGGTTGATCCATGATTTAAAAAGATAGACTAGTTTGAGAATCAAACTTGTTTGGTTAATCCAAAAGATAAATTATGTACTGTCCTTACAAAAATATTATTGTAAAAGAAAATTAGGGATCAAATTTGTTAGGTTGAATCCAAGTACAAAGTATTATCGAAATATAATAGATTAAGTTGAAGATCAACAGAGCCCAAACAATTGAATAAAAGAACTAAGAGATTGTCAAGTAAGGATAAAGTTCATAGAGCTCAGAGCAGACCTCAAGATCGTAAAGTGCAAAATACAAGGTCATCAAATACAAAAGAAAAATTTCATCGGGTAATGCAAAACAAAATCGTTGAACCAAGTAGAAGAGGTCATAATCGTTGAATAAGATACTATAAGCTCAACCCTACGATACAAGACTCGTGGATCGTTTAGTAAAGTACAGCTGACGAATATCAAAATCGTAGAATGAATCGTTGAGTAAACAGAAGATTGTGAAGCACAACACAATAAATGAATCATTGATAGGAAATCAATAAAGAAGATAAATCTACTAAGGAAACAAAGCCACTAAGGATATAAACTGAAAAACCACAAGAAGATCTGAAGAAATCTTGTAATAAACAGACAAGAGAAGAATGCTAAAGCACTGAATTGGAGAAATTAGAATCATCTCTAAATAGGAAAAAGATCCAGAAGAAATAGAGATCATCCCACAAGAACAACACATATAAAGAGTTCATAAAGATATGTCAAGCAGACTCATCACAGCACAACAAAGACAAAAAACACTAGCTTAAGAAGTAACACTAAGTCAAAATGCTCAAGTTTGCAGAATGAAGCTAAACTGAATATCCTTAGATCGTTGAGTTAAAAATTTTGTTGAGCCACTTCAGAACGTAGAGTTACACTATTGATAAACTGCCTCAATGCTATATCTATCATAGAATATGAGGTCAATAGCACTGTGAGACAGATTCTCTGTAACAGCCCGAAATCCCGACCTTATTTAATTATCCGATTTTCTCTGGATATCACAATTATTAACTTTAAAACCATATTAACTGGGATCTCATGCGTTAAACTTAACCTTTAATCTTTAACACCAATCTGTTGACCTTATATTTGGTCCATATTTTTTTTTTCTTTAAAACAAAACTTTATTTGATTTATAATTCTTACCTATCTCAGGATCGTAACGTTTACTTGCTCTTCATTATAACTTAGGTCAACCATTAAGAATTTGCGACCTATTATAAACATACATATATATTAACTATTTTCATAACTTGTAAATAAATTTCGCCATGGTTCCGTCTATATATGGCCCTGTTTACCTGTACCTGTATTCATACATCTGCTTCATACATGTACCTATTTACAAACCTCTGTACTGTACGTACAACTGTACCATATATATATAAGCTCATTACATATCAAACTCAACTAATCGATAATACCTCAATTTTATATTAATACAACTTTTCTAAATCTTACATACATACAAATCCATCCTCATGGACTCTCAACATTCATTGCTTTCACGTAAAACAGATTACATATATCAATTTTACTTCCTGCATATCCATTCATTCACATTCTTTACCTTAGCTGTACCGGAATCTCTGGCCCTCTTGTACCTTACCTGAAACGTTAGTACATAGCAAGAATGAGCATAAAGCTCAGCAAGTAATTCAGTTAATATCTTTCATGCTCACAGTTTATATTATGCGTCATGTGTCACTTACTTTACCATGTTAGGCTCAAATATCACGTATTGCATTTAACAGTTAGATCACGTTGTGGCACGGAGTGCCCATTTCAACTATCACATAATTCACGTAGTTCAATTGGTACTTTTAGATCTGAAAAACTTGTTTGTACGCCTTTGTTTTACTTAACATGTACTTCCTCAATCATCCTTCGTTATCTGTCTTATCGGCTTGCTCGTTTCGAACTCTGTCTGTCAACATATAGCTTATATGTCATTATAAGATCATAAACTTGTATAACTTATCAAACTAATTCCATAAATACATGATCATCCGCCTATAACCATTTCACATTTGATGTATTACACCTTATATAGGTTTATAATACACCCTACTTGCTTCCGACCTTTTTCATAACTTATAACATGTTTTGGCTTGACTTTAGGCATGTTATATTATGCCATTTGTCATTTCATTATAACTTAACACTCTTTAATTTAACCATTATTATTACTTTTAGGGTTTATATAACTCATTTCTATCATTCCATATCAAAATATAGCTTTTTGGAAGCTTAAAAAATTTCAAATGAACAGTAACTCCGCCCTTCTCGGTCGATGAACAGTAACATGGCGCCGGGGCGCCATTTTTAGTACAAAACATGGCGCGGGGGCGCCATGTTCAAAATCTGGAAATCTGATTTTTGCCCTACCTTTGCCGATTTTTAATTTCTTCATCTTAACTCCAATTGAGCTGAAATTTGGACCAAATATAGACCTCACTACCTAGTATTTTACAAAAATACTACTTGCCACATTTGTCTTCTTAAAAGTAGAGATACACTAGCCCCTAGGAAGGCTGTTCAACACGTTTCCAGACTTAGATTTTTTTTCAGAATTCTAAAACTCAACTTTTGCAACTTTGTGATTTTTGGCCAATTGCTTCAAAACTCAATTCCAACACTTAACATAGTTCATATAAGTCATAAATGACATGTCCCAACTTTTAAAACCATAAAATTTCGCACGAGGCGAGAATTGTCCGTTAAAATCCATTTCGAATCGAAACGATCGACTTCAATCGTTCGAATCGCCTTTTCGCTCAAATTTAAATCCGTTGATTCCAAAATCAACCTAAACACGTGTATTTACATTAACCTAGGTCATTTGAATTCATTTTACCTTTAAATTCTCAAAATTGCCAAAAATCACACCTTTGTTGGATTTTCATCAAAACTTCCAAACTTTTCATGAATTTATCATTTCCAAATCTTAGGCTATTCTTGGCCCCTTAATACAAAACTTGATTCTAACTTAACACATAACACATATAGCACATATTTGACTTGTAGGGGCCTTTAAGACATTTAAAGCTTCTCAAATGAACTTATTTTTCCAAAAGGTTCGTTTTGGTCGTCGGCGAATGTTTTAAAACGTTTAAAACCTTCAATTGTCGCCATTCGAACCGAATGACTTCCAAATCATTCCTAACACGTGTTTTAACATCAAACTTAGTTTTTTGGCATCTTTTGATCACCAAGTACACCTAATAGCCAAAACTGCATATTTATGGCATTTTATTAACTTTTCAAAACTTAACTTTTGAACCTCCTTTGAATTCTCAAGTCTAGACATCAAATACATCAACACTTATTCAAATAACAACTTTACATAATCACAAAACTCCTTTAGGCATCTTCCAAGTCACTTTACAGATTATTACGTAATCTATACAAAAAGTATAGCCTAGTATTTAAAATTTTCATACCAAAACATACTTTTAATCCCTCTAAAATTCCTTGATGCCTTCTAGCATAATAATAAGCATGTATTAGACATGTTTCATCTTTCAAACTAAGTTCTCATCAAAAACAATAACATCTAACACATATTATTCCTTAAATCATAAGTTCTAACTTCAAGAACATACATGAATAGTCCATCAACTTGGTAATACCACTTTCAAGCCTAGGGTTTCATCAAATATTAAACATAAAACACATAAACTCACAACAACTTTACAATCAAGCCATGTACCCCAAAGATACATACATGACCATCCTTATCCTTGAATTAAAACACAAAAATGATAGGTTTACTAACTCACACATGCTTATACCTTCTTGTTTGGCTAACTTCTTCACATCAAAAGCTTCCTTATGAAGAGTGCTTCATCTTTTATTCTTGCTCCTTGATCATTTAAGGACCCTAGCTTCATGATTTTCCAGCTCTCTTCCATGGCTTCCATGGTTTCTCCTTATTTCTCTCTCACTTCTAGCCCCTTCGAAATTTTTGCTGAAAACTTCTAATGAACTAAGCTTTTCCTTGTTTAATATATACATATATATACATAAAAGTGCTCCAACACTTAACCAATAGTTGGTTAATTAACCATGCAAAGCTAGGGATGTTTAAGACATTTCACCTACATTTTCAATGGCATATATGACAATTCTCACCAACAAAGGACACCATGGTCATTCTTTCAATTGTCAAGGTAGCATGGTCATTTCTCACAAAAGGATACCTAGGACATTTTCCAATTGGTTAAGGGCATAATGGTCAATTGTCAAATTCTCTAGAGAAATTTATTCTCACTTAATCACATTTGCTTATATTCCATCCATTCTAAATCCATTTTGATCCAAACTTGTCTCTTTATGCTTGACTTCTATTCCTCATCTAATTAATCCATACTTGGTTTGTCCCATAATACTTGTCCCACTTTGAAACTTGAATTTCATAACTTAGTAACAATAGTTCACCATAATTATTAATTTACATAATATTCAATTTTAATAATCTACGAACCCTTTTTGGTTCCACATTAAATCAATTTCACTGTTCGACATCTCATTATAGTCAGCTTACTTACTTTTCCATAAACCGCTTCCTCAAGAAATGAACCTCGACCGGATTACCAAAATCCAACATCATTTTCCTTTAAACTTAAAATGTCATACTTTCAACTTTAACATCCATTAATTCGTTTATTTTACACACATATGCTAATTTGTAACTTACTTGCATACAACATCCTTTATACATATTCTCTGGGTATTATTTTCCATTTCTACTCATCGTGTAACTACATAACTAATTTCAATTCTTAATATCAATTTCTTCATAACTTCACAATATTAACAAATCATTATCCTCATTATTCTTTAAATCCATAATATACAAATTAGGTCAAACTGCTCTTTCCTTCCTCAACTCATAAAGTCATACATTATCTAATCATTTCTAAACTTTGAATCCTTCTTTATATATCTTGCCAAATATACATATATACATACATTCATCCTACCACATAGGTCATATATAACACATTGATTAAATAATAATTCTTATTTAATCTCTCCTTATTATTTCATGTCCTTCATAATTAGGTTTTAGCTGCTAACCTTTACATAATTAATCATGATCCTTATTTAGAATTTCTGTAAAATCCTGGGGCGTTACATTCTCTACGATGTATGATTGGGATATCCATATCAAGAATTCTCCATCAAGAAATAATCTTAGGAAAATCAGCAAAAGAAGACATTGAGTAAAGTATTATTCATAAGAGGTTGATTCATCAGAAGAAGAAGACATATGATAACAAGTGCTCAAGTAAGGGGGAGCTGATCAAAAAGCAAAAAAATAATGAACTTCAGAAAGACAATCAAGTTCAAAGAAGGAGTAGTCTCAGTTCTTAGGAAGTGAACTAAGATTAACTTGGAGATTATCAAATGATTCTAGGCAAAGAAGGTGAGAATGGAATATTGCAAAGCTCATAGTTCGAAAAGTCAACTCATAATTCGTAGAGTAAAGTAGATTTCACAAAAGTAGCTCTAAGGATCGTGAAGCTGATCAAAGTGTCTAGCAGAGTAAATGGCAGAATATAAGATCAATGAACAGTAACTGACACAGTAAATCATTGAATAATGCAACTCTAAAAGATCGTAATAAAGTTGAAGATCGAAGAATAATTTCAAAGGTCGCTCCAAGATCGAAGAGCGAAATAACAATCGCAAAACAACTCATTGAAACATACAAAACGTAAAGTTTGCAAATCGTAGAGTGGTTTGTAAAGTTATCAAAATACAGAGTTGATCATACATGTGTAGATCGTAAAGTTAGCCAAGTCAAACATCATAATTTCCAAGGAACTATACGATTGGGAGATTCATGTATGTTCAATCAGATATGACATAAAGCTAACAATGAGAAATCTTTAATAGTGAAGATATCAATATATTAGTTGACCGTTGGATGATTTAAAATAAAAGGCAGAAAAAGATGTGTCTAATAACTACTTTGACAGTATGACATCAACCACGAGATTTTCATTTTTAGCATATTGACAATAAAGACATAGCCGATATCAAGCTGACATTTGCTTCTAAATATCAACATAAAAAATCTTCAAGAATCAAGGCATTGAATAAAATAACGGTTACTCTCCAACAGGAAAATCATCAAACATCTCTCTATAATAACTCTAATCTAAAAAGAAATAGAAGAAGAGAGGGAGAAGAGAAGAAAAAAAGACAGAAAAATAATCGACCAACGCAGACATCGGGTCGAAGAGAGAAAATGGGGGGAAAATTTAGTCGACAAGCAAAGACTTATCAGGATAAATAAGAAACAGTCAGAGCTGAACAAAGAAAATTGATCTACACACTAAACGAGTATAAAGAGAAAAAGACCAATTTATAAGAGACCGTAGAAGAGATCTGATAATGGGCTTTTATACCTATTTATTATATATTTTTAGGCTTAATTATTTATTAGTTTTTAAGTATTTTAATTGATTTTAGGTAATTTATTTAATTTTATGTGTTATTATAATTTTTAGTATTTTTATATTATTTTTAATTAATTTATATTTTATTTTGTAGGAAATTAATCACTAGTGGCATTGTTGTAATTTCTACAAGAAGCTGAGGGCAAAAGTGTAATTATAGCAATATTGATGGCATTTCCGTAAATATCCCAAACCAAGCTTGGCGCGCCATGCGCGGGTATGTAACAGTAACGCCATGAAACGACGTCGTTTGTCCACGGGCAAAAGAAAACGATTGCGCGCAATGCGCGGTCGAGTGGTAAGGCTTCAGGAGCGCATACGACATCATTTTATTGTCTAGATGATGGTAGGCGCGCATTGCGCGCGAGGCGGTGGCGTTGACTGGTCAACCGAGCGAATGCAGCATTTGGCTTGCGCATTAATTCAGAAACGACATTATTCGCGAGATTGTACATTAATTTGATTCCAAATTGGATTTCTTTTCCACATTAGCTTAGGATTATTATTGTACTCCTATAAATACACTATGTAGCTATTATATTCAGTACTTTTAACATAGATTAAAATATATTAACATAGAATAGCAGATTATTAGAGTAATTTAGGAGTAATTTTAGGAGCAAATATTTAACGTGAATGATTCAATAATTAAAGGCGGAGCTTGGAGATTGGAGACTGTGATCCGAGTGACAGACGAATATCAACACAGATTTGATTTCTTTTCTTTATCTTTTATTTTTGTAATTTTGAGATGTTAAATTATTTGTGGTTAATTAATTATTTAATTATGAGTTAATTTTTATTTGAGATTGCAATTGAACCCAATGTGTAGTTTAATTTAATTTGTTTTCTTTTTAATTAGTGATGATTATATATGAGTTGTTTATCATATTTTATGCGTTCATGTATAATTATTTGCGCAATAATTAATTGTGATATCTTAGAAGGAATTGAAAAAGGAATTCTAGGATTAGATCCGGATATGATAACTTGTGAATTTGTTGATTCTTTCTAGGAAGAGTAGCATAATAGTGTGTAGGATGGAGATACCTATATGCCACATGTAACTTTATTGAGAGTTGAATCTTAATGAGTTTATTTCAATTTATTTTGCATAGAAATATAGTAATTTAATTGGAATAAATCTTTTTATTAATTCTTGAAAAAAGTTAGTAAATAGTTAAGAAATCTCAGTTAACAATTCTATATAGTTAATTAATTAAAAAGAGAATAAAGAGATTTAAATGAAACATTGGGGGAAATTATGATCTTAACTATTTTACTTTGAATTAATCATTTTTATTAGTTTAATTTAGTTAGTAATTTTGATTAGTTTATTTTATAATTAAATTGAGATTGTTTAAATAGAATTAATTTGATATTAAATTAGTGTTTGATAATTATTATTATTTAATTTCCTGTGGGTTCGACACTCTACTTTATCACTTTATTACTTGTTGATCGTGTATACTTGCACGCATATATTTATATAGAAAATACCCAACAAGTTTTTGGCGCCGTTGCCGGAGAATTAATTTAATAATTAGTTATCAATATTAATTTTAATCAAATTAGTTTTACTTTAAACGTTTTTATTTTATTTTACTATGTTAATTTTAATTGTTACTTCCTTTTCAGGTTAAATGAAGGACGAGGATCGAAAATTGTTGCGAGACTATGCGATGCCACAAGTCACTGAAATCCAATCTAGCATCCATAGGCCTGCAATTCAAGCTACAAGTTTTGAGATCAAGCCAAGCACGATACAGATGATCCAAAATTCAGTGCAGTTTGTGGGTTTGCCCAATGACGATCCGAATGATCATCTCATGAGCTTTTTGGAGATATGTGATACTTTCAAGTATGATGGAGTTTCGAATGACGCTGTAAGACTTCGTTTGTTCCCTTTCACACTTAGGGACAAGGCGAAAAATTGGTTGCATTCACTTCCACCGGGGTCTATCACTACTTGGAACGACTTGGCTCAAAAGTTCTTAGCGAAATTCTTTCCGCCAGCGAAGACTGCAAAAATAAGGAACGACATCACTTCATTCATGCAGCATGATTCAGAGTCGTTGTACGAGGCATGAGAGCGCTTCAAAGATTTATTGCGGAGATGTCCACATCATGGAATACCCAAGTGACTTCAAGTTCAAACATTCTACAATGGGTTATTCAGTACAACGAGGACTATTATTGATGCGGTTGTAGGTGGTGCTTTAATGGCGAAGAATTTGGATGAGACTTATGACTTGTTGGAAACTATGGCAGCAAATGATTACCAATGGCCTTCTGCAAGAGTGAATCAACCAATGGCGGCTGGTATACATGAGACAGATGCAATCACTGCATTAACTGCACAAATGGCAACACTAATGAAGATGGTAGAAACTATTGCAAAGACTAGG
This sequence comes from Hedera helix, assembly GCA_947179155.2. Lineage (NCBI taxonomy): Eukaryota > Viridiplantae > Streptophyta > Magnoliopsida > Apiales > Araliaceae > Hedera > Hedera helix. Next base: position 7,653,620 of record OX359280.1, on the reverse strand, counting down.
CAAGCTAATCTACCTGTGGCAATAACTTGTGATCTATGTGCTGGGCACCATTCAGTTAATCAATGCCCAATCAATGCAGAATCGGTCCAGTATGTGGCAAACTACAATCAGCAACAGCAAGGGAATAATGCCAACTATTATCATCAAGGGGTGAGAAATCAGCCAAATTATTCATGGAGCACCAACAATCAAGCACAATCTTTTGCTCCAATACCATCATATCAGTCGGGTTTTCAGAATCAACCTCCACCACAGCCAGAAAAGACATCAAATTTTGAGGAAACTGTTATGAAATACATAGCGCATAATGAGGTTAGAATGAACAGTCTATAATCATCAGTGAGGAGCATCGAGAACCAAGTGGGACAGCTTTCTAGTGCCATGCATAGTCGGCCTCAAGGTGCTTTGCCGAGTGATACATTGATAAATCCAATAAGGGAGGGCAATGAGCAATGCAATGTAGTCACACTTAGGAGTGGTAAGGAATTACATGATGATGATAGAGAAAATTTGAAAAGGGCAAATCCAAATGTGGATGATGATAGTGAATCTGAAAAGAAGAATAATCAAAATGACCTGCATGGACATAAAGAGGAAAAACAAGTTATGAATTCAAAGCAGAATCAGATTGTGCCACCAATACCTTTCCCGCAAAGACTTCAAAAGAACAAGCTTGACAAGCAATTTTAAATTTTTTTTAGAGGTATTCAAGAAATTATATATTAACATCCCATTCGCAGACGCATTACAGCAGATGCCTAACTACTTAAAGTTCATGAAGGAGATTTTGTCTGAGAAAAGGAAGCCGTATGACTATAAAACAGTGGCTCTAACGGAGGAGTGCAACGCTGTATTGCAAAAGAAGCTACCACCGAAGTTAAAAGAGTTTCACCATTCCGTGCACCATTGGGAGCCAGTTCTTTAATCAATGCTTGTGTGATTTGGGAGCGAGCATAAATTTAATGCCTCTATCAGTTTATAAAAAGCTTGGTTTGAAGGAAGCGAAGCCCACCCATGTCACCTTACAGTTGGCAGATCGATCATTTACTTATCCAAAGGGGATTATTGAAGATGTTCTTGTAAAAGTGGATAAGTTTATCTTTCCCGCGGATTTCATTGTACTAGATTTTGAGGAGGATAAAAATATATCGATTACTCTTGGGCGTCCATTTTTAGCTACGGGGGGAGCGTTGATTGATGTGAAAAAAGGCGAGCTAACTATGAGAGTTCAAGATGAAGAGGTGACCTTCAAGGTGTTTAATACAATGGAATTTCCGAGTGGTCAAGAAGAATATTTCCGGGTTGATGTTATGGGATTGAAAGGTCAATTTTATTGGAGGATGAAAGATGAACACAAGTTTGGGGGTCTCAAGTCTCAAGGAAAAGTTAAGCGAATGGTCAAGGCATGGCTTCCAAGGCGATTCATCAAGCATAAATTCGACCCTGGCTGTAAAAAAGGAAGTAGTCAGGCTGAGATTTTAAAACAAGCGCTTATTGGGAGGCAACCCAAGTTTTAATTTTAATTTTTAGTTTATTTTTATTTTTAGTAGTAAAATTTAGTTTTTATTTATTTATTTATTTATTTTAATATTGTTGTTTTTGTTTTATTTCAGGTTTTTTCATTGTAGCTCAGACTTAGCAGATGAGGAGGAAAAATGCTATATATTCAGGGGAGTCCCTTGTTCTTAATTTTCTTTATTTTATACATTGAGGGCAATGTCTGTTTTAAGTTTGGGGGTGTGGGTAAATTTGAATTTTTTTTTCAAATTTTTAGGTTTTATTTTTGTTTAAATTTTAGAATTTTGTGGGTAAATTCACTGTAAACCCTCACGAGACACAACTCGTCCACTTGGGGTAACCATGGGGTTTAAAGGCTTGTTGCACATGCTAAGTACAATCGTGTTTCCTACGAAAATGGGATAACTTAGTTTTTAGGTAGAGTCTCTTGGGCAATGAAAAACTTTTGAATTAAATTTTGGTCGATGATAAAAATTGGTTTTTATTTAATAACTTTTGGAAAAATGGATAAATTTTTGTTAGTCTAAATTTTGGCTTTTTATTGGTTATTATTTTATTTGAGATCCTCTAATTTTTATACACATATCCAATTGTTTGAGCTAGTTTTAACTTAAGTGAAGTTTATTGGGTTAAATGCTCATGATAGATATTTTTGAATTCTATATTTTTATTTGATCGTAATTTGAAGTGAAATTGTGGTAAAATATGATTTAGGAGAGATAATTTAGGTAAATTTTATGGGATTATTAAAATTAATTTATCTTATGAAGAAAAAAAATAGTTAAGAGAATTATATGATGAGTTGAGATGGAGCGTAAAACGCACTCACTCATAAATATGTGAAGAGAAGCGAGATGGAGCGTAAAACGTACTCGCTGGTGAGATGGAGCATAAAATGCACTCACTGGTGAGATGGAGCATAAAATGCACTCACCGAGGAAAAAGAAAAGAAAAAATGGGATGGAGCATAAAATGCACCCATTTAATTGAGAAGGAAAAAAAAACCTTAAAGAAATTAATAATCCTAGTGGTGCTTTAAAGATTAAATACTTTTTAATCCCCTAAGTTATATTTGCATGTATTAGCTTTGAATGATGTGAAAAATAAAAATATAGAGTTTTGTTGTATATTTTTTTGATATCTTTTATGAGACATTTAATTATGTGAGCGGATCTAAGTTTTTTCGCTAATTTTATACATTTTGATTCACACACACACAAAGGGTTTTGAGTAGAGTAAGATTAATAAATATATTAAAATTTTGGATTTTGCATAATTTTAAAATTTTCTTTAAGTTATCATTTAAAAATCTTTGAGGTTAAAGTTGAAATTCATATTGATTCATTACTTGAGTTAGTAGAGTCTTAGTTTTATTTTATTTTTTTGCTTGAGGGCAAGCAAAGAGTTAAGTTTGGGGGTATTTGATAATGGGCTTTTATACCTATTTATTTTATATTTTTAGGCTTAATTATTTATTAGTTTTTAGGTATTTTAATTGATTTTAGGTAATTTATTTAATTTTATGTGTTATTATAATTTTTAGTATTTTTATATTATTTTTATTTATTTTTAATTAATTTATATTTTATTTTGTAGGAAATTAATCACTAGTGGCATTGTTGTAATTTCTGCAAGAAGCCGAGGGCAAAAGTGTAATTATAGCAACGTTGATGGCATTTCCGTAAATATCCCAAACCAAGCTTGGCGCGCCATGCGCGGGTATGTAACAGTAACGCTATGAAACGACGTCGTTTGTCCACGGTTAAAAGAAAACGATTGCGCGCAATGCGCGGTCGAGTGGTAAGGCTTCAGGAGCGCATACGACGTCATTTTATTGTCCAGATGATGGTAGGCGCGCATTGCGCGCGAGGCGGTGGCATTGACCGGTCAACCGAGCGAATGCAGCGTTTGGCTTGCACATTAATTCAGAAACGACATTATTCACGGGATTGTACATTAATTTGATTCCAAATTGGATTTCTTTTCCACATTAGCTTAGGATTATTATTGTACTCCTATAAATACACTATGTAGCTATTATATTCAGTACTTTTAACATAGATTAAAATATATTAACATAGAATATCAGATTATTAGAGTAATTTAGGAGTAATTTTATGAGCAAATATTTAACGTGAAGGATTCAATAATTAAAGGCAGAGCTTGGAGATTGGAAACTGTGATCCGAGTGACAGACGAATATCAACACAGATTTGATTTCTTTTCTTTATCTTTTATTTTTGTAATTTTGAGATGTTAAATTATTTGTGGTTAATTAATTATTTAATTATGAGATAATTTTTATTTGAGATTGCAATTGAACCCAATGTGTAGTTTAATTTAATTTGTTTTCTTTTTAATTAGTGATGATTATATATGAGTTGTTTATCATATTTTATGCGTTCATGTATAATTATTTGCGCAATAATTAATTGTGATATCTTTGAAGGAATTGAAAAAGGAATTCTAGGATTAGATCCGGATATGATAACATGTGAATTTGTTGATTCTTTCTAGGAAGAGTAGCATAATAGTGTGTAGGATGGAGATACCTATATGCCACATGTAATTTTATTGAGAGTTGAATCTTAATGAGTTTATTTCAATTTATTTTGCATAGAGATATAGTAACTTAATTGGAATAAATCTTTTTATTAATTTTTGAAAACTGTTAGTAAATAGTTAAGAAATCTCAGTTAACAATTCTATATAGTTAATTAATTAAAAAGAGAATAAAGAGATTTAAATGAAGCATTGGGGGAAATTGTGATCTTAACTATTTTAATTTGAATTAATCATTTTTATTAGTTTAATTTAGTTAGTAATTTTGATTAATTTATTTTATAATTAAATTGAGATTGTTTAAATAGAATTAATTTGATATTAAATTAGTGTTTGATAATTATTATTATTTAATTCCCTATGGGTTCGACACTCTACTTTATCACTTTATTACTTGTTGACCGTGTATACTTGCACGCATATATTTATATAGAAAATACCCAATAAGATCGGTCAGCTAAATAGAGCTATCCTCAACTCAAAGTCACTTAACACTTTGGAAGATCAATCCAAAATAATTTCGGAGCAGAAACTGATAAGAAATGTCCTGAAAGCTCTTGGAATCATTTCTTAGTTGCCAAATTCATTTAAAATGAGCTTAATGCTAACTTGTTAACATCCCCAACACCAACTCCAACAGCAGCAAAGTCGAGACTTAGTGACTCGCCAGATTTAGAGGAATCTTCCCCAAGATAGGAAGATGAAGGAAGATGACTAAGTGTCCTAAGGAGAAAATCGGGTGAGGCCCGTCTGATTCAAAGGAATCAATCCCTGTTGATGGAAGAGGACCCACCTGATTTTTAATGAATCAGACCCTTAGTGGGAGAACTTAGTGTCTAGGACATAGTGTCCAAATTGTAAGGACTTGGTGTCCATTTATCCTTAGTGGAATATCTTTACTCAACGGAGTGGAAGAGAGAAGAGTAGGAGTATGAGTAGTTCAGGTTCGTAACTTCTTAAAATTTCATGTGTTCTCAATGTCTCTTCACCTTATTTTTTCTTCTTTCATATGTACATGTGTATGTTGCAACTACTTACAATGACTTTTCAATAACAAATCTTGTTCATAATTGTGTATTTTGTTATTTCTGATCTGAAAGATGTTTGACCAAATAAACTAATTCTGCTGCGCATATAATTGCTTAATTATTTAGTAAAAAAGTGCTTAAATGTAAAAGTTATATAATTGTATAACGATCTATTCAATCCCCCTTCTAGATCATATTCATGTACCTCTAAGAAACAACAAAGACTATGCTAGAAGAGCTAAACTAGTTTAAGAAAAGTAAAGTTTGAAGATTAGTTCCTAAACCCAAAGATCATCGTGTTACTGGCACAAAGTGAGTCTTTAGGAACAAAATTGATATAGTGGTGTGATCATAAGGAACAAGACTAGATTGGTTGCTAAGGACTATTCATAAGAAGAAGAAATTGATTATGATGAGACATTTACACTAGTTATCATTCTTAAAGTAATTAGAATGTTTCTTGCTTATACTGCCTACATGAAGTTCAAAGTAATTTAAATAAATGACAAGAGTATATTTCTAAATGGAGAATTTTAAGAAGAGGTTTATGGTGAACAACCTCCAAGTTTTATAGATCTAACTAATACTAATTATGTGTTTAGACTAAATAAAGTATTGTATGGACTTAAATAATCACATAGAGCATAGTATACCACTTTAAATGCAATCCTAATTGAAAAATGATTTGCCAGATGTAGAGTAGACATAATATTATTTATTAAGAAATACAAGGATAAGACATTATTTGTATAGATTTACGTGAATGATATTATTTTTTATTATACTGATGAAAAGTTATATGGGGGATTTACCAAACTTATGTAGAGCAAATTTGAGATGAACATAATAGGAGGATTGAATTATTTCCTTAGACTTCAAGTGAAACAAACAGATGAAATGATCTTTAACAACCATGTTAAGTACATAAAAAATTACCTAAGTATGATATAAAGTGAATGGTTAAGTCCCGACTGAATGAAGTAAAAAAAAATTAAATAAATTTACAACAACTTTGAATTTTTTCAGAGGGATAAAATAGTAAAAATATGTTATTCAGATGTTTCAGACATGTCACTTCTCAAACAACTTTTTTCATTCGGTATTCAAAAATCTATTTCATTCAGCTCATTCAGATTACTTAAGCATTTAGAACTATTTCATTAAGTTTTTATTAAACACCCCCTAAGTCTATTTTTTTTGGCTGAATGGTTAAGTTTCAGCTGAATGAAGTAAAAAAAAAATAAAAAAAAAATATTATATTGAATAATATTAATTAAATTTACAATAACTTTGAATTTTTTCAGATGGATAAAATTGTAAAAATATGTTATTCATATGTTTCAGACATGTCACTTATTAAATAATTTTTTTCGTTAAGTATTCATAAATCTACTTTATTCAGTTCATTCAGATTACTTAAATATTCATAATTATTTCATTCCATTTTTATCAAACACTCCCTTAATCCGTTATCTTAATGTTAGTAAAGTTGATATAGTACTTTGCCCTATTTTTTTTGAACAAATTTACACATATAATAATCAAATATTATATTTATTTATATTATTAATAAATAAAATATGAAATAAATTTTAAAATTATATCCGATATAATATTTAATTATTATCTGTTTATACTTACTAGTTTATAACCCGTGCAATGCACGGGCTAGTGTGAATAATGGATTTAATAATTTGTCCGACATTCATGTCAAAAAAGACCTTGAAGTACACAATTCATGAAAATTAGTTAAATTATCGTAACATAAAATTAAGAGATTGACAAATTCCATCAACAACATTAAGAAAATAGTACAATTTGAAACAACAATTAACACAATAGCTATAAATTAATAAGTAAAACAATGTATAATTCGATAATTAATTTTACCCGTAAGTGTTTGCCAATGTGCTCTAATTTCTCGAAGCAATCCACATTTCGAGACCTCCATGACAATGATTCTTTCAGATTGAGCTGACCAATTGGCTCAATTTTTCCCACCCCATCCACCTATTATTGCATTCATTTACTAAACACATAAATCAACTTTTGAAACTCAACCAACTTTTGAATGAAAAATCAATCTAACAACAACTTCAAATTCACCATTCACCATGTACTTCGTTTCACATGAAAATGAAATTATTTCAATTCTAGACTTTAAAGCATGATAACAATGAATGTGGGGAAAAGCATAACAGTTTTAAGTGTAAACGTTCAAATAATTTGAACGTATATATATTCACTATTTTTTACGAAAGCAAATATTTGCTTATTATTCCCTTAACCCAAAAAAATATGAATTTTCAGGATTAAATTGTACAATCCAGCAATCTTAGTTTGATCCAATACCCTGAATAATAACAAAACTTAACACCAACAATTGAAAAAAGATATAAACCGCATCATATAAAAATTGAAACACAATTCTATCAAGATCATGTAACAATATAATTATGAACAATCGAAATCATCATTGTATAACAAAATGAGGAACTTATTTGCTGAAGTTAAGGAAAGAAAGCAATAGTTATTAAAAGTCTATATATAAAATTATTAATACAACCGTTAAATTACATGTTTAACTCTATACAAAGTTAGATCCAACCAATCTCACAACTAAAACTTGTCAAAATCATACATATTTTGCTTTCATTGTTAAACAAAAAGGATCTCCGATTTCTCAACTTTACACATTTGAAGAATCTACATTCTCATATGCTAATTGTGCAGCCACTCTTGCTTTCTTATCGAGCTGAATCAAACTCTGGGATACTAATAATGCCTATTGAACCTAATTTCATGAGATGTCCTAACATACAAATAGCTCCCAGCAACTGAAGCTACATCTATTTACGATTACGACAACAAAATTAGAGTTGCAACTTTGAAATCAAATCCTATGTCCCAAGTTTTCAATACACTTGTTACGCAAATCTAATGTAATTTTAACTAACATAATAACTGTTATTTTAAAAAGATTTAAAAATGCACTACACAATTCATATGTGAATAAACTGGATACCCTCTACAACTCCTATAGCAGATGATATGCTTTGGGCAACTTGCATTACTGCTTTCACATAAAACAAATTCAACCCAAAAAATGAAAAAACACACACATTCTCAGAGTATTACAATCGTTACAATTCTATCATACATGAACTCAATAAACCTAAATAATTACCTACATGTCATCATCAACTTTATACTATACTAATTTATACATCTCATATATTATATTCATAGTATCCATCTTATGACCATCTATACTTATTTAAGGAAAAATATGTAGCTAATGCTCAAAATTGTAGCTTTAGAAAGATAAATAAGTTTAGCCTTTTAGTCTGGCACATATAAATTAGCACAGGAACTTGGTTGTCTTGATTCATCATAATTGCTACTGACTAAGAAGTTTTTTTCTTTTTCTTTTTTTTTCTATTTTGTAATTATCTTACTTTAAGGTGTTAAAAGGTATGTCATAAATCTAATTTGTTTCACCTTCAACGCCTCAAAAACCATCATTCAAATTAGACATGCAAACAAATTATCTGTACCATTTATGAATTTATGAATGTAGGACTATTTCAATTTTCCTGTAGGTATGTTCGAAGTGTAGTATTGTATTTAAGTTTTCATTAGATATGTTAGAGCTGTTTTCTTTGAGTTTGATGTAGTATAATGGATTGGTTATTGGTTAGAATTAGGCTATGTAAAATGAACCTAGCAACTAACTTGTAAGCCTGAGTAGCACCGAAGGTAAGCAGGAGCTGGATTAACAATGATTTAGTATTTATCTTTACATACTAAGCTAAAAGAATGGTTAATTTGTGGTTGGTTAGAAATAAAAATCCAAATTAAATCCAAATCTTTGAAATAATGATATTCCAATTTAGTTAATGTGTGTAATGAAGTCCAAAGAGAGAAATTATGTACCCGAGCCCCAGGGGAGGAAGGAGTAGCAAAAAGGACAACACAAACAGCTCCTAAAGGTGCAATTTTGAGGGAAAGTCCTTGTGCCAACAACCGGTCCAGTTCCCCAAACACTACCATGGCTATAAATTCCCCTGCAGCAGGCCAAAAAAATATCACTTAGGACGGAGCTTTTAGAATCCTTGTCTGGCTTCTAATTGTCCCAAAATGCTGCAACCACAGTTAGTTGATGATGTTACCACAATACCCGTCTCTCTTCTTATTATTTGTTTGTTCCATCCATTAATAAAAACAATTCAAATCAAGTGATTTTCCAAGACCACTAATACGATGTTCTTCTAATACTGAGATAATACTCATCGTTGACAATATAATTTTAAATTAGAGATTCCATTACTTATAATATAATGTAATGACCTCTTTGTGTCATTTCAACAAACATTTAATGTGTAAATATAAACCAATTAAAATTTTTAAACTAAATAAATTATAGTTTACAGAATGGAAATTGCAACTTTCACTCAAACTCAACTTCCAAAATAAATTAAAGAATAAAGAAACAATATAATTCCACACAATTATGTATGTATAGATGTACATGTTAATCTTTAGATTGGACTATAGTAAAGAGTTCAAGATTTTGCCCATATTCAGACTTGTCTGTGGTTCCCCATCTGAATTCGTTGCTATCCAATTCTTTCCCACACTATCAATTTAATTTCTACTCCATTAAAAGCAAGAAATTATTGAATAAATAAAATCTGCTTAACATTAAAAAAAAAAAAAAAAAGCAAAACCAAAGTGAATGCATAATAACAGTATTACCTTGATAGAAAAAGTGGGTTGCACAACTCGAGTGGGGTAATACTTCATGAAACTATCCGAATTAGTCGAAGATAAGATCAGAATAAAATTGACAATTAAACTCACCGTTTTAAAGATAAGGACTATATTTAGTGGCAGAGAGATGCATCTTGATGTCATCTAGGGTTTCACACTGACAGAAATTGTTGTACTCTACACTGGTAAGCAACCCAGATCTGGGATGAAGGAAAGAAAAGAACGTAGAGAATATATATATATATATATATATATATATATATATATATATATATATATATAATTGTAGAAAAACTAAAAATGGAAGAAGAAGAAGAAGAGGAAGAGGAAGAAGAGGGAAAATCTGAAGAGACACCATCTGTTTTGGCAACTGATGGAACATGGAAGATGAAGAGAAAGAGGCGATTGAAGGAAGAGAGAGGAGAAACTGAACAAAGCAATCACGTTATAAGTCAAAATTAGACTAATCAACCGAGTTAACTCGACGGATTTTGAAATTAAAGCGAGTTAATTCGGGTGGTTAGTTTAATTGTGTTTTGGCTTTTTATATATAATAATAGATTCATTCTTTTTATGTTCGAAACTCATTATCATAGCGAAAATATTTGACACTCATAATCTATATACAAATTTAATTTGCGTTTGTAAATTTAATTTGAACATAAATGTTGTAGCCTTAGTGCTTCATACACCACAACTTTACAAATATATAGTAGTACTAATATAGATCCATAAAAGGTATAGAGAGAGAAATTTCGTGATTACATCTCTACCGTTCATCAAACATCGGACGGAAGAGAGAGCACATTGACGACAGTAGCCAAGTAAGTAAAATTGTCTACTCACACTTTCTCTCTCACTAGACTTTAACAAAAATACAGTCTACACCTCCTTTTTTAGAGAGAGAAAGCCCCTTTTAGAGAGAGAAAATATGCAACCGTACAATCTCAACCCCGGACCGGAGGCTCTCCGGTGGCTCGGCATCGCCGAGAAACTCCTACAAACCCGTGATCTCGTCGGCAGCAAGACATTTGCGACCCGAGCCCGAGAATCCGACTCGAGACTCGAGCAGGCCGACCAGATCCTAGCCATCGCCGACACACTCATTGCCGGCGAGGAGCAGATCAGTAATAATCACCTGGACTGGTACGCGATTCTCCAGCTCGGTCGCCGGACTCATGACTCTGAGCTCATAGCCTCTCAGTACCGGCGTCTCGCGCTACTGTTAAACCCTAACAGGAATAAATTCCCCTTTGCGGAGCATGCATTTAAGCTCGTGTCTGAGGCTTGGTTAGTGTTATCTAATCCTTCGAGAAAATTTCAGTTTGATAATGAGTTTGGTAATAGTAATAATAATTCGCATTTTAATTTCATTCATGAACCACAACAACTTAATAATAGTACCCATTTCAATTTCATCCAAGAGCATAGTGAACAGTTGCATCAGTCTGCGCCGTTGCAACAACAGCAACAATTTTTACCCCCATTCCCTCAGCAGCAACTATTTCCTCCGCAGCAACCACCACAAACTTTTAATCTGCAACAACAACATCATATACAACCACCATTGCCGCAGCAACAGTCCCGCTCGAACCAGTCCCAACAACCTTTGCCTCGGCTTCAACCACAACCACAACCACAACCACAACCACCTTTGCCTCTGCTGCAGCCGCAGTCGCAACGACCTTCACCTAGGCCTCAGCCACAAAATCTTTCACCTCATCCTCAGCCACAAAAGCCTTCACCTCAGCGGCCTCAGCCACAAAAGCCCTCACCTCAGCAGCCTCAGCCACATTCAGAACAATATTTGCCTCAGCCTCGGGAGCAGGGCGAGAATAGGAACGGTAATGATAACATAATTGAAGAAAATGGAGATAATGATGATAATGATGTAAGTGTCAAGGAATCTTCCAGCTTTTGGACTGCATGTCCATATTGTTACAATATGTATGAATATCTCAGGGCTTATGCCGACTGTACACTCCGATGCCAAAATTGTAAGAGGGCATTTCATGCAGTTCGGATTGCTGCCCCACCTCCGACTCTGGAGGGGAAAGATGCCTGTTTTTGTTGTTTGGGGTTTTTCCCATTAGGGGTTTCTACGTCATATTTGGAGAAAAATAAGAAAGCAGGTTCGAATTGGACACCATTTTCGACTATGTTTGCTTTTCCGCAAGGGGAAAGTAATGTGAATGTTGGGAAGCGAAATAATGTGAGGAAGAACTCTGGTCCTTGGATTTATATCGATGATGATCAGGAAATTTTTGTGGAATTATCATCAAGTGACGATTCCGATGATGATTGGGGTAGTACTAGGAAGAAGAAGAAAGCAAAGAGCGCGAAGGGTAAGGGTTCGGCCGCTAAAAGTGTTAAGCAAACGCGAGTTGATAAGACAAAAAAGGCTAAAGGGGGTAATGGTGGAAATTCACAAGGTGGAGTTGTAGCACAACAGGGAGTTGATGTTGGTGTGCCTAATGTGGCAGTACCGAATATGCCGGTGGTTGAGACAAGTAAGAAAACAGTAGTTGCTACTATAAGAAAGCAACCAGGTAGAGTTGCGAAGGATTTGGGGAAGTTGGATTTGAATGTGGAGTTCAGTAATGAGGTTGAAGAGCCTGCTCCAGGAACAAGTGGTGGGAATAAAGCAGGAAACGGGGTAGAGGATAACATTGAAGGCAATGGGTTTTTTGAGGGTCTTGATGAATTCCTGAATAGCCTACCTATACTCAATGTTGTTGGTGATGACAAGGTTAAAGCTGGTTAGTGAAGTAAGACTATTTTTGTTGTTTGTAGTAGTAGTTGTTTTGTATCCCTGTAATAGTAATTAATTATTGTAGAGCAAGAGACGTTTCCTTTGATGGTTATGTAGTTTATTGTAATGTATATTTGGTAGTAATGTTGTTTATCCATCTTCTGGTTATTTTAAGTGCTTTATCATTTCGTTGTTTGATATCATACCAGGAAAGATGCCAGGAAAGAAAAGTGATTCAAATATCCTGTTGATTTCCATCTTTTTTGTGTCATTTACTCCATGCCTGTCCTTTTCTATCCATATATGGATTGGATTCTTGGTAATGACATGGTTAAGCTTTCGTAGAGAATAGGATTTTTTGTTGTTGTAATTTTCTCTGAATTATGACATGACATAGAAGTAGCTAGGCTTCTTTGGTTCTAAAGTATTTATTATCATAGTAGCAATTTGTTTCTCAAATTTATAATATCTTATGCGTGTTAGCATCTCAATGGCATATGATCATAATGTAAAAGGAGAGATTGCTAGCCGACTTGGGTGATGACAAGTTTAAGGCTGGTTAGTGAATTAAGATCCTTTTTATTGTAGTTGTCTTTAATTCCTGTGGTTATAACTTATAACTGTTTATCTTTTAGCAGTTAATGTTTCCTTTAGTAGTTGTCTCTGTTTATTGTAAAGCATATTTGGTCGCAATGTTGCTTTATCCTTCTTGCAGCTGTTTTAAGTATGTTATCATCTTATTGTTGCTTAATCATGTCAGGACAGAAAATTAATTGAAAAATGCTCCCCCCCCCCCCCCCCCCCCCCCAAAACTAAAACTAAAAATAAAACCATACTTTTTCTTATTTACTCCATGGTAGTCCTTATATCTCCAAGCATAGACTGAATGCATGGTGATGACAAGGTTAGTGAATAAGTTCTTTTTAGATGCTGTTATGTACTTTTCTATCCTTTAATAACAAATGATGTCATGACATAGTTGCAACTAGTCACTAGACATACCTTTAATGGTTTTAGAAGTATCAGTGTAGCAAATTTTTGTTCCCATCTAAACTTTTTGAAGTGCATTATTTTTTCAATGTCATATAGGTGATAATGTGAAAGTAAAGATTGCCAACTGACTGACTCTGTGTTTACCCCATCTTTTCTCTTATTTCCTTCAATCTCTACATATATTGTAATCCTATTATCAACTTGCATGGAGAGTTTTCTCCAATAGTTTAGCTCAAGTAGGATTTTCTTAGCGTATTTGAGATTGATTCAATTTCAGGAGCTGGTCAAGCTGTGCCTTCATGTAGAAACCTATTATATAATCCCTAGTTTCTACGAAATATTTAACCGAGGCAATATGGGTTATTGATGACATATGTGCTGCATCTTCCTATTTAGGAGCCTCTGCATTTCTCTATTTTGCTCCTAGACTTGTCTTTATTTTTACATCCTCTTACTTTTATATTTAAAATGTCCGTGCATGTTACCAGTAACCATTCATACTGAAATTTTCCATCTTGCTTTTTCAGCTATATATCACTACCTGAAGAAGAATATATTTAATATCATTTATTTGGACAATAGGCTTCATAATCTCATCCTTGTGTTTTATAATTCATTTGTTGATTAAACTCATACTCCCTTTAGGTTTGCGCTGAATTATCTGACCGGGAAACATGACAAAGATCAATTTTCTGGATAATGGTTTTGGCTGTCATTTGATTTTAAGAGAAATTTTCCTTTCTTGCAGAATTTGCCGTGGAAATATATTATGTTCAACAGAATACGGTTTACAACATGTTAAAGTATTATTTCTGTTATGTCTAGCGGTTTTTTATTGTGCATCCATTTCAAAAGAGGTATTGTGTTTATTTTCATATTTTTGCAAACAAACTGATCAGCTTTGTGTAGAGTACTTTTCTTGTTACCTGTTAGTAGGTACTTGACTTAAAAGGATTACATTGCTTTGCAAAGGTGTCCCTGGCTACTGAAAATGGCTGTGAGATGCTCACGTACCATGCTTTACAGAGAACCTTGTTATTGTAAAAGAGGGTCTGGAACAGGCCAAATATAATGTAGGTAGATGTCCATCATCTCTGGGTAAGTCACTTATTATTGCTGTTCATATGTTTCATATCAATATAAATTTTTGTATTCATAAAAGTTCTTGATTATGTGGTTCATATTACTTTATTTGTTCTTAATTATGATTTTTATTTTAGGCATTTGTCATTAATGATATATCTCATCTTCTACTTGTTATGCCAACACTAAATGTCATCCCCAGGGGAAATTGATTTTCTTAATCTCTTTTTGTTAAAACTGTAAGCAGTTAATGATCAATATATCCTATAACCCACATGTGTCATTTTCTGTAATCACTTGGTTCTTTTAGCTTCCATAACAGTTTATCATTCTTCTCTAACTCTTTTGCCTCCTTGTGCTTGGTCTCTTCAAGAACTCATGGTTGAATAGGCGCGTCTGTGAGTGCATCCAAACAACAAAATGCGTAGGTCTCATAAATTGAAAAAAGTTTGAGCTTTTATTTTTTGAGTAAGCGAATCAAGTTTGAGCTATTTGATTTTCTTAAATATATCTCATATGCAGAGGCCTTGAGAAGTAACCTCAAAGTTGCCGGTTCCATTCCCCACACACGGGGATAATACCTATCAAAAACAAAAATAGGAATGAAAAGAAAAGAAGACCAGTTTCAATAGTAGTTTTATTTCTGAAGTTTCTCTTTGGTGGTTAGAAACTTTGATATGCTTCTTATCAGAGACCAATTTTCTGTGGTTAAAATTAAGTAAGGCAGTTCTTCAGTGTATTTCTTGATCTTTCGAGGTGCAAAGAATTGGGTCCGTCCAAACCTCCATATTGCATATAGCTTGGATATTTATTATTAAATTATAAAAACCTCACAATAGATATCTTGATCAATCTTGATTTTCCTCTGGGTTTTCTCATCTCTAGTATGCGCTCTCCACTTTTACTTGTAGTAATTTCTGTTGGTTTTTTAAATTTTTTTTACGTCTTTGTTGTCTTTGTCCATTTTCATAAAAATTATTTATTTTAGGAGTGTTCTTGTCCCCAAACAAGGATGAGCTTTGATAGCAATAAAGTACTATGTTAAAAGCTTGGGTTGCTCTACCCTTGCAAATGGGCATGGTACAACACCTTTACATGATGTTTGATAGTCTTGGTCGGAAGCCTTGTAGCAAATGTTAAATTTTCTGCTTCTGGATATCTGTTTTACCGGGTTCGTGTTTGCATTAAGTAGGTTCAAAAATATTATCAGCTCCTTATTACTCCTACAGCTGATTCAGGTAGACAACCTAACTATGCATAGACCATAGTTCTTCTTTTCATCATAAAGAAATCAAACATATCGTATTCAGAATTATTAGAATGAAAATTGAAGGATAAATTTCTAGGTATAGTTGTTAATTTGAGCAACAGCGATTATGTTTCGACTCCATCATTAATATGATTACTATGTTAATATGATGCCGGACTTTGTCTTACCTTGAATATCTGCATCCTGTTTGTCTCATTGTTGTTTAAGTATATATATCATTGAATGAAGGGAAATGAGGAGGTTGATATCATTTATTTCCTCATCTTCAATTTGTTTAATGCTTGGAATAGGCGATTGAGCTAGTTGGATGTGATGTCTTAATGTTTTGGCTTGTTGAATGATTCGTTCCAAGCTGCACTGCTGCATGTAGTTTGTTGCCTTTGTGCACAAGTTGCTGTGCGCGGGTTCGTGTGTACTAGGTGCAAATGTATTATCAACAAGTATCCCCCAAATCTCCCTCATTGCTCCCAACTCCCCTGCTTGGCTGAAAGAATTGGTTAGGTTGGATGTTTTGAAGAACTTTAATTTTAGATGCAACTTATCTAACACTTAATTTCAGATGAAATTTATTTAACTCGAAAATGGTGGTTCAAATGTACTACACTAAAATTGATGCAGGGTCTAAGCTCATCAAACTACATCCACTATGAATTAAAAAAATACTACTATAAAATGCCAAGATTTTTATATAATTTGAATAAATAAATTAGATTTGTTTAAAAATAAAATAAATAATATAATTTGAATTTGATAATATTTCTAACTGATTTTTTAATTAAAAACAAATCCAAATTGATCTTAAATAGAGGGGGTATTAAACATACAATGAGGATTTATGCATTTAAATTATACTTAAGTTATTAAATTTTATAAATAAAAAATTGTCGAAACAAATATTATATATATTTTAGGAGTAAAAATAAAATAAAATTGGCCAAGAGTTATGCTTTTTAAATGACCAACCGCACTTGCATAGATGAGGACAAAGCCAAATAAAAATAAAACCCATGTGGTAACTCATGAGGCTTGTTCAATTAGTAGTCTCTTCGTTTTCTTTTTAATTGACAGTTTAGAAGAAAGTAAAAAATATAATAAATATTTTTCTTAGCTGATTAAATAGGATATAAAGTCTCTATATTATTCTTTTAAAATTAATTAAAAAAATAAAAGAGAAATAATATAATTTTTAATATAGAGATAATATAAAAAATTACGTTATTAATGATTTATTAAAATTTATAAACTATAAATAAAAATAAATAAATTTTACTATTTAGAAAGACGTAAAATAGAACGGAGGAGGAAGTAGTAGCTTGTATTTAAAGACTCAATTATCCTTTTTTTAAAGCCCAAAAAATGTCTTGAATGACGGTTTTAATCTTCACCAACACTTTTTTTTTTTTAGACGAAAAAGAAAAGAATATAAAATTTAATTTATAATAGAAAAAAATTATAATTTTTCTTTTATATTGTTACTGAGTTCATAAAAAAAAAATAAAAAAATTTAAATTATATATAAGTTACTAAGTTATCTTTATATTAGTTTTGTTATATTTAGAATCTAGAGGGTATAATAGGAGTTATAAAAGATTATCTTATATTTTTTAGTTTTTTCATCCAAAAAATTTGGTAAAAAAAATGACCAAGTTTTGCATTTATTTTTTTTTTTCCTTTTTCGTTTATTAAAAACCTTAATAATAAAGAAATTAAACAAAGAACTTAAAATTTTTGGTCAATTTTTTTTTCCGTCCATTTTAAAACACAATAACAAGTTATCGTAATTACTTAACACGTGTGCAAGGAGGATTATAAACAACTGCAGTACAATGAATCAACTAAAAATTCAATATGAAACATTATTTGATCAATTTTATCAAAGTGGTGTTGCTCATTGTCCTAAACCATCTCTAGAATTATTAAACAAATCATTTGTAATTCACCTTTCGGCCATAAACTATTGAGCTTGGAAAGGCAATGGTCAAATTGGATATATACTTTCACACATGAAAAATGGAGTATGCTTTGTCTAAAGTTTAACTTCCCATGATTGTTTAAGTTAAAGTCCAATAATGTTGGACTTTGGCTTCCTCCACTACTAGAAGCTTCCTTTATTAGTCATGGCAGTCAACCTCAACTCTTGCCGTCTCCTAAAATATGTGGAATTCGACCTACAAATGTATTGTCTAGCAACTAATGATTTTGTTTCAAGAATTTACCGATCTTTAGGAAAATACTTCCTCTTTTTCACACTAAACTCGAGGGACAATTTTACAATTTATTCGTTTTACAAATATTAAGAATTCATATAAAGGAAGATAAACAAAAATTCACATGTGACAATTAAATTTAAAAATTAGAAGTTAAAGGATTTCAGTTTTAACCATTAGTCTAAAATATCAATGGCTAAAATAATAAGTTGTTAGTTTAATAATATTGAATAATAATTATGATCGTAAATTTGATGATATTTTGTCATTTTATACTAGTACCAATAATCAATAATGTATCAACTTGATAGTTACAAGTGAGATTAGGTTGTAACTTTAATTCTTGTTATGTGCTTTAATCTTATTATGGGACTTTATTTTAGAATGTGAGTTATATTTTGATGTTGAGATTATTGTGTGTGTGTGTGTGTATATATATATATATATATAATTGATTGTACTTGTGTTCATATCGCTCCAAAATGGAAATGTTAATATGTTACAAAAAATACTACTACCAATGAAAGATGGAGTATTTTGTGAAATAATTTTTTTAATATATTTTTAAGTGAGATTCTTTTTGGAGAATAGAAGGAATAACTGGTATCCCATTCACATATGTTCCAAGTTCCACTATACTCTAAAAATACAGAAATACCCTCTTGTTTCAGAGTATAATCTGGTAATTTCCTTCTCCTCTGAAAATCTCCTACCATGCATGAGGTACTATTCCTAATTCAACTGAACTAGTCTTGATTTCACTATCTAATTTTATTTTCCCATTAGATTAACGACTTATGTTTAATTATAATTAAAATTTTCTAATTGGTTGAGCAACTCCTTAATGAAAATAATCAACACTGAAAAGACAGAAACCACTGTTCTCTCTCATCATCATTGTTCATATATATGTATTATTTTTATTTTTGTATAAACAGCAAAAGAAATTTATTTTTGAAAAATTCATTAATTAAAGAGACTTGGATTAAGATTACATGCACATACAAGTTGGAAAAGAAAAATGAAAACACAAAGTTACAACTTGAAATTTACAATATTAAAATCTGATAAAAAAGACAAAGCTCCATCACAACTTCCACAAGTTGCGAATAACTCTACTGATTTAAGCCCTTTTTGTGCAATGAGAAAGTTTACTTAAATGCAATAATCATCCCCATCTTGTAATTGATAATCTTTCTCAATATCTTTTTCAAGCACCAACTTCATTACATGTGTTACAAATAAAAAAGGTTTAATACTTCATTAGAGTTTGTTAGCTAGCATCTGCGGTGGTAACGTTTACGGCCTCTAAAAGTCTAAAGACATCATATCAATTTTGATACTTTACGTTAAATTCTAAATATTTTTAAATTAAATAAATTACGTTTAAAATAAATTGTTATTAAACGATAAGATTTTTAAGTGCTTTTAAATTTGCAAACGCTTTAAATTCATCAAACACTAATGTTGTATTTTCAGGCAGGATAGGATATAATTGAGTTTTGGCCAAGATGCATATTGGCTAACACAACTCGGATGTAGAACTGGTAAAAATATTTTTAATGATTTAATGTTTCTTTTAGAATTGATCCTAATATTATGAAATATCTATTAATATACTGGGATCATTATTTCTAAAGATATTATTTTAAATATTGAGTGTGTTTATTGGATAAAATTAGTAGAATAGCATAATGCAGTCGTGCCAAATCCGTTCGTAACCGGTCGTCTCTTGTTGTTGAGCCACGTGTAATGAACTATCAATTATTGTTGTCTATATATATAATTTGTTTTTATTTTTGATAGAAATTATATTTTAACTTGGAGTGGGGGAATTTGAACCTACGTCCTCTAATACGTAGAAGGGTAGTCATATTATCCGAACTATCAACTATGCCTAGGTGGTTATTGTTGTCTATATTGACATTTTTCTACTTAAAAGCTAAAATACATTTATCAAAATGGGACTTTCATTTTTAGACGGTTTATATTGTGGTTAAAAATAATGCAATCCACGATGTGAAAAGCATCAATTAAATAGAAGAGATATTCACTCTATTTTAAAATTAAAAATACATTTGAAAAATGAACAATTTTTAAGAATAAATTTATATTATTAAATATAATTTTAGTATTGGTTAAGAGTTCGACTGTGGTAGTGTGATATTAAAAATAAAAAATAAATAAAAATGACAATAAAAAATAAAAAAATAAAAGAGACTTACAAATTTATTGAAGATTTTACGGATATTCATGAGAATCTGAGACCCATTTTATAAGAAAACCAACAAATTGACTAAGCATTTTATTTTTTCTTATTGAATTTAATATTACCCGGTTTAATATTGTACTTGGATTGAACTTAAGTCCAATTTTAAATAACTAAAAAAAGTTAAGAATTATTGTATTATATGTTAAGTATAAACCTTTAATTGATTATAAATTTTGCTATTTTATACATAATATTATTGAAATACTAATTTTTTTAATAAAATGACAGAAACAAAGCCAGGCTAATAGACTAGTATAGAATAAGATGGTAAAACCAATTTGTCATGTCACCCCTTTCATGTATGAACACCAAGTCAACAACACATCAAAAATCTCACTCACTACAATGAATCACTTTTACATGTGTACCCAATTAAATTTCTTCAAAATGAATAATCTCTACCAGAGAATTACCTGTATTCAGTTAGCAACGACCTAATCAGTAAAAACCAGGTTACGTTTTCACCCCTTGGCTTTAATGTAATAGATTCTTAATAGAACCAAAATAATTTTATTTTAAAAACAATAAAAACCTACCATTTCCACTATTTTTCTTCTTGCACGCCCTTCGGGTGTCTCTTCCTTTTTTGAGCATTAATCTCCCTTATTCTGCTGCGTGAACGGCACCAACGAACTCGAGAATATTTCTAGTCCAAAACCATCATCGGGGCATTCTAGTCACCCGTGGAATTAGAGTTCCTTCTCGTGTTGATGGAATGATCCACAACAAACGTTCAACTAGTCATAAGATGGCCTCGGGGAGGCCTAATTTTGTGCTACTAAGGAAATGTTGTTTAGGAATATCGCATGTGAAGGGGTGATACTGCACCTGTTTGGGACAATGCTAATGATCCGGTAAGGGCAAGCAAAGGCTCTAGTAGGAATGCCTTGCTCTCTTTTTTTCTTTCATCCTCCTTTATTTCTTCTAGTAAAGCTTTACTAGTGTCTATACCTGCTTAATTTGATAATTTCATGAGAATGATTAATATTACATAGGCATTTTTATTGAGGGACTTTAATTACATTATTAACAACAAAAACAAAAATAAAAATGACTGCTCACCTGAAAGATATCCACCGTGGACATAGCCGTTAAATTTTTCACTTGTGTGTTCTCCGGTGAAAAAGATCCGTCCTACAGGCGCCTGACCAAATTTATCAGTAAAAATCAGCCCCAATGAAAGATTGCTAATTGGACATACTATCTTTTTTCATTTTAAAATTTCATGGCACGAGTTTAGAAATTGACGTGAAAGTTACATGGAGCAAGTGTTATTACATATGCCAATAACGGGCATAAACCATAACCAAAGTTGACAGGGGTGGCTCAAGACAATATGAGGCCTAAAGCGATATTTTTTATTTTTTTTTATAATGCTAAAGTGATATTTTTAATGAGGCCTTCTATGTTTGATACATCTTTTATTGACTTTTATGATCAAATTGATCATTTTTTAAATAAATATATCTTATTATTATTTAATATATATGTAAAAAGCCTATAAATATTATAAATTATATAAAATTTAGTACATATCTCAATGTTTACTTTTTTAAAAATCTAAATATATCTATGTTTAATTGTTAATTTTAAAAATGGTCAATTTGACTATAAAAATCAATGGAGAACTTTTATTTTGGGACGGAGGGAGTATTAATAATTTTTATTTAAATGAGGTTTTTTTTTATACTGTTATTTTTTTTTACATATTTAATATTTGAATTGAATTATGGGCCCTAAAAAATTATTTGGCTTATATTTTTATAAGACCTTTTTATATGAATTATTTATGATCTTCAAAAATTTGGGGCCTTTTTTGAAATGGGGCCTAAAGCGCGCGCTTTTTTTTTTATATAGTAGGGCCGGCCCTGAAAGTTGACTATGGAGTGTTCATCAGCCAACCCATCTTGCACCGTCTATCAAAATATCATACAAATGCGATTTAAGAGAAGAATTAGGACCCTCTGCAACATTATGTAGTGGATGCTATCTATATTCTATGCTTATCATCATGTTGCGGACACTTTCATGCTTTCGCAACATTGTGTTGCAAATGGTCCAAATTGTTTTAAAATTTCTTCCGTCCAATGTTGTAATGGACAATGTAAGATGAGTTGACTGGTGAACACTCCACAACCAACTTTGACCATAGATCATTTTCTTGCAAACAATTTAGAATAAAAGAAAAAACTCTACATATCGATTCTCAATTCTATATTGCTTATATACTAAAAAGATAATCTTTAACGGTAATAATAGAAGTAACAACTTGCCATCTCTTATATGAAACTATTAATTACACTTAAAAATGCATTTGGTTTGCTAGTAAACGAGTATGATAAATAAAATTAAGATGTGTACCTTAATATTTTGAACAAGTTTGTGATTAACGTGAATAGAGTAGTCGCTGTAGCTGCCACATTGGAAGCGATTATTCCACCAGCGAGGCACAACTATATCAGTGGCATCCGGAATCTCAGGTCCAAACATGTTCCTAAGAACATCCATTGCTTCTTTTAGTGTTTCTTGATCTGATTGAGCTTCAACACGTTTTGATTCTTCGTTTGTCAATGTCACAACTAGAACATTGGATCCCGGATAAGCGTTCTCCAGGTGCTGATAAGGAACTAATAAATTAGTGCAGGATTCAGTCAACCACCACATTACTAGATTCAGTTGATAGCAACATTTGTAAGTTTAGGGTTTATATTCTTCGTAAGATTTTTAAACGAAAAGGACAGGATGATCAGAAAAGAACATATTTACATCATCTCTTAAGCAAAGTAATTACATTTAAAAAGTTAGTCTAATGACTGATTATAATAGACAACATTAGTTTTCTTATAAGGAAAAGTGCATACATTCATTGCCAGCACTAAGAAAGTGACAGAAATATCAATTAAAAGAGAGTGAGGAATAATTCAGAAATAATGACGCAGATGCCACAATTTCATTGAATTTCTAAATGCTCCAAATGCACTAAACACTCTAAACTGTCACCAAACATGCACTATATATTGAAGAGCAATATGATTTATCCATTGAAACTACGTTGTTTTGGGCAATTTGCCGAAGACAATTAGTTGCTTGTGGCAACCACAACCATGTTCTTTCTATATAACTTGGTGTTATTTAGCCTGCAAACAATTTTTATTGGAAAAGTATATCCTTCAACTTAAACATAGGAAAGCAACTACCCATAATTCCTTGGACTACTGCTATTTCTCCATCTACATCTTCTTAAAAGTTAAAACCACAATCAGTTTCAAATTGTAAGAAAATGCAAGTATAATGTGTGTTGCGGTTACTAGTATTGTAAAATAAACACAACCCTACCAAAATATAAAAAGTCAAGATTTTGGGGAATTATAAAAACAATGATGTGATAAGGATTAAGTGTTTGTTTAGTGTTTGCGGTTTTTGCAGCGGTAGCATTTAGTTCGAGCTCCAAATGCTGAGTTAAATAAATTGCGTTAGAAATAAGCTGCGTTTAGGTAGACGAGATTTTAGAGTACATTTGAACTTTCAAACGCACCAAATGCATTGTAACCAACTTAACTGAGATTAATACAAGCAAAATAAACAATGGTAATACATCATACGAACCTGCCAGAACGTATAGTACCCTCTCCGCTCATTAGCATAGATGAAGAACTCCTTATCTTCCCCACCAGGCCAGAAATTATATGGAAATTTTAAGAAGATTTTTGTGTACACTATCACATCCAATTCCTCAATGGCTTCCATTTTCCACCTCTGTTTCATTATTTTTTCAGTGCATTAATTTTTTATTCAACAAGTAAAAATAAGAGCATCAAAATACTAGCTTTTATAGACAACAAAATTAAATAAATCGAATTCGATAAATTTATAGTTATGATTTAGTTTAAATATAAAGTAGTTGAACCTTCAACATGTAAAGCCATAGACAAAGACAATCATTTAATTCTTCATTTAAAAATTCAAATTCAATGAAATAAAACCTTCAATAAGCTTATGAAACTCTTATTTTAGGCCTGGCTTTTCTGGGCAACGCGAATCGTGCAATGCAAACTTGTATTATGTATAGTAAACATTATATATTGTGCAGCGCTAAAGATATCAGTCTCCAATTTTAAAAAGAAGAGGAGTATATTCATTAATTAATTTATGAAAGGAAAGAGAGATGTACAGGCAAGGGAGGTTTAAAGGAAATGAGACCGCTCTGGAGAACACCAATGCTAGCTGACAAAATCAAGTAATTAGATTTGTAAGCGCAACCATCCTCCGTTTTCACCAAAACCCCGTTTCTCGAGTGCTGTATTTCCCTAACAACCTACCACATTTCCATGAAACCAAACCAAATAAATATGCGCTGATTATAGGAGACTGACAGGAAAAAAAGACATTGTCAGAATAAATATAATTTCAAATTTTCTGTAATAAAATTCTTTTGTATTAATGTTATAAGGTCTATTATAATTATTTTTAAAATCTATAACGATAATTTATTCTGTCGTTATAAAATAAAGTTACGATAACGGAATTGTTAAACGTGGGCTCCAAATACCATTTCCCCAATTATATCGTACTACACAAATTTAAAATATACAAAATTTATAGGACATGGAGTATGCACATTGAACATGTATCAAATGAAGATGAGATTATGGAAACATAATCCCAAGCAACAACTACCTACGCCCATTAGATTCTGAAAAGTCAAACCAAGAAAATTTGTGCAATAAGTATCCCAATCACAAAATTTTGAACATTATTTTATACATAAAAATTAAATATAAAATTAAATATTATATTTATTTTAATTATTAAAAAATAAAATTTAATATTAAATATTATTTTTTAATAATTGATATATATTTTATATTTTATTTTATTATTAATTTTTATTTTTCCGAAAATTTTATACCAATAAATTTATGGGACTAATTTTTTTTTTACCACAACTAGAGTAAAAACAACCAACAAGTCCTTATTTAAATAAAGAAAATGACAAGACCTTATGACTCCATGTCCCTATTCTTGAGTTGATAGTCTATAGATTGGCTCAGCTGTACCTATAAAAACTACAGAATGGAAAAAATAGTCCATATTATTATGAACATTGGAGAAAGATAGCGGAAAGAAGTGGGACCTACTTGCTGGAGCAATGTTTAAAATCAAAATCAAAATCAAAATGACAATGATATATGGGTCCTTGCTTGTCTTTATTTTTCTTGTCATTGCATGTTATGAAAAATGGTGCCGAAAAGAAATCAAATTAGATTTTCGTAGAATGTGTCCGACACATATTAAGTACAGAATTTAATATATAATATTATTTATTTATATATTTATATTGAATTCAATATATAAAAAAATAATATATTAATAGATTTCATGTATTAAATTCAATGAAAATATATAAAAAAATAATATTTAATAAAATTTATCTCTTATTTTTCGCGTTTAATATGTACCCGAACCCAATAAAAAATTAATGAAGTCAATCAAAACAATCGCATAAAGTTAAAAAACCACCCATTGTTGAACTCCATTCCAAATTTACTTTTCTTTTTCAAAACAAGAGTGATTAATAATGAGAGCAAAAGTTATACATTAACATAAAAACAATCTTAAACAAGAAAGCGATTAATAAAATATTATTTGTCTAAGAATTTTTTTTCAAAATTGTAACGTTTAAACATCTAAATATTACTTTTACAAACTTTATAAACTCAATAATCGAACATTCCATAAATTGGGACGCTTAGTGGAACGTAAAAGTTAATTAACCATGAAGGGTTGGAGAATGACAGAAATCTTAATTGTGTGCCTGTGAGTTTTATTTCAAAAGAAAAAAAAAGTCGAAGCTTTTTTTCTAAAATTAGAAAAAAAAAATATCAAACTTTTCACTTCTTATTTCTGTCATTCTCTAAATAAAACACAAATACGCCATAAGAATAATCTCAATGTCGTTCCAATCCCTATAATCTCTTACATAACCAATATTATCGAGTTAACAAGATTTTTAAGTGTATTTAATTAATTCTTTATTTTTCACCTTGTGCAATAAAAGTGGATTCTCTAATTTAAGTTATAAGACAGGAGGTTTGACCCAAACTACCAAACAGGAAATCAAATAGCTTCATATGAAAAAGATGTAGTTTTATATATATATATATATATATATATATATAATAATAAAGAACATCTTTTAAAAAAATGACCTGTAGCAGCAGTACCCTTCAAAAAGAAGGACAATCAATTTCAATTGCATGCATACAAAACAAAGATTTTCTTCTTCCTTTTTTATTATTTATAGATTTTTCTCTTTCTCAAATCTCACTATACTTTCTTTTGTTTCTTTTAATCTCATTACATGTGCCCACCTCTCTTGTCCCCTTACAATTGGCACATAAAAGAGCAAATCACTAGTCAAATCCCATCTCAAAACAAAACAAAAATATTATATTTTCACTTTTTTTTTTTTACCTTGTTGAGTTTCAGACGACTGTCGGAGATTTTACCATCTGAGGTAAAGAGAAACTTTTCAGCCATTTTGTAAAGCAAATGTTCGTATCCTCTTTCATCAGCAACTAAAAATTCTTGCTCCCCAAAATCTACATATGTGGCTATTGGTTCAACCTCTACAACAAAAACCCAATTCTCAGTATTATGTCAGTTTTATCAAGGTAGACAAAAACTGTAATTTATCAGATAAAACATTGATGGATTATACTGTTCTTATATTACAAGGACTCTTTATTATATCTTAAAGCACTTGAACTAGAGTATGAGTATTGATAATTAATTTTAGTATAAAAAATTGACAAAATTAAATAATATGCATGTTGGAGTTCTCAAAATATCGTGTTCAACCGATCACTCTATCTGAGTTTAATCGGACTTTCCATCCACGCGACTCCGTATTAACATGGACTGTTACAATCCATAAATGCTATAGATGGTTTTATCTAGATACCTAGATAGTTTTTTTTATCTTAGAAAAAAATCCTCGAAAAGGAAAATTGAATTGGAAATATCCTTTTAAGTGGGTATTTATGCAATTCTAATACGTAAGACCCCATATTCCTGATTTTCCTCCACTCTCTCATAAATCAAAAATGAATATTAAAGCTAAAGGAGATGTATGAAACTGACCTGCCATTTCAAAATCATGGAGGATAAAGTCAATAGCCAACTCTATTGGTGTTTTTGGGCTACTACAAAAAACAGAAGGAAAATAATTTTAAGACCCCAAAACAAAATCTTAATTTTCATTTGCAGCAATTTTATGCCAAAATTACCAGGGCAACTCCGTAAATTTGGTCGAGTCAACCTCATTGTTTGCTTCTTCTCCCTGCAGCTTCTTAATTGCAGATTCCACTGCCTTTGTATATGAATCTTCAGCTATTTCACTAGGAAAAATCTTTCCACTAACACAAAATAACAAAATAAAGTTGAATTTTAGCTAAATGTCAAATTTATAAGGTTGTAAATGTGCTTCTAATTACAATTTCAAATTTTAAAATTGAGTTGGCAAATATAAAGTTAGTACATATAAACGGTTTTGTATTAATATAAATTAGGCTTGTTGAACTCTAGCCAACACTATAATTATTAAGTTCACAATATAGTGTACACGTTTAGTTACACAGCGTTTGCAAAGTTTAGCATTTAAAGGTTTAGAAGTTCAAACGCAGTTGAAAATTAAATCTTATTCATCTAAAAGTAATTTATTTTAAATGCAATATATTTAACTCATAAACACAACGTTTAAAAGTCAAACATGATACATCAAAAATGACACGGTACATTTGAAAGCTTCAACACATCAATTAAACACTACCATAAAAAACACCACACTAATAACTAAATAAATCCATAATCTAATTAAAAAGGCCAACAATTTATTAATTATAAATTACTCCAAAAGCTTAATTTGTTAAAGATTACATGTGCAGAACATTTCTAAAGATTTAAACAATGAAATGTAACAATATAATCACAGTAGCATTATTATTTTAAAATAAAAACTTATAAAAGAACACAAGGCTAATGCTAAAAATAAGCTGGACAAATAAATTTTGGGACATTAGCCGTCAGGCGTCGTTTAGAATATTCCACTCCCGGCTCAATATAGCAAGAAACAAAGAGAGAGAAAATGAACCTTGGATCATAAATGTTGTAACGGGCATTGCTGTAGTCGGAAAAACAAGTTCGGAGTCCGGATTCACGGGCCAGTTCCCAAACCGGGTTGGCCTCTTTTCCACCCACCCCGGCTATCCAACCCGCCCCGAGCTCTACCGATACCCCTCCAAACTCCTCCTTCCGGATCCTACCGCCGACCCGGTCTGCCGCCTCCAATATCACTATGTCCTCCACGCCGTTCTCCGCCAAGACCTTCGCCGCCGATAAACCTATATAATTAAAGAAGTTAACCGATTCTTGAAGAAGCGTAGCATCTCTATAACTTTTTATACTTAATTTATTTTTTATATTTTTTTAAATTAATATTTTTACAAATAAAAATAATAATTTTATAATATTTTTTTATATGAATAATAAATAAGTCCTAAATTTATTTATAAAAACTCAAAATTTAATAATAAAAATATTAATTTTTTATTTTTTTTCATTCATATTTTATAATATTTATTCAAATAATTAAATTGAAAGTATATATTTTCACAAACAAATACGTCAGTTTCATAAGATTTTTTCATATGGGTACAGACCCACTTATGTAAATAAAAATTTGTGATATTAATAAATGTATTAATGAAAATATTAATTCTTTTAATTTTTCAATAATCTCAGTATGTGCCAAAAAGAACAGTACATATGAAAACGACGAGTTTATAAATTTTTATTTTTCTATATATAAGAAATTAATATTTTGGCAAGAAAAAAATATTAATATGAAGGTGGATTTTCACTATTTATATAACTGAAATTTGTGAACTTAGTACTTTCAGTTGCGAAAATAAAATTAGTTCCAACTTGCATGTATATATTGTAAATTTTGGTGGTATAAAAATGGAAAGAAACATGTAATGTACCTGAAATTCCTGCACCGACGATGATTATGGAAGACTGGACGGGAGATTCCATGAACGTTCTTCTTAGAGAGGTACAGAGGAGAGAGAAAGGTTATGTATTGTGTTGACGAGGGAAGCAAAAGAAGCAGGAGTGGGTTTATATAGTTTCTGCCCAACTTCAGCTTTTCTCCTTGGGACGTATGAAGGTGTGGGATTTAACTATTATTATATACGTGGGGAACTAATATTTTCACACAAAAAATTGATATTTTTATATTTCTCTCTCATATTAATAACAAATAGATTTTACATTCATGAGAAAAAAATATATAAAAATATTATTTTTTGATATAAAAATATATGTTTCCTATATATATAGTGGCACAAAAACAAAAAAGAGAGTGATTAGATTTGAGAAAAGGGAGCTCAAGACCCTTAAATTTCTTGATTCATATAAAATATAACGTAAAGTTTACATAAACAATATTTAAATATAATATTATATTTATTTTAATTATTAATAAATAAGATATAACATAGATTTTAATATCATTTTTTATTTTTTAGTGATTAAGATGGATGTTGTGTTTGAATATTGTGCACTTATATTTATTCAAAATATAATAACTAAATGTATGTATTAGTGATAATAATTTAGTTTTTTTTATATACAAATCAAAATATTTTATTTTTAACTTATTACGATGTGAAACTGAAATATTACAATTATATTAGGTATTGAAATTCAATGCGCCCCATTTGGTGTGTATGGACTCTCTTAAAATTCTTTCAATCTTTTATTTTTTTTTTTTGCATTTGTTGAATCTTATAATATACCGTATAAAATGACAAATAATAAAATTATCCTTCAATTTTGGTCATAATATTTCACATAAATTAAGAAAAATAAAATTAGACGAGATTGAAAGTAAAAAATTATAAATAAATTCTAATTTTATTTATATAAACCCCACATAAGTTCATTAAAAAATCTCTTTTTTTATATAAAAGTAGTGTACTCTACTCCCGTATTTTTAAGGGTAATATATAGATTTTTGATAACATTTAAAATTTGATTTGTTTAGTAATTAAAATTAGGTTTTGTACTCTATAGGGATAGTTATATATTAAAAATATTTTTTCTAGTTTCATAAAAAAATCTTATTTATTAATTTTTTATCATTGAATAAAATGAGTCGTAATATAAAATATCATAATATTCTTATTTTTTTTATCACAATATTATTATCGCATCATTACTAAATTAATAAATTTCTATATACTTTATCGGTAAATATGAAAAATACATACCCATATTTATAAATTTAGGAATAGAATTTTCATTATCAATGTGAATTATTATCCTTAATAATAAAAAGCCAATTAACACATTTACTATTTAGCCTTCGGGTAATTTATGCAGGTTAATTTAAATTAGAGTCTTTTTATATGCTGCGATAAAAATATTTTAATTTTTGTTGTCCATAAACACAGTGGTATAATTTATAAATTTAATAAATATAAATTAATAATTAACCGATATTTTTATTTAAATATAAATTAATAAAAACCACCTTAAAATCTGAGCGTCACTGAGTTCTTGAACGATGCTGAAGAGGGTATTTTGGTCAACTACAAGGGTATTGTGGTAATTTAAGAAATTGGCCATGTGGTCCATATCACCATATGTCAGAATATAATGCTTCTGAAGTAGTTGAAAGGCTTGAGGGAAAAGAAGAGTGACAAACACGGTGTTATTGGTAGACTGCCTGCACATTCGTGTGATCACACGTGAGGAATTTATTAAATTCTAGAATACGTGTAAGTTGAGAATTGCTAACGTCACAGCCAGCTTGGGTTTCTGTACTTGACAGCAAATGGATCAGTTTGTTTTTATGTTTCTTTATTATAGAGAATTGATATTTTCACAAATTAATTTTATATTTTTATAAAATTAAATAAAATTTACTTATGAAAATATTAAATTAACTTATAAAAATATTAATTTTCATATAAAATTAATATTTTCATTTGATCAAATAAAAATAAAAATATCATATTAACTTATAAAAATATCAATTATCTTTTTTTATTTATTTTAGATATTATAAGTAAAAATATATCTATGTACACATATTTAATATAAAATAATAATAAAATATTATAAAAAAAGAAAAATATACGAGAGGCAGTCGACTCAGTCGGAATACTTCTCATGTAACTTGCAACGTCCCCCAACTATGGTAACTAAATAGTCCGATCCCGAATCTGTCAAACTAATTATCTTTTTATTAAATACATATTTACTCTTAGGATTTTTTTTAATGTGTGCCCTTAGGACACACACTAAGCGTAGAAAATAATGTATAATATTATTTATTTATTTATTTATGTAGGCGTACTGAATTCAATGTATAAAAAAATAATATATTAATGGACTCTATATATTAAATTCAGTGTAACTATATAAAGAAATAATTTTTAACGGATCTCATCTTTTATTTTTTACATTTAATATGTATTCTTAAAACACATATTAAACAAACTCTTACTCTTATATCATAAATATTATTATAGCATTATTAATCGCTCTTAAAAGTACGTGCAAATTCAGAATTTGCTTTCCTTGTCGGATAGTAAATGCATGGTCATTAAATAATGAAATCTCTTGGATTCTGAGCTAATATTACTACTTTCTAGCTTATCTAAGCAAAAACTTTAGATCACAACTCCTCAATATGAAAAAAAATATGAATAATAATATTTTATAATAATTCATATAATAATTTAAAAAAAAAATAATAGGTCACATTATATAAATGATGAATTATATCATTTTTTTTTATAAAAGTCTTTATATAAATAAATGACAAAATTATTATATATAACAAAGTTGATTATTGATGCATCAGCCTATGTAATCCTACCTTTACATATTTACTTTATATCTATGATCTATCCTACTTTTCTAATCCTTTAATGGAATTCGAATTCATGTTTCATTATTAAAAAATATATATTTTTATAATTTTTATATAATTTTAAATTAATAAAGAAATTTTAATATATTATTATTAAGATTTAAGTTTTTCATAATCACTGCTTACTCGAATTTTTTTTGATAGGTTATAGTAATTTTTAAAATTTTCATAGTGCATACTTGCCCAAATTAATTATTAAATTAAAAAGAAGGAAGATCAAAAAATAATTAATTTTAATTAGACTTAATTATTTTATTTTCTGAATTATGTACACCAATTTAGCGACTTAATTTGAGTTATAAAATAGAAGAGATTGATTTATTTATTATGTTTATTATTTAGTGGATTCAAAATTTTAAATTGCTTCCTTATTATTAATTTTTATCTTTTAATTAGTCTTTAATTGTAATTAATTATTTCTTCATTTTTATTTCTAACTCGCCTAATATAAATATTAAGGATCTTTTAAAATTAATCTAGTTTTTTTGGGTTTGACTTGTTCATGCTAATTCTTCAATTAAATATTGTGCACTTATAATTATATATTTTTATCACGTTATAAATCATTTTATCTTATCTTCTATTTTTGTTGATTTGTATGTTTGCCATAATTTATCATTACCTTTTGTTATTTTAAAAAAGAACTTTGCGGAAAAGGTTAGAAAATGTTGCATAGAAAAGTAATCTTTAAACTGTGAAATAATATCAACTTTTTTAGAAACATTTGTTATATATATATATATATATATATATATATATATATATATATATATATATATATATATATATATATATGACGGATCTAAATCATATATTTTAAATAGCATATTTTTTTTAAATAACATACTTTTATTAAAAATCGTCGTTTTGAATATATATTTTTTAAAATAATAATATTAAAAGAAGATGTGACATGATATGACATTCTGCGCCCCAACTTATTTTTCATTTATTTATGAAAATGTCATAAAAAAAATTTCAAAACAATATCGTTTTGATAAAAGTGTAAGACCCCGAATTTTATGAAATACAAAATTTAATTTTTCTTCATATATATATTTTTTTGAAACAGTAAGTGGTTAAATCGATAAAGTTAAAAGTTAAGGATGTTATGTGCAAATTTTATTTTGTCGGACAATATTCGCTTTGTCGGGGAATATTCGTTTGGTCGGGTAATATTCGTTTGGTCCGACGGCGCCGAAATAACAAATTATTGGTGGACCCCACATTGGAATATTTGTCGGATATAGAAAACGACAGAAATAACCTTTTTAAATAAAAATAGTCAACGGAACTGTTAAAATACCGGTGATAAAAGAATAGTAGCATACGATAGTTATTGGTATTTTCTGTAGCACTCGGTACTCTACAGTAACACACGGTATTGCATAGTGTCTCATATTTTTGGTCTGATAATTGACACCGTAACTGTTACACATCATTTCATCGATAATTGTCACTGCATAATATTTTATATTATCAATTCAATAATTGTTGTTACACAGTATTTTGCATTATTGATTTAATAATTGTCATTACACTGTATTTTATATCATTGAGTCAATAATTGTTGTTGCACTGTTTTTAAAATTATTGAACCTAATAATTGTCACAGTAACATATGCACAGTAATTCACATTATTGAATCAATAATTGTCATTACACAATAACGTATGCTTTATTTTACATTATTGTTATCTCTATTATGATGTTATTTAAACAGTTGTATTTCATTAATTTATTGACTTGATATCTAAGAGCTAACTATACTGTATTTATAACAATTAGTCATAATAATTGAATTGATAAAGTTATTTGTTTATAATATAAAGTTAGGTGATTATTAGGTGATATGAAATGAATGGTGTAGATTAAAGTGTGAATTATTGTTGAATAATTGAATTGATTTGTTTATAATATAAAGTTAGGAGATTATTAGGTGATATGAAATGAATGGTGTAGATTAAAGTGTGAATTATTGTTGAATAATTAAATTGATTTGTTTCTAATATAAAGTTAGGTGATTATTAGGTGATATGAAATGGATGGTGTAGATTAAAGTGTGAATTATTGTTGAATAATTGAATTGATTTGTTTATAATATAAAGTTAGGTGATTATTAGGTGATATGAAATGAATGGTGTAGATTAAAGTGTGAATTATTGTTGAATAATTAAATTGATTTGTTTATAATATAAAGTTAGGTGATTATTAGGTGATATGAAATGAATGGTGTAGATTAAAGATAATATAATATTTGAAATGGATGGTGTAGATTAAAAGATGATCTTTAAATGAATGGTTTAGATTAAATGAATGATAAGATTTTTGGCTATAAATAGAAGCCTTAACTTAAGGATTTTTCATAAACTTCCTTACTTGTTCTTTCTTTCTCTCTCTAAATACTTCTTGTGAAAGTTCTCTCTAAGTGTGCTTAAGTCATCTTGAGTATTTGTGAAGATCTATAAGTATACGTGTACTGTTCAAGTTAATCAACCTCATTTAAATCAATATCCAGTCACGTGTTGAGGTAAGGGATACCATCTTTTTCATCTTCCATTATTCAAACATACTATGGTAAGGGATTATCATTATTTGATTCTCGATAATAATATTGTTTCTTCCTTACTCATAAGACGTGCCTTTTATTTCCATGTATTAAATTGTGGGAATAACCTTACGGAGCGGATTGCCGCCTGTTTGGTGAATAACTCTTTGTACTCAAATTCTATTAAATTGTGGGAATAACCTTACGGAGCGGATTGCCGCCTGTTGGTGAATAACCCTTTGTATTAATTTCCTTCACCTTTTGTTAATCAAACCTGCTACGGTAAGGGATATTATTTTCTTTCATACTCCTAAATCGAAATTTATTATGGAACTATTGCTTCTATAATTCCTGAAAATATTATATGTTCCATAATAGTTGAACTTCATTATTTCAACTGAACCTTCCTATTTACGTGAACCTTTCTATTGAATTGTAACCGTTATTCTGAATTGTGGATCTTGAATATCATTTTTAAATTTCACTCCACATCATGTTGACAATTTTGGACATTATTTGAATCTGTACAAAGTAAACTTCCGATACTTATTGTTATCCTATTTCTTCTGTTCATCATTTATATCATTCTAATCATCCAAAAATCAAGCTGTTGTGAATATCTGTGGCCGGGGGCACAGATGTGATATATTTGTTGAACAGATGATAGGTTAAAGGCGATATAATAGGTTAAAGGCGATACATCTGTTCGGTGTCTTTTATGGCACGTGGTGAATGTTCTCTTTGGCCCGTAGTGCAAAGATGAACTGTTGTTTGGTATGATTATGACCAAAGGCTGAATCTGGTATAATCATGACCGTTGGTGCTATATTGAATATCTTTGGCCCGTAGTACAAAGATGAACTGTTGATGTGCATGATTATGATCAGGAACTGTGAATTTGTATTATCTTGACTAATGATATTTCAGATGATAAAAGTTGATGATGTTTTTCCTAAAAAGAGAACCGAGTGGACATTATAGTCTGCATTATTCTTCTAATAGATTACTCATTCCGCTGCTATTATTGATCTGAACGTTGTTTAAGAATTTAACTGCAGTTTTTGATATAAACCTTGTAGTCTATTGTATTCTATCAAGAACTCAACTGTTGAAGACTAATGATAATTTATTTGTCATTATCTTAGTCATGATATTCTTTACTGGGCTATTTGAGCTCACCCTTTCTTTTGTTCCATTGTTTTTCAACAGGAGATGAAAACATAACAGGGTCTAGCCGGGGAATGGAGTGAGGGTCCGAGGAATAGTTATCATAGTCTTCACGTTTTGTAAAATAGTGTGGCAATAATAGTGAAGACTTAGTTGTGTATTATTATACACTGTATTGTTGTATGTTGTGCTTTGTTGTAATAATTTTGTTGTAGTATTTTGACGACTCAAGTTTGAGCTGTGTGGGCCCAGATTTGGGGGCGTCACAAAAAGTATCCTATTTAAAGAGGTATACTTTTGAACTGTCCTCTATATATGAGTTTTTTTTTCTTTTTGCTCTTGATTTTTTTTCTCAATTTGAGTGTTTCACATAAATTATTATATAGACTTTTTTTTCTTTCTAAAAGTTAGAAAATGCTGTGAAGAAAATTAATCTTTATTTCTGAAAAAATAATATATATTTTTAGAAACATTTCTTCCTCTTGGGACATGCCAAGAAATGTAACGCATCATGCCCATAATTAAATGTCTTAATGCTGACACACACCAACAATAATTTTAATATTTATTTCGCTGGCTAGGATGTTGATTTATTTGATTGCACATTTTGGCCTTGAAATTTTCTCAAATTGCCAAATTAGACCCTTTAGTTAAGCTTGTGCAAAATTATTCCCTCAAAATTTAAAATTTCATTTGGCCTTGCTCAAATTAGAGTAGTTATGTACTTTCCCCTTTATTGTGGCACGTGCTTTCTCCTTTATTCTCACACACTTTATACTAGGTATACTTGATGTTTGAAATATTCATCGATCACGTCTCATCTCTAACCATTGTTTTTTTTACCGTCTCCAGTGATATCGATTAAAGAAAAATTATTGAGATTATTATGTAATTTATTATATTTGCATTTCTATTCCTCCGAAATAGGGACATTAAAGAAGAAAGGTTAAAGTTGTTGCTTCAGAATTAACACGTAAATTCGGATCAATTGGAAGCCATGGGGCAATCTACCAAGCTATTCCACATATAGGACCAATTATGCAGTAGAACGTTGGAGTGCAACATGGTGCAAAGTTTGATTTTTTAAAATCAATATAAAATATTTTCAAATTAAAAACGTGATATATTTAACTTTTAAAAATAATAAAACTTATAAATATTAGTATTTTTTAGATAATTTATAATTTTTATAATTACATTATCTAAAATAAAATGAATTCATATCAATTATAAATTTATAAATATGACAAAAGGGAGGTGAAGGATACCATGTATAATTGGTAAGCTATCATAAAAAAATGACATCGTCGTGTGTGATTGAATATATAAAAAAATGACATCGTTGTGTGTACAAAATAATATTTTGTAATTTTTTAAAATAATATTATTTTGAGGGACAACTCATACAAAAATGTGAGGTCTTCTCACCTTCGTGTGCTTTATAAGTATCTCGAATTTTCTTTAAAAGTCAAAAATATCATAACCAGGGGAGTATAAATTCGAGGAAGAATCTTTACTGAAAGACAATCTTCATTTGAAAGATTGAACATATTTATAGTCACTTCTTTTTCATCTTATTCGCAATCAATTTCATATAGATCTAGACAAGTCATTCCACTAGTAAAATTGGAAGGAAAAAAAACATCATTTTCAATCTTTCAAATAAATATTTTCTCAAATTAATTTTCAAAAATCAATAATAATCTTACAATTTAAAATGGATGAAATATTTAAGTAGAAATATAAACAAAGCAATTATTCGAGATTTCGTGTTGATTGTACGAATTTGACTTGACTTGACTCTTGTTCTTTAGCAATTTAAGTTTAAACAGGTTTTATTTGAAGTAAACTAGTTGAGCTCGGGTTATACTTTGTTGCACTCGAGTTCGAGTTATACTATGTTTCACTCGAGCCTGAAACTCGAGATTGGCTCATTATCAACTCAATTAGTTAAAACTCGATTATATTGGTTTCACTCTATTTGCTTAAACTAGTGAATTGACTTGATTCAAATCACTTAAATTAACTCAATTCGATTATCTCATTACAATATGGAACATTGGTCCTAAACCATCCCTAGTACCATTGTCGACACCTAAAAATTGTACGTGTTCTTATTTTTCTATAAGAGGAGGGCAATAACGTAAATTCACAATGAATTGAGGATGTCAAGAGATAACTCACGAAGGTAAGAAGAATTACTTGGAGATCACATATATACCAATGCGAAGGTCTCGAAAAGAATTTTCTAAATTAGGGTGGTACTTATCCTAATTATTCCAAGATTACAAGATATAACCGTTTTAGTGAACGAGACAAAATGGGAGTAAGTGGGGCCCAGTTAGGCGTCACCATGATGGCACCTGAGTGCCACTAAGGTCGCCTGACTGTTGTAGCAATATAATGCTATTTTTCTTATTTTTTGCAAAGAAAGGAAGGAGAAAAAAAGAAGAGAAAATGCCATTAAATTTGAAGAAATCTTATTCTCAAGGTTTATTTCATCTACATCATTCTCCATTTCTCTTTATTTAGTATTATTATTAATTGAGCTTGATTAGTTGATACTTATTCTTTCATTTTGAGGCTATTTAAGCATTCTAATTTATTATTTATGGTAGTTGGACCCTATTTTGGATTATGAATTGTTTGGGAGGATTTCTTATAAATAGAAATTTCTCCTAATTATCCTAGAAAATTCTATGGGTATTTTATTTGATTATTAGTTAGATTATTGTGATTGTGAGTTAGTTAGATTTATTTTTGTAGATCTATGGAGTTTAGGGTTTATGCGCTTCATTTCCTAGATCCTAATTTTTTTATTTTTTTTTATATATTTTATTGATGTTATTTGATTCTTATGATGTAACTAGTCCTATATTTATAATTTTTGTTGTTATTTTGTTGGATCTAGGGTTTATAGGCTTCCTTTTCCTTTTAATAAATTTTGATATTTTTTTTGTTGGGCTTGAAATAGGTATTATGTGAGTTTATAAATGAATTTAAGACACTTAAACTTTGTGTTTAATGGGAATTGAAGAATATTATCATGATGGACTTAGAAAATGATTGTAATCTTGACATTTGGTGCTTATAATTGTAATTAGGCCTTAAAATAATTTAGATAACTTTCATGTCCAACAATTGAGTTTAAGACCCCTTTTTGGTGGATTTTTATTATTTTGGAGGTGCTTAGGATTACTTAGATAACTTATATGTTCATGGGTAGCTCCAACCCTATTTTGATGGTCGATTTTATCGTGTCACATGAAAAGTGATTTTCAAATAAAAAACTAAAATGAATTTTTAAAATTGAATCAAACTATATTATTAGAATAAATTTTAGGCTAAACTTGAAAAAAGTAGTTTGAGCTTCATTTCCTATATAACCTAGGGATTGTAAAAACTAATTTTCTTATCAAAACTCTAATTTCTCACCATTTTTCTTATTATATAATAAAATATTTTCTAAATTAAAAAGAATAATTTCTTAAAATATTATTTCAAAACAAAAAAGAAATTTCTCAAAGAATGGTTTCAAAACTCTAAAAGACATC
This sequence comes from Hedera helix, assembly GCA_947179155.2. NCBI lineage: Eukaryota > Viridiplantae > Streptophyta > Magnoliopsida > Apiales > Araliaceae > Hedera > Hedera helix. The sequence continues at coordinate 7,613,889 of OX359280.1, read as the reverse complement.
TTTTCAATAAAAATAACTTTTTAAAACACATTCACAAAAATTCAAGTTTTTAAAAGATTTTCAAATCAAAATTCCTCGTCCTTGAGAATAACAACTCAAATTGTTTTCAGAATAATGTACTTAAAATGACTTAGGTGGTTTGGGAGATAATACCCTGCACTTCTTTTTTACCATAACTTAAAAGGTTTAGGAGATGATACTTTAAACTTTCTTTTTATGTCGACTCTAAAAGACAAAACCATACATTCCTTATACCATACTTTGATAGTTTAGGAAACGATACCCTAGATTTTTTTTCAAGTTAACTCTAGGAGAGAAAACCCTAGATTTCTTAACTATGACTTAGACTGTTTAGAAGACGATAACTTTAACTTTCTTTGCATGATGACTCTAAGAGGCGATACCTTAGATTTTTCTTTTTACCATGAGTTAGATGACCGAAGAGACGATGTAATATCCCGAATATTTATACGGCTCAAAACTAAAATCGTATATGATTAAAGGTTAAACTTTATAACCTAAACTATGTGTTATGGAGTTTAATGTGTGTATTGTATAAGTATAGAAAATATACGTGGAACAAAACTAGAAAGCTACTACATTTATACAGTATAGAGTATTATACGGAGTATAATACGGATATAATACTGAGTATTTATACAATGTACAAACTATAAATATATGGTATAATGTATTATTATTTATAAAATATATAAAATACGAAATCATTATTCACAAAATACCTAAAAGTCAAAGTTGACAACTAACTAAACAACTTAGCAAACTAAGTAAAGTGATAGAGTTAAATTATACGATATTTTTATTCCTTAATACTTAGTTTTTATATTTATTGTATGCTTAAATGATTAATTATTTAGCTTATATTGGTTTTAATAGGTTTTATAGGATTTTAGTTAATTTATGTTAATTTAGGTAATTTTATAGTATTTTTATATTTCTTTTTATTTATGTGTTTTTATTTATTTTTAGTATTGTATGTGTTTTAATTTATTTTTAGTATTTTATGTGTTTTATTAATTATTATGTATTTTTATTATTTTTAATAATTTTATATTATTTTAAATATTTTTATTTGATTTTGTAGGAATTAATTGAAGCTTGGATGGCAAAATAGTAAATATTAAAGCTGTTAGGGGCAAATATGTAATTTCCGAAAAAGTAACGACCGCGCATTACGCGAGTATTGAAGGCTCAGCGGGCGGAGCAATACGACGTCGTTTTACAGCAAACGAAGGCAGCAGAAACACGGAGGATCGGAACGATGCCGTTTCGCCAAAGGAGAGCGCGCGCGCAGTGCGCGGAGGCTGTGACCGGGCACTGTAGCGAGTGACGCGTTTGGCTTGCGCGTTAATTCTAAAATCAGATTATTTCGCGAATTTTGCATTAATTTGATTCCAAATTGTATTTTAATTCCAATTAGGGTTAAGATAATAATTTTTTATTTTTTTTATTTTTAATTGTAAATCCTATTAGGGTTTGGACAAGTTAGGAGGTTTATGGAGCCTATAAATAGAGGGCTTGAGACACATTGTAACAGACAACTTTTCTTAGAATAAAAATTCTCTCTTTTATTATTTAGTATTCTTTACAATTATGAGTAGCTAAATTCTTTTTCTTGGTTTAAGTGATTGAAGCCATCAAGATTTATACACTGTGAGATCTAATTTATTTTAATTGTTCAATTTATACTTTGAGTATTGAATATTTTTCTGTGTTTAATTTTATGATTAATTCGTTTAATTGCTAGGATGCATACTAGTTTATTATTCGTTGAAATCTACTGCTAAATTAAATATCAAATCCGTAATTGTTTGGTCACTTTAATTTGCGAAGCAACTAAGATTAATAATTATTTTGCTTATCAAAAGATTGTTATATCTTAGGAAAAATATTCATCTAAATTAAATGCAGACGCTTGGATTGTGTTGTTTAGTTCAACGATCTCTCTATTTCTTTATGCTGCTACTAGGTTAAATCTTTAGCGCTTGTCTGAGATTATTTAGTAGTAAGGGTTATTTAGATCGCTTGTTTCTGCTTAACTAAAATTAAGGACAGATAGAAAAATTATTCGAATGGGAGTAATTATTTCACGTTGAATATTTAAAATATGAATTGATTTATTCTTGCATCAGTGATCAGTTGTAAATTCTTGATGGTGGGTGTTAACTTAAACCAAGGCTTTTTCGTCTTTTTTATTTCTTGCATAATTATTTTAGTTAGTTTTATTTAAATTATTTCTTTAATTCAAAAACTCCCCAATTCTTGTTTGCAAAAACATAAAATTAAATAATCATTCTCTGTGGGATCGACTCTTACTTACACTACTACATATTTATTTTTTCAAAGTAAGATTTTATTTTTGGGTGCTTGCGACATCACACCATAGAGAAACCAAATTAGCTAGGGAAGTAAGGAGGGGCCAGTTATGTGAGGGAGTTTAGGGCCACTTATGCCACTTGCATGCTTACAAAACATGTAAGTATGTTGCATTGTCTTGCATTGAAGTTTTAAAGTTGGTTTTTGCTTCTTAAAATGTGTTGGCATAGTTTAGGTGAGTTGTGCATGTTGGTGACTAGGCTTGGTGACTCACCTAAGTGTGTTGGAGAAGATTTGGTTACTTACCAAGAGTGATGATGAAGCTTGTGACTCACTATGGTGACTAGCCGAGTGGGGGTGGGGTAGGTGGTTGGTTGGTCAAGCTTAAGGGCTAAGTCTTGGTGCCTATAAATAGAACCAATCTTCCTTCATAAATCCTCACCAATTCACAAAGCAAGAAGGAAGAGAAAAGTGGGAATACTTGTTAGTTGAGAGAAGGAAAGGAAAAGTCAAATATGATCGAAGATCGAAAAGCAAGCACTTTAAGAGGTAAACTTAAGATCGTTTATTTTGTTTGTTATTTCGTTCATAGATTCTTATGTTAGAACTTATGAATTTATGCATATTTAGGCTTATGATTATGTATGTTGGTGTTAGTAAGCCATAAGTCATTAACACTAACTAATTAACCCAAGTGGTAACTAGTTAGAAAAATTGAAAGCATGAACTAGTGAAAAACGTAATTTTACTAGTTTTTGTGAGGGGTGTGCAGCCTCATATGTTTGGAATTTGGCAATACAATAAAAAAAAATATAGAGGGGGAAGTTACGAAGACTCATGAATAAGAATCACTCAAAAATATCTTGTAGAGTGTCCGTAGTGTATGTTTGAAAAAGTATGGGTCAAGCTGCCAGAATCCTGGAGGAACAATTTTTAACCTAGCTTTTGAGAGAGGTGTGCAGCCTCGTGTGTGCATAATTTGGGGTTCTTATAAAAAGTAAAGTTATAGGGATGGAAGTTAACTACGTGTAGCAAGAAAAACGACATTAAAATTCCTTGACATGAATTAGTTATGAATTTTATAGCAAACTAGGGTAAAACAGATTTTGAATCTACTAGTGAACAGTGTTTTCAGCTGTTTTGAAACTTTTTGTGCATGTGATTCTTGGGGTTCGTGCCACCCAATGTTATACATAGGTCACTGTCCAAAGATAAGCCAATTCCGAGTTGATATGAATTAATTATGAATTTAACAAGTTTTAAAATTAGTTAGTATAAAAGTTAAAAAATCGAAGTTAGGGCCAAGAGTTAAGACTAGTTAAAGTGAGCCAATATAAGGAGTCATATTGTGACTAATTAGTATGTCGACCTCATTACCTACGTAGGTTGAACAATGATTGAAAATAAGCGTAAACGGTAGAGACGAATTAGGCAAGTCCTCTTACTTGTTACAAGTTTTCTACTCTTTTGCACTTCATGCAATAACGTGCTTTTAACTGTTAGATTTCATTTGATTTGTGAAATTCATTGTTTTATGTGAAATGTTTTATTAAAAGGAGTTATTTGCCATTTTATTCGGCTTAACTCGAGTATTGAGCTATTCATTTCGGAATATTTAGTATTGAGATATTGAATTGTTATAATTTTTTATTTGAGATAGTTTATTGTGCCAAATTAAATTATTTTGGGACGAATTCTGTATGTTAGTAACTGAGTTGAACAACCCTTATTCATGGGAGAATTTATAATGTGTCGGCTATCCAACTTCTACATTGTTAATACGAAAGTAGTCAGTGTAATTAAATGTTATGCATAACATGGGAGACACTGTTGATACAATTGTAGTTAGTGCAACTAATGTTAAACATGACATAGTGTATTTGTAGGCTGATCCCTATAAATATCTATGAATGGTTCAATGTCTTTATGACTGACGAACATTATTAGTTCTTGGTTTAATAACCACTCAGGTTACTATGTTAACAATTGTTGAAATCTTTTGTCAAGCATCTATTATTTGAATCATAATAGTTATGAATTCTTTTATATTTATAATCTTTTAGATTTGTTGAGCAATTTTATGCTCATTCTTGCAAATATTCTTCATTTGTAGTTAAGGAAGAATTATCAGAAGAATATGGCAATAAAGGAAAAATAAAGAAATGCAATTAGGTCGAAGAGGCATACAATTATCATCTTCTTTATTTGTAATGGGACTTAAGTTGTAATGACTTTGGAAACATGAATAAAAGATTATCATTATGAAAAATGTATTATGTAGCATACGTTTAAAGTTAGTGGATGTTAAGGATGTATACGAGTTCTTGAACTCATACAATTATGATAGGTTCGTGACTCATAGTCGTATGGTAAGTTTTTGAACTCATAGTCATATGGTAAATTTTTGATTTGTTCTTGAACTCATATTACTATAATAATTTCTTGAACTCATATTATTGTAGCAAGTTCATGAACTCATAATGTATGGTAAGTTCTATGAATGAAGGTTGTAGTATATTATCAGACGTTTAACATTATTGGCAGCGTCTAGAAAGTTTTGTGTAGAAAAGGGGTTATTCGATTGCGCACCGTTTTAACGGAAGATCCCATCTTTTCTGGGAACAATCTGATTGTCAGTATTATGATTCTATAATATCTATACTCAGAAGGATTTAGTGTTGGCTCAGTGAACATCAGATCCGCTATAGAAAGTACACGGATTTAGGGGCGTCACAAGTTAACAAAGCAAGAGGTACATATTAAGTTACGATTCAGGGATGAAGGTATATAATTTGATGTAATACACTAGTTAAACCTATAAAATTATTGGTAGATTTTACGGAAGATGTGTACAAGTGAGTTCCAGATCCGTTTTTGGAGAGTAGGTGAATTTGGGGGCGTCACAGACGATACCTTAGGCTTCCTTAATTTTAACTTTAGAAAATGATACCTTAGATTTTTCCTTTTTGACACTACCCAACTAGGCAAAAGACACAAAGTACACACTTTTTAAGACAGTTTACTTAAATTTTAGGAATTTTTGTAAAAAGTGATAACCGTATTTCATGAAAGTTGGGGGGTGCCTAACACATTTTTCTCGCTTAAACAAGTCTCGAACTCTTGGAATCTTGGTTAGGGACTAGTTTTATAGAGTCACATGTGGACCATCCCTCTTATCAAAACTAAAAATTCGAATGAATTGATATATTTATTTAAATTTATATCAACTGACGACTCTATATAATTGGCCCATCTTTAAATTAAATTTTCAAAATTCATTAATAGAAGTGATTTTTGTCCAAAATCACCTACAAGATTTAAAACTTAAAAAAATCCCGACATCCACAACTATCAAACAAGTCGTATAAAAAAATGATGCATTACATTGGTTTTCTATAAATGATGATTATTTCAACAAACTAAAGTCAAACAATGTTGAACTATGGATTCTTCCACTAGAAGCTTCTTCATTTTACATGGCGGTCAGCCCCCGCCCTTGGCATCTCTTTAAATATTTGAAATTTGACTTGAAGATGTATCATTTGTTAGCTAATGATTTTGTCTCTAGATTTATTTGGTTCTCTTCACAAACTTGTGTTCACCTCTTTTTAACAACTATTAAGATCCCACTCACATGGGTTCCATGTTCTAGTTATACTTTAAAAAAAAATAAATAAAAAAAAGAAATACCCACTTTCTTCTGAGGATAATCTGGTAATTTCACATCATCTCACATAATTGGCACTGACCAAATATAGATTATAGACTATCTTAAATGGATTGAACTAATCTTGATTAGAGGATTAATATATGAATTTTATTTCCCATTAGTTTAATGATTTGTGTTTAATTATAACTGAAATTTCCTAATTTGTTGAGCAACTCCTTAATGAAATAATTATCATTGAAAAGACAGAAAGACAATATTAATAGGGAGGGGGTATTAATTAGCAGCCTTGCTTTAGCTTGAAGAGTTTTATTAAGACAAAAGTTTTGGATGGATTACATCAGTAGCTACTACAACCGTAAACCATTTGAGTAGACTAAGTTGTTCGTCTATTTATTTATTTACTTATTTTTCTTTTGTTTGTTATTGTTCTCATTTTCACATATAAAAAAAATGGGTTTCTTTCGCATTGTAAATTTGAAATGACTAGGCTAGAGTACTAAACAAAGGATCAGACCATTTTACACTTATCCTGTCTTAATGTTATATAATACACTCGCTAAACTTTTGTTTTAGCAATACTACTCACAAAAACCAACTACTTCCGCGCTCTAAAATTAATAAATTATAATAATTTATAGTTACATTTCTTATAAAAAACACATGGTAATATATATGATTTGGTTCAAGGACATACCCACTTAAAGAGCATACTCCCTTAAAGAGCATACCAAACATACTCTCTTTAGCGACAGACCCAGCGCCGGTTTAATCCATCGCCATAGGTTCGTCCGTCGCTAAAAGCTTTAGCGAAGGACAACATATCGCGATAGACAAACCTATGATGACGGACCAAACTGTCGCCGCGTTCGTTGCTAAAGAAGATATGTTAAGTATGTCTTTTAAAATTGTATGTTCTTAAACTTTATTATATATATATATATATATATATATATAAGCTAATTCAGATCAATTGATTATTGGGCAATAATCGATTTTTGACTTCTGTCGTAACAGTTTATTATGACAGGTAAATTTTATAAAAAAATTGTCCCCTTGCATTAATTGCTGTAATAGTATCCCAGTAACCGGTTATTACGGATAGACACCATATATATATATATATATATATATATATATATATATATATGAAAAATATTGTACGTATAAGTCATTCTTTAGTCAAATTTGTCTAAAATTACTTAATAACTTAAGATTATATATTAATAAAAAGTGCTTAAGATCCACCAGACAACTTACAAAGTCATTTAAAAAATAAAATAGTTTTTTATCTACAATTAACATACCAAGTTATTACAAACTTGATTTGACTTGCGTTAATTAAGCAAATACCGTTCGAACACTAGTTATGCTTGTTCCGTTGTTCGGCTCGAACTCGATTTGTAAACTTGAGCCCTTAAATAATAAATATAATAATAATACAATTATTAAACTTGACTCATTCAATAATTATATATTAACACTTTATTTATTAAAAGTGACTGACTCGACTCAACTCACAAATCTCTAACAAATAATTTTTCACTAATCGAGTCAAACTCGAATACCTAAGACTCAACTCGTCTTACAATATCCTTATTCTGGGCTAAAGTCAAAATCCAGACTCCTCTCAATCCTTGGGCTGAAGTTTCTATCTTTTGCTATACTTATTCCTAACTTATAGACCAACTCAACTGCACTGCGTATGATTGATTGATTAGGATGGAAAAACCTCATTTCCTAATGAGTAAAAGACCAACATAACACATAATTTTAGAAAAAGGAAAATCTTCCATCTTGTAATACCTCTCCCCCTTACAGTATGCTCTCTTTGGAAGTTGGGACATCCCAAAATGAAAGTAGGACACTAAAAATAGGACTAGGGGTACTCTTTTTTTTCGGGGGTGGGGGGTTATTTTGAGGAGCATAGCCCCTAATTTAGTACAACAAAATCTGGGCAGTGTATCCTTTGCTGGCCAATCTGCACAAACATTTCCCTCCATGTATATGTCCCATTGAGAAATTGCAGAATTTTGTACACGAAATTAAAATGAGAATCCTCTGTTGGTGCTTTGAGGATCAACCGGACGTCTCAATAACTGTATTCGTTCTATTCTGTCTTTGCCAATAACATGGAGCATGTCCCAATATTTTCTTTGAAACCACCTAGCCACCTGCAAATAAAACCACTATTTGAAGCAAACTGTGATGTCTTAACATAGAATAATTCTCAAGCTAAATCAAAACTTGGAACTTTCGAACATGAGTATGCTACCAGTTACAGAAAGGTACTTTACTAATGAAGTTTACAAGAAAAACGTGAAGTAATTCAGAAGTCAAGAGGAAGCCATATGTAAAGTGCTTATTATGTGGGATAATCACCACCACTAAAATTGAAGACGAACAACCAGCATCTCTAAAGGTTCTGAAAAGCTCAAGAAACCTATCAGGTGGAACGTCTTCATACAAAAGCCAAGTTAACATGTATATTTTAATATGAGCATAGTTTAGTTATGCTGCTAGTTTTGACTCCATGAAACACCGAGAGCTATATCATTCTACAACAAACAGAAAGCAGAGCTAAGTTCCCTGTTAATTTCAACATGGCTTTCCCGAGTAACTGAAACCAACAAATAAACATAAATATTAGACTTTGAGAACCTTAAAGAGGGTAGTGGGTCCCCCTTATGCTGCAAAAGAAAGTGCATATGGTAGTGATTCAGTTTTGTTATATGTATATTTAAATTTCTACATTTGTATTCAGTTGATTAGTTCTACTTATGAATTTAGGTATATATGTTATATATTTTATACTCTAATTTGGCATAATATGTGTCTACTTAAAATTTATTTAATTAATTAAGTGTTATCCAATATCCGTACCCTAAACTGTCATGAACTGTTAAATCCTTAATTCTGCAGCATAAAGAGTATGTGTAAGTTGAAATAATACCCAATAAGTAGGAGAATAAGGTCGATGAAGAAGGGTCATGAACTGGTTGCGCTATTCCTAGTTCTCCACTTACGTATATGTCTTGCATCCTCATTCCCATAACAGGCATCAAGGATGTAACAAGTTAGAGCACAATACAACAAAATACACTATTTTATTTAAGAAAAGTTTTAACAGAGGTAGGCAGTGTACTCTCACAAAAGGAATAAAAAGGCTGTACATTGTAGTCGTAAAGAAAAACTTCGATTCTTAAATTTTTTGGGAGTTACTAGCTGGGGACTTAATTGAGATTAGTTGTCTGCCAGTTGTATAGATAAATCAGAACATTTTAAAGCATACCTCTATGGAAATCAAAGTCTCAACGAGCTCACTGAAGCAAAATCATATCAAAGCAAACCAAGATTGAACTAGGGACTTAACCAAGGGACTTTATTGAGCTTACTCATCCGCCTATTGCATAGAAATTCAGAACATTTCAAAGCATTACTCTCTGACAGTAAACAAAACCATCTCTCAGGTAGTTTGTTCCTGGTACCTAGTTAACATTTTTACTTTCAAATGCAAGATCAGCTATTCAAGAATAAATTCACCTTTGTTTCTATAATTTATATATACAGGAGTTACTTAACCTCAAGGATTATATAAGATGGAAAATTCAAGCTGTGGACCATTTTGGACCTATGGATCTCTCTGATCATTGTCCTGTTATTCTAAAAACAGGTTTTGCTTTCTCTCACATTCCTAAACCATTTCAATTCTTTAACTACATGCTTGAGTTGGCTGGTTTTAGAGAGGTTTTCCTTGCAGCTTGGGATTGTCACGTTGAGGGTGATCCCCTTTTTATTCTCTCTGAGAAGCTTAGAAAAGCCAAGAAAGCAATCTGTGCTCTGAACAAGAGTATTGGTAATCTCTCTTCTAATGTTAAGGCAATCAGAACAAAACTCCATGAGGTCCAAAGTGAACTTAACAACAGCCCTATGAATGGTAATCTGCTTATGCTCTAGAGGGATCTCTCTAAACAGCTTTGGAATGCCTTGGGAAGTGAGGAAGCTCTTCTCAAACAAAAATCTATAACTCAATGGCTCAAGGAAGGGGACTCTAACTCTGCCTATTTTCATAGTCAAATCAAAAATAGATGAAATTCTAAAAAGATTCTTTCTATTGAAGATTCGGATGGAAACTTGTTCTTGGGGCATGATAAGGTTTAGAAAATTGTTGTTGATTACTAACATAATCTTTTGGGCTCTCCTACTTCTTATGATCATTCACGCCTTCGACAGCTGAGTCACATTTTTTTGAGGACCCTGTCTTCTGAACTAGCATCAGCTCTTGATAAAGAGGTAACTAATGATAAGATTATGAATGCTCTTAGCACAATGAAGAAGAATAAAAGTCCCGGCCTGGATGGCTTCAATGTTAATTTCTTCTGCCATAACTCTGGGATAATGTTGACCAAGATTTTCTCAACGCCATGCATTCCTTCTTTAATAGCATGGTTTCGAAAAGCAAGCTAGCTTGCTAGGGCTGCCTGCACTTGCCAAGCATCACCAACAGCTTTGTGTGTGTTTGGCCTCTTCGCTCATAATAATGTCGTTTACGAAGAAGATCAAAAATCTATAAGTAGAATACATCTTTATCTTAGAATTGTGAAGAAGTACTACAGTACATAGATAACATTTGAAATCAACAGCAATGGAAATTATTCTGACATTCAACATTTGTTGAGAATTAATATAAGTCCATAATTTCAGTCCCAAAATAGCAATATTAGAAATAACATAACTTTTAGCAGACAACTCTTTTGGTGAAGGCCACAAGGTAAAGTGATTAAACAAGAGGCACGACCATCAGTAGAACAAAACCTCAGGTTCAGATATTCCAATCTCAGTACAATTTTAATCGTCTTCTTATCTATATTTTGCTATCAGATTTCAAAAAAACTTCTTGGAAATTATATTTAAGGGGAAGACATTGACCAAAAACAAAAAGAAAGAGGGGAGGCAAAAGTGTTTGGATATCTAGGAGGCAAGCACGAACTGGTTCTTCATAATGGGAAAGAAAAAAAAAGATAGAACAAATACCCAAAAACAGCAACCAATTGCATAGTTTAATAACTAAAATAAGAACAAAACTACTAAGCAAAAACAGAAATTCCAAGAGGGAGACAGAGAGCATGTAAGTATGTGACCCAAGTCCATATAAAAGCTAAAAATACCTCTAATTAATAGAAAGCACATCCAGTTGTAATTCATTCCCTTTATTTTATTTTTTTATTTTTTTTGTGAATTATTCCCTTTATTGACCTAATAATAATAACAAGAGAAATTACTCAAACACTTGAAATCCTATCACCATAATTCCTACCACACGGGAGCTCAACACATAAGACAGGACACCATTTCTACATTATCGAAAAGAACACCTACCAAACTCAGTTATCACAAGATCAAAGACAAATCCATTTAACAACACCAACCTTCTCTGCAACTCTGACTCAAACAATATATATATTTTTCCAAATGATCCTAATTGTCGCCAAATTCCTGAGACCCAAAAGCAAAATCATTTGGTATATAATTCAAGTTCATAGGAACAAGACCCAAAATGTAAGATGACAATAAAGCAATCATTAAAAAAAAAAAAACACCTCTGCAATCACAATATAAGATATTTTCATTAGTTTACAGACTATAATTTCACTATTAGTACAGATTTTACAAAAACAATGATGAATTAAAAATTCCCAACAGAAAACAGACTGAAAAACAAGAAATTCACCTACTTTGAGAGCAGACTCCCATCGTTTCTCTCGTATTGCATCATCCAGAGCTTCTAAAAACAGCTTTGGGCCATAAACGAGTATACTTTCTGGAGTTTGCTTTTCTCTCAATGGCCGCCTCTGTTCTCAGAACATGAGACAAGTTTTTCTTGGATGATTTCCGAAGACCAGGTGAAGTTCTTCAAGTTCCTTTTTGCTGCTTTGGTTACCATAATTGGCGGGTTTAATGGGTTTGTTTGTTCAGTGAGGACTTTCGTCGAACAGGTGGAGGAGGCTAAGAAGGATGATGAGGACCAGCGGAGGTTTGCTGGGTGAAGGAGGTGTAGCTCCATTATCTGTCAAGAAAGATGCTCAGGGAAATGATTCTGCTGCTTAAACTTAGTTATAGCCGTTGGAGTAATTAGTTTTATTCAAACGGGGTCGTTTTTGTATTAAGTCAGTTGTTTAAGTTTTGATAAGACGGAGTCGTTTTATATCGTAAGTCATTGGGTCATTTTAAGTATTACGTCGTCGTTCCAAGTATGGGTTATTAGTCAGTTTTATATCAGTAGCTAATCTGAGAATTGAAGCTACAAGTGTCATTAGATTATTGGCTAGATTGACTGTCGTAACAAACTATAGCATCGGAGAGCAAGACTGGAGTATAAAGCATGTAACTGAATATCAGAGAAGTATCAATTGAATGAAATATTTTCCCATTCCTTATTTCGTTTCCTGCAAGTTTCCTATTTCTTCTTCAATTTCAATTTTCTACAAATTTTCATTGAAATTCCTGACAAGGGGTATCAGAGCAACCCTGGGCCAAGGACTATGGGTGATTCCACAGCCAAAATCAGTCTACAAAAACACGAGAAGGACCTCAAATTGATGGAAGCTAGGATGGATCAAGTACAGCAGCAAGTAGAGTTTAACTGCGAGCAGACTAGGGATCAATTTGGGTCTGTAGAGAAGCAGATTGCAAGCCTTGATCAGAAACTTCAATCATCTACTGATGAGATTTTAAAGAGATTTGCTGAAGTATTAGAGGCCATCCACAACCAAGGATTGGACAGAGCTCGATCGGAGGATGTGAGTATTGTTTCCAATCAAAACCTCAATAATCAACATGTCAATTCATCATCACCATCCTGTGTCCCTCAGGTTATCATTTCTAATACAAATACTACCATACCATCACCTTCATACAAGTTACCAGTTAGCAGTATTAATCAAAATCCCTATCTACATACTCATACCTATAATCCTCAGATGATAACTATCAATTCCCACTCTAATAGGTCTTATCCACCAGTGCAGCCATATAATCCGTCCTATGTGTCGCCTTATAACCTTACCACCATTCCATCATCCATTACTGAGCCACATGTTCGACCATTCAGCCTAAATTCCAACTCTACCCTCAATTCCCAGTATATTCCTAGTAGCATCACCATACCCCCATTGTTTCCACCTGCTGATTTTTCCCATAACCCAGGCCCAAATATACCTCCTCTTACTATGGAAATCAATGTTTCATCAACATTTATACCAACACAATCCAGCATCTCTAGCCCACATCAAGCCTTTGGATTCAGCCCTGCCAATAGTAATAACTATTCATGGTATTCAACTCACGGGGGAACTCCACTAAGACCCCAAGCCTCACTGCCCACCTTGAACCTACCTAAAATGGATTTTCCTAAATTTGAAGGCAAGGATCCTAGAGGATGGATTAAAAAATGTGAGAAATTTTTTCAGCTGAACCCTATATTAGATCTTAGGTCCAGAGTATTATATGCAGCACTGTACCTAGAAGGTGAGGCTGATGTATGGTACTAATTATTACAAGATGAGCACCCATGCTCACTATGGGAGGATTTTGTGTCTCATCTGTACCAAAGGTTTGCTGCAAGGGGGTGTGAGAATTTGGTGGGTCAATTTAACAAGTTAATTCAGAAGGGCAAGGTAGGGGATTACATCAGACACTTTGAGGAACTGAAAACTTACATGACAGCTCAAAGCAAGCATTACACTGAAGAATACTTCACTAAAAGTTTCTTGAGTGGACTGAAAGAAGAAATAGCTACTGCTCTCTATATAATAAGACCTGACACTCTTAGAGAGGCTATAAATCAAGCTAGAGGACAGGAGATTCACCTAGAGTCCTTGGACAAGAGGCATCATACTTCTTCCAAATCTATGCATAGTGGTGCCCCTAATTCCTCCAAACCAGCGTTGCCTTCCAACAAGGATCAGCAGATGGTGAACAAAGTAACTAGCCCAAACAGAACCTATCCTATTAAAAGGATGACAGTAACAGAAATGGCTGCCAAAAGAGAAAAAGGTTTTTGCTATCACTGTGATGAGGTTTATACCATTGGACACAAGTGCAAGAATAAACACATTTACTTCCTAATTTCAGAAGAAGAGGAAGAAGCCTGCATCAATGGGAAGGATCAAGAGTCTGAAATGGCAATGATCATTCATGAAGCAGGAGAGGAGAAATTACAGTTGGAAGAGGACTGTGGAGTCTCAATCCATGCCATCACTAGTACTTATGGGATATGCTGAGCGAAATCGGCACCTATAAAAAGTACGCGATTCCGAATTCGTTTGAATGAATGTAACGCGCAAGTATACGCGGTCAACAAGTAATATAATGAAAGTAAAGTATCGATCCCATGAGGAGTTATGATTAATATAAGCAAAGTATTAAAAGTAAATCAACTTGGTTCTAATTCGACGAAGAGGTTTTTGGTATGAAGAAATGTAATTAACAATTAACTAACTAATACCGACTGAAATTCAAAAGGACACAAGCTAGGATTGCAATTTCCCCCTAAGTATGCTCAATCATATAAATCTCTTGAATTACATGGACACAGTGAATAGCTAACCGAGAATTCATTATAATGTTTACATGTCTCTTCCGATAACATGTAAACAAATCCTATCTAAATCTATCGATTCAGACGGGAACATCCAAGCAAAGCAATTCACCATATCTCTATGAGAATTAACAATAGCGAGGATTTCAAGCACATATTCTCCCATTGGCTACACATGGTACAAAGGTATATGTCTATCCTTTATACAAATTATGCATTCAATCCTAAGAGCAAATACATAACATATGTCATCATATCTTTGGTCATCCCACTATACTCCATCTGTCAATCTCATATAGGGTACCAAATCAATTACTATGTCTAGCAATTAATACATGAATAACTAAATATGACAAACCAACCACAAATGCCAAACAATCATCCAAGAGAGATATAATCAATCAAAACCACACAATGGGTTCCATTACAATCCTAGAATGGAAATCTAGTTCATTACAAGGAAACTAAATCCCACAAACAAGATATTCATCAAATCATAAAAAGCAAAATTAAAGGAAAAGAAAGGAGAGAGAAAACCAATTTGGAATCCAATCTTCAAGCTTAATCCTCCAACTCAAGCCCTTCAATCCTTGATTTGGACTTGTTCTTGAGGTCCCAACAAGCTTCCAAGCCGCCTCCCTCCCTCTCTTTAAGAGAGAATGAAAAGATATATAGATTAGGGCTCAAAAATGACTTTAAAAAGGCTGAAAATCGCGAACTGGACGGGTCCGGGCGCTGCGGCGCTGCCCTGGAGCGCTGCGGCGCTCAAACACACTGATTTGGCAGTCCCCAGGACCGCTGCGGCGCTAGGCTTAATTTTGGTTTTTGGACTGCTGCAGCCTCCTTCAGTGTTTTGGGCATATCTTCTTCATACGAACTCCGATTGAGGTGATTCAAGATGTTTTGGAAAAGAGACTCGTAGACCTACAACTTTCATGTTTAACAAAATTGAAGATTAGGAAAGGATCAAGGCCAAAATTGGACGTTAATTGGCTATTGCGTAAACGGAGCGCGAAAAATGCGAACCGGGTAATTCCAAGCCTTGATCCACCAAGCCCTTATTATAATTCCTACAAAATGAAATAGAAACATATAAAAACAATACAACACCACATCCTATACAATGTGGTACAAAAATACATACAACTAAGCAAACCCTTAACATATAAATTACGAATAAACTACACAAAATGACATAGAATACATAAAATACTTAAACGTGATATAATACACCATATTATACAATAACATAAAAACACATATAAAATCACATAAAACACTTAAAGATTTACAAATTATCAAGCTTAAATGTATTCAATTCATAGGTATAAAACTCACTCATCAGGATACACACAATCAAACTCAAAGGACAGGTTAAGAACAACACCATAAGCATGTTACTTGATAGTTGATCAACCCACAACTTCATATCAGAGGTAGTGGTAAGAAGGTGTAAGTTAACCACTACAACATGCAGTCCTATAAAGGTGACTATTGCAAATGGGGAAGAATTAAGGTGTGATAAAATGGTTCCAGAATTCACTTGGAACATGGAGCAGGGAAAGTTTCAGACTTCTATGTATATCATTCCACTAGGAGGTTATGATGCAGTATTAGGTGTACAGTGGATGAAAGCGGTTAGTCCTATTATATTTGATTTTGAGGAAAGAAAGGTGGTCATACATTGGAAAGGCAGAAAACTAACCTTGAGGAATAAAAAAGAAGTTGTTCAGTTCCATGGTGTGCAAATACAAGATAAATTCCAGTGGGATCCAAGGAATGAAACATATTTCCTTGCCCAATTGACTGTAACTGAGGAGACAGATCGCAAACAACCAAGTTCTCCTGCAAAAATCAAGAATCTGTTAGGAATTTGAAGACATATTCAAAGAACCACAAGGGCTGCCCCCAGTCAGAACACAAGATCACCATATTCCCATCATGCCTGGATACAAACCTGTCCACTCTAACCCATACAGGTACCCATATATACAAAAAATAGAAATTGAAAAAATGGTTAGAGATATGCTGAGCAGTGGTATAGTCAGACACAGTACCTCACCTTATGCCTCTCCTATACTCTTAGTTAAGAAAAAAGATAATACATGGAGGTTTTGCGTAGACTATAGGGCCCTCAACAGCATCACTATTAAGGATAAATTTCCTATTCCTGTGATTGAAGAGTTGTTCGATGAATTGAGGGGAAGTAAAGTGTTCTCTAAGCTGGATTTAAGGAGTGGTTATCACCAGATAAGGGTGAAGGATGACGATGTACAAAAGACTACTTTCAAAACACACCAAGGGCATTATGAATTCATGGTAATGCCCTTTGGTTTAACAAATGCACCAGCAACCTTTCAAAGTGTTATGAATGATGTGTTCAGCCCATATTTGAGGAAGTTTGTTTTGGTGTTCTTTGATGACATCTTGGTTTACAACCAGACCTTAGAGGATCATATCAGACACCTTAAGATGGTCTTCACTGTGCTTAGGGAACATCAGCTGTTTGTGAAGAAAAGTAAATGCAGTTTCTCACAGTCAAGGGTTGAATATCTGGGACATGTCATTAAGGCAGATGGTGTTTCAGCTGATGAAGCAAAAATAGAGGCTATGAGGAAATGGCAAATTCCTAAAACCTTGAAAGCTTTAAGGGGATTTCTGGGGTTGACAGGTTATTCCAGAAAATTTGTTCAGAATTATGGCATTATTGCTAAACACTTGTTGAGCGTTTTGTATGACGATAATAACGCGCAAGTGTACACTGTCAACAAGTAATATAGAAGTAAATTGAGTGTCGAACCCACAGAGACCTATGCCTTGTAATTACTCAAACGAAATTCATATCAACTTGATTATATTTAAACAATCACCAATGAAGATTATAATGGAAATTAACTTAAAATTAAGATTAAAATTTAACACGAAACTGAATATCAGATGTTTAAAACTTAAGACTACAATATCCCCAATTACATCATATGAACCTATCCTCCATATTTTCAATTATAAAATCCATTAAAGTTATTGACCAGGAATTCATGAATAATTATTAGATCTTTTCCAATGATCACATAAGAATATTCACCTCAATTATCTTGCTATATTCCTATGCAAAATAAGAGAAATAAACACATTAAAATCCAATTCCCAACAGGTCACATGCAACATATGAATATATTCCTATTCCATATACAACCCTAGTTATTCAATTCCCCAAATAACCAAGAATACATGCTATCACATTAGAATCTAACCCTAGATTTCATCTTCCGAATGAGTCTAGGATATCCCACTAATTGTTGGCCAAACAATTATCAATCACACACAAAACATGATAGATATCTCTGAATGAATCAATAATTGAAGCATAATAGATATTTAATTCATACTAGTAAAAGGTTCAATTGTAGCCTTAATGGATAAATTAGTTCATAATGAAATCAAAAACTAAGAATATCAAACTCATCATCTTAGATTACAAAACTGAGAAAAGGAAGAGAAAAGAAACACTCTAAACAGGAATTCTTGTCTCCTCAATCCTCCATCTTGATCTCCTTGAGTGACTCCTTGATCTTCCAAGTCTCCAATTATGATCTTCTCTCTATGTTGAATGGCCTCCTCTACAGCCTCCTTACATCTACTTATAATCCCCTACCCAAAATTAGGTTTAATTTTGTCTAAACCCTATTAAAAACCAACCAAATTTGTCCAGTTGCAAAACTGTGCGCCGATGCACCTACTGCTTTGGAAGCCCCGACTTTCATTTGAAAGCCCTGGCGCTCAACTTCGAGTTATTTACCAAAATGCCACTGCTTCATCAGAAATTCCAACTTTATCCCTCCTTTGTATTTTCCTACAAAACAACATAAAAACAAGATAAAATTCACTAAAAATACTTAGAAATAACAACATATCAAGTCCAAAAGTACCCGATTCGTAGGTATAATTCTCACTTATCAAATACCCCCAAACTTAAGTAATTGCTTGTCCCAAGCAAAACAAAAGAAATAACCGAAAAATGCATGCAACTAGACACATGTTAACCTACACAACTCGAGCACGAATCAACGTAATCAACCAAACATTAGCCTCAAAGATTCATAACAATAATCCCAAATAAACTTCAAATTCATGCATCCTTTAAAACTTAACATATCACCAATCTCATTTAATTTTCAACCCTTTATTGTGTATGTGTGAAATCACTATATTGACTCAATCAGAACTCAACCAAATTCATGAATCTCAATGCTTAATGAAAGATATTACCCAAATATTACAATGCCCCTCTGTAATGTATTTTTCACCTGATTTACTTTATTCGCGAGTGCGTTTTACGCTCCATCTCGCATATATTTTCTTTTCCTGGCATGTGCAATGTTCGTTTTTATTAGGCTATTTAAAGTCACCCACGTAGCGAACTTTCCACCAATGACTCCCAAACCAGTTGGTTTTAGGGCATTAAATGTAAAGACACTCCTAAGGGCTTACTTGTTCGAGTAACTAAGGCCACAAAAACAAACTAGCCAAACTTTCGCTTCTATCCATCTTTGCATTATATAATTTTTTTTTCATGATGGACATTGAAGCAATTATATATTTAACATACTCAAATAGGCCATAGATGTTCGTAATATCTTTCAATGGCATCACATTCATTAAACTTAACCTAATTCTTAATCAAAACAACATACTGAATAAGTGTATTTTAGAACCAAGGGTTTCCAATAAAATGAAACTGACAAACGGTCAAGAGTCAAATTCATCAATCATTCTCCATTTTATCTAAGTTACTAATTATAATTCAAATTCCTATCATTGGCCAACTATCAAGTTTTACACATCAATGCGTTGCTCAAGTGTTCCTAAATGCAATGAAACTTCTTTTTTTTTCTTTTTTTTTAAAATATCATGAAATGCAATATATACGAACTATATGTACTATATGAACTTACTGGACTACACCCCCAAACTTAAACACGACAATGTCCGCATGGAGTAAAAGATTAAAAATTGAAACTGAGGACTTCCCTGAGTAGGTGAATCGTCATGATCGACCTCGTCATCACTGTCGACTGCCTCTTCAGTGCCTTCCTCGTCAGTGTCGGAGTTGGAAGGCAGGTATAGTGATAAATTTTTCAACGGAGGGATATCAAATGGAGCGGCAGATGGGTGCAACTTGGCGAACATTTCTACCATGGCCATGTTGAAATTGGTGTTGTATGTGTGCATCTCGGATTGACGTTTCGCAAGGCGGTTATTTTGGCGATCGATCTGTTTCTGCAACTTCATAACCCGTTTGTTCACGCTATGCAATAAAGAACCCTCAGAAGACTCTGCCGCCGGAAGGTCAAGCATGGGCTCTTCCGTAGCTTGTGGTTCAGTTGGATGCATAATAAATCCTAGCCCTCTTGGATCGGACTCACTGTCTTCCCACACCTTATAGCGGACAATCAATGAATGGTCTAGCGGTGGCATCGGATGTACTATTTGTTCATCCCGTTCACACTTGACACCTGTCTGCTGACATAACCCACAGATTAAGGATAGGTGGGGTAGTCCTCCTCGGGTTCCTTTCTCAATAGCTCGGAGGATCGACTGCTTGATCACCCCGCCAACATCAATATCTTTGCCTTGCACGATGCAATAAAGTAAAACCGCCCGTTCTTTAATGACGTCGCTTACATGTGTGGACGGCATTAATTTAGCACAGATAAAGGCGTACTATGCCTTGCCATAACGACTTAAGGTCGACAGCGAAAACTGCATGGCGTCCTTCTCCTTCACTGTCCATCGCATGCCCAGTTTGCACAGCTCTTGAATGATTTGGTTATAGTCCGGGCCATTTTCCACATATTCAGTATACGCGTCCTTTTCTAAAGCCGGTAGATTGTAATATTGATTGATAGCCTCGTTGTTGAAGGATACTTTCTTTCCTCGTACAAGTACATTACAATGGAAGTGTTCCTTTACATTGACATAGAACTCCTTAACGAGTGGGATCACAGCCGGGTCCGGTTGTTCTGTCAACGTAAACCAATCCCTCTCGGCAATCATTACAGCAACATCACCATCTTGGGTTTCATCCGGTCGTAATCCTCGTTCTGGAATGATCGTTTTGTTGGCTAATGTGAGGAAATGATCATAAGCTTCGACACTTGTAAATTTCTTCTTGTCATATCGCTTGGAATGTATGGATGACGACCCTTCACCGCGTTGACGCTTAGACGACATTTCTATTTCCTGTAACAAGCATATAATCAATACATACCACTTTCAATCAACGCAACTTAAAGGATGATTCACAATTGCAAATCAATGACTAACTCCCCCAAACTAGATTCATAACCCGTTACGAGACTAATTAAACCCTATCAGAATCAAATTATATCTAGCAACATATGTGAGATGCCCTAATGCAACACTAATACAAAATTGGATCAAATAGCCTAAATTCGATCTCACAGACATTTTATCAAACACATGGTGGGCAACAATTAAAACCTCAATTATGATATGGTTAGCCTTCAATAAATTTTCCTCAATAATGAACACATCACATTCCAAGCCGATTAAAGATGGCAACGTAATAATTTATGTCAAAAATTTAAGCCTTAATCTATATAGAATGCCAAATCAAGTGAAGGTAACCTTACCGTGTCGAAGAGAAAAAGTCAGAAATTGCGTGAAGGTGATAGATACTTTATGCAATCGGTGATTCTTAGAAACGTTGTAGGACTTCGATTTGTAGAGATAAGGAGATGGAAATCGGGACTAGGGTTTGGGTATTGTGAGAGGAAGGTGCGTGAGAAGGAGAAAATGATGAAGGAAGAGTACCTAGGACGCGATTTAAAACCAAACAAAATCAGACCTTGAACGCCGGGGCTTTCAATTTGTACCGAGGATGAACGCCGGGGCTTTCAAAGCAGAATCTGTGGAGGGTGGTGGACGCCGGGGCGTTCAGTCCAGGCTATTTTCGGACGCCGGGGCGTTCGAGGTTGCTACTGCGTACTGCTTTGGACGTCGGGGCGTTCAGTCCAGGCTTATCTGAGCACCGGGGCTTTCAAGGTTGCTGCTGCATACTGCTTTGGACGCCAGGGAATTCAGTCCAGGCTTATCTGAGCGCCGGGGCTTTCGGCCCAGAATATGCAAAGTGCATTTTTTTCTCTTCTCCTCTTCCAACTTGCATGCTAGCCTCAACTTAAGCACCTTATTTGAACCTTGAAATCACAAACGAAATAATGCATTAATCTCCCATCAAGAATAATTAATAACTAAAAACTCAGAGATTTTATTAATTAAATTAAATCAAAAATGAATATAGAAGAACGGAAAACAAAAATTTTGGGTTGCCTCCCAGTAGCGCTTGGTTTATAGTCGTCAGCCTGACTATGTTCTTCTACTAGGCTCATGCATCAGCAAGGTTTATCGAGGTTCGATTTCGATCAACATCGCCACCCCAATAGTTCTTCAGTCGTTGGCCGTTGACCTTGAAAGTACGCTTTGAATTAGGTTCCTCGACCTCGATTGCTCCATGCGGAAATACTGAGGTAATAACAAATGGACCCGACCACCTTGACTTTAGCTTCCCCGGGAAGAGTTTTAGTCTATAATTAAATAATAAAACCGCCTGACCTGGTTCGAAATTCCGTTCAAGTATACGTTTGTCATGCCACCTTTTAACTTTTTCCTTATAGAGCTTGGCATTCTCGTATGCTTGATGCCGAAATTCGTCCATCTCATTCACCTGTAGCACTCTCTTTTCCCCTGATGCTTGCATATCGAAGTTCAACTTACGTACAACCCAATAGGCGCTATGTTCTAACTCCACCGATAGATGGCAGGCCTTACCATAGACCATTCTGTACGGGGACATCCCTATCGGGTTTTTGTAGGCTGTCCGATATGCCCATAAAGCATCATCTAACTTCCTTGCCCAATCTTTCCGTGACAGATTAACAACTTTCTCCAATATCCGTTTTACCTCTCGGTTAGACACCTCGACTTCGCCACTCGTTTGAGGATGATAGGCCGTGGCAATTTTGTGTGTGACCCCATACTTAGCAAGGAGGGCAGTAAAGTACTTATTGCAGAAATGTGTTCCTCCGTCGCTAATTATTGCTCTTGGTGTACCAAACCGAGTGAATATATTTTTCCGCATAAAGTTTAGCACCACCCTAACATCGTTTGTTGGCAGTGCAGCTGCCTCAACCCATTTCGACACGTAATCCACCGCCACCAAAATGTATTGATTGTTAAAAGACGAGGGGAATGGCCCATGAAATCAATGCCCCATACATCAAAAATCTCGACTTCTAAGATACTATTGAGAGGCATCTTATGTCTTTTTAAGATATTGCCGACTCTTTGACATCGATCACATTTTGTCGTGAAAATATGGACGTCCTTGAATAACGTCGGCCAATAGAATCCTGATTGAAGCACTTTGGCTGCCGTTCTATCTCCCCCATAATGACCCCCATAGTCTGATGCATGGCAATGTGTCAGTATACTTTCTACTTCTTCCCATGGAACACATCTTCGTAATATTTGATCCGCACAAGTCTTAAACAAAAATGGTTCATCCCATAGATATTGCTTTACGTCATGAATGAACTTTTTTCTTTGTTGGGAACTCAAGCTTGGAGGAAATACATGGCTTACAATGTAGTTGACGTAGTCAGCGTACCATGGCACCTCCTTGCTGATTAGAAACAGTTGCTCGTCCGAAAATGATTCATTGATTGCCAACCCATCTCCTTTTTGATTGTTTGAGTTTTCGAGTCGGGAGAGATGATCAGCCACCTGATTTTCTGTACCCTTCCTATCTCGGATTTCCAAATCAAATTCTTGTAAAAGAAGGACCCAACGAATCAGTCGTGGCTTTGCATCCTTCTTTGAAATTAGGTACTTGATAGCTGAGTGATCAGTGAACACTATGCCCTTTGTCCCAATCAGGTATACACGAAATTTGTTGAACGCAAACACCACCGCTAATAACTCCTTTTATGTTGTGGTGTAATTAAGCTGGGCATCTGAAAGTGTCTTGTTGGAGTAGTAAATGGCGTGGAATACCTTATCCTTGCATTGTCCTAGAACTGCACCAACCGCATAATCACTTGCATCACACATTAACTCAAATGGTCTAGTCCAATCTGGAGCAGTAATCACCGGAGCTGACACCAATTTTTTCTTAAGCACCTCAAAGGCATCTAAACATGCTTGATCAAATTTGAATGGGACATCTTTCTCAAGGAGGTTGCACAGGGGTTTTGAGATTTTTGAGAAATCTTTAATGAAACGCCGATAAAACCCCGCATGTCCGAGAAAACTCCTAATTCCTTTCACAGAAGTGGGTGGGGGTAACTTCTCAATTATTTAAAATTTTTCTTTGTGCACTTCTATTCCTGTTTCAGAGACCTTGTGAACTAGAATAATTCCTTCACGTACCATGAAGTGACATTTTTCCCAGTTTAGCACTAAGTTGGTCTCCACACATCTTTTCAATACTAGCATCAAATTGTCGAGGCAACGATAAAAGCTATCCCCAAACACTGAGAAGTCATCCATGAACACTTCCAGATTATGCTCAACCATATCTGAGAAGATCGCCATCATACACCTCTGAAATGTGGCCGGAGCGTTGCATAAACCAAAAGACATCCGACGGAATGCAAAGGTGCCGTAGGGGCAAGTAAACATAGTCTTCTCCTAATCTTCTGGTGCTATGGCAATCTAGTTATATCCAGAATACCCATCAAGAAGGCAGTAGAATTGATGACCTGCCAACCTATCCAACATCTGATCAATGAAAGGCAATGGGAAGTGGTCCTTGTGGGTCGCTTTATTCAGCTTGCGGTAGTCCATACATACTGGCCACCCAGTTACCGTCCTTGTTGGAATGAGTTCATTATTTTCGTTTTCCACAATAGTCATTCCTCCTTTTTTCGGCACACACTACACTAGACTCACCTATGAACTGTCTGATATAGGATATATTATGCCAGCGTCTAACCATTTGATGATCTCTTTCTTTACGACTTCCTTCATAATTGGATTCAATCTTCTTTGTTGTTCAATTGTTGGTCTAGCCTCATCCTCCAGCAGTATTTTATGCATGCAAAAGGACGGACTTATCCCCTTAATATCTGAAATAGTCCACCCGATCGCCAATTTGTATTCCTTCAGTACCCTCAACAATTTATCCTCTTGCACATCGTCAAGTGAAGCCGAGATGATGATAGGTAATGTGTTTGAATCACCTAAGTAGGCATACCGCAAATGGTTAGGAAGAGATTTAAGTTCCAAAATTGGTGGTTCCTCCAAAGATGTCTTTGTGTGCTTCTCAGTAGTCCCTTCTTGATCCAACGACTCATATTGCTTCTTAAACTTGTGGAATAAGGGTGGTGCATTTAATAGCTGCACAAATTCCATCGTACTAGGCACATCCAGAGCCTCAGAACTGACTAAAGCTGCTTCAAGTGGATTTGTCAAGAAATTTTCGATGAATACTTCCTCTACTGATTCTTCAATGAGTTCCACCCTAAAACAATCTTCGGCTTCCTTCGGGAATTTCATGGCTTTAAACACACTAAAAGTGACTTCCTGATCCTGAACCCTCATCGTCAGTTCACCTTTCTGCACATCAATTAATGTTCTTCCTATGGCGAGGAATGGCCTTCCAAGAATGATTGGGATCTCCTTGTCTTCTTCGAAATCCAGCACTACAAAATCAGCCGGAAAAATTAATTTGTCAACTTTCACTAAGATATCCTCTACAATGCCTTTCGGGTATGTCAAAGACCTGTCTGCCAGTTGCAAAGTCACATTTGTTGGCTTAGCTTCTTTTAATCCCAATTGCTTGTAGACTGAAAGTGGCATCAAGTTGATGCTAGCTCCCAAATCACAAAGGGCTCTCCCATAAAATTGACTGCCTATCGTGCATGGTATCGTAAAGCTACCTGGGTCCTTAAGCTTTGGAGGTAACTTTTTCTGCAAAATGGCACTGCACTCTTCTGTCAACGCAACTGTTTCATAATCCCCCAATTTTCTCTTATTTGACAGAATCTCTTTCATAAATTTAACATAACTCGGCATCTGTTCTAGGGCCTCGGCAAACGGAATATTAATATGAAGTTTCTTGAATACTTCTAAAAATTTTGCAAACTGCTTGTCTAATCTTGTTTTCTGAAATCTTTGTGGAAAGGGAACCGGTGGCGTGTTAGGTCTTTGGATGTCCCTTTCACTCTGCATATCTGATTTCTTCCTTTCTTCTCTCATTTCACTTGCACCCACCTTACCGTCTGCCTTGTCACACTGGTTCTCTTCCTCCGCTGGTTCCTTAGGACTTTTATCCGCGACTATATCAGGTAATTCCTTTCCACTCCGTAATGTAACCGCTTTGCAATGCTCTTTTCCTTCCCGCTTAGGATTGACCTCTGTGTCGCTTGGCAATGCTCCATGAGGACGGTTGTTCAAGGCATTGGCAATCTGTCCCATTTAATTCTCTAGATTCCGAATAACAACTGTTTGGCTTTTCATATTCATGTCCATTTTCTTCATTCTTGAATCTGTACCTGCCATGAATTTCCCTAAGAGATCCTCCAAATAAGAATTCTTTTCCGGCGGCTATGTTTGAGGTTGCTGAAATCCTGGTGGATAGGGCTGCCTTGGAGCTTGATGCTGCGCTTGATTTTCCTTCCAAGAGAAATTTGGGTGATTCCTCCACCCAGGATTGTAATTATTTGAATTATTTCCCTGTTGTTGCCTGTTATAACTGCCAACAAACTGTACTGACTCTGCATTGATAGCGCACTCATCCGCCGCGTGATCACCTGCACACAGCTCATAAGCCATAGGTGCATTCTGAACCGGTTTCACCGCCATTGTGTCTATTTTCTTTGACAAAGAAGCAACTTGCGCCGCCAAGGCCGTGATAGAATCCACTTCATGAATTCCCGCTGCTCTAGGTTGGGTAGCTCTTGCTGATGGCCATTGATAGTTGTTGGCGGCCATCGTTTCCAGTAACTTGTATGTCTCATCATAATTTTTTCCCATTAATGCACCTACTGCTGCTGCATCTATACTCGTTGTAGTGGCACTAGCTAACCCGTTATAAAAAGTTTGCACTAACAACCATTGTGGAATTCCATGGTGCGGGCACTTCCGTAGCAAATCCTTGAACCGTTCCCAGGCTTCATATAGGCTTTCCGAATCAAACTGAGAGAATGCGGTAATGTCATTCCTTAATTTCGATGTTTTGGCTGGCGGAAAGAATTTAGCTAGAAACTTCTGTGCAAGATCCTCCCACGTGGTAATTGACCCCTGCGGTAGAGAATAAATCCACCTTTTCGCCTTATCACGGAGTGTGAAAGGGAAAAGCCTAAGTCCGATTGCATCCTCGGAGACTCCATTATATTTGAATGTGTCGCAGATTTCCATAAAACTAGCAAGGTGCTTGCTTGGATCATCATTCGGTAGACCCCCAAATTGAATCGAGTTCTGTATCATTTGTAAAGTTCCCGGCTTGATCTCAAATGTTGTTGCTTGTATGGCTGGCCTCCGAATACTCGACTGAATTTCGGTCACTAGAGGCATTGTGTAATCCCTTAATGTTTTTTGTTCGTCGTCTGCCATCTTCTCCTGAACTGGTACTTCCTTACAATGTAATCTCAAGTTGCGGAACTTCCTTTCGATCTCGTCCTCGTATGGCATTGGTTCCTGACCTTTAGATCTCGTGTGCATACACGAATTAGGAGTAACTAGCTTTAATTCCGGGAAAACGTAGTTTTAAGTACGTTAGCGAAATTTATGGCTTTGGTGACTACGAATTTTGTGTAACCAAGATAGGCAAGCCAACACTTGGTGCACGTTTGAGTCTAAGATCGATGATTTGTAACTGCTGACTTGAACGGATGAAAGCCTGCAAAAGCACAAGAAAACCGTAAATTAAAAACGTTTAAATTAAAACCAAATTGATTGTAATTACTTATTGAAATAATTACTAAACACAAATCCCAGGCAACAGCACCAACAACTTGTTGAGCGTTTTATATAACGATAATAACGCGCAAGCGCACACGATCAACAAGTAATATAGAAGTAAATTGAGTGTCGAACCCACAGAGACCTATGCCTTGTAATTACTCAAACGAAATTCATATCAACTTGATTATATTTAAACAATCACCAATGAAGATTATAATGGAAATTAACTTAAAACTAAGATTAAAATTTAACACGAAACTGAATATCAGATGTTTAAAACTTAAGACTACAATATCCCCAATTACATCATATGAACCTATCCTCCATATTTTCAATTATAAAATCCATTAAAGTTATTGAACAGGAATTCATGAATAATTATTAGATCTTTTCCAATGATCACATAAGAATATTCACCTCAATTATCTTGCTATATTCCTATGCAAAATAAGAGAAATAAACACATTAAAATACAATTCCCAACAGCTCACATGCAGCATATGAATATATTCATATTCCATACACAACCCTAGTTATTCAATTCCCCAAATAACCAAGAATACATGCTATCACATTAGAATCTAACCCTAGATTTCATCTTTTGAATGCGTCTAGGATATCCCACTAATTGTTGGCCAAACAATTATCAATCATACACAAAACATGATAGATAACTCTGAATGAATCAATAATTGAAGCATAATAGATATTTAATTCATACTAGTAAAAGGTTCAATTGTAGCCTTAATGGAAAAATTAGTTCATAATGAAATCAAAAACTAAGAATATAAAATTCATCATCTTAGATTACAAAACTGAGAAAAGGAAGAGAAAATAAACACTCTAAACAGGAATTCTTGTCTCCTCAATCCTCCGTCTTGATCTCCTTGAGTGACTCCTTGATCCTCCAAATCTCCAATTATGATCTTCTCTCTATGTTGAATGGCCTCCTCTACAGCCTCCTTACATCTACTTATAATCCCCTACCCAAAATTAGGTTTAATTTCGTCTAAACCCTATTAAAAACCAACAAAATTCGTCCAGCTGCAAAACTGTGCGCCGATGCACCTACTGCTTTGGAAGCCCCGGCTTTCATTTGAAAGCCCCGGCGCTCAACTTCGAGTTATTTACCAAAATGCCACTGCTTCATCAGAAATTCCAACTTTATCCCTCCTTTGTATTTTCCTACAAAACAAGATAAAATGCACTAAAAATACTTAGAAATAACAACATATCAAGTCCAAAAGTACCCGATTCGTAGGTATAATTCCCACTCATCACATTGACTAACCTACTTAAGAAAGGAGCATTTAAATGGAGTATGGAGGCTGAAGAAGCTTTCAACAGATTAAAAGAGGCTTTATCCACTACATCTGTGTTGGCTTTACCTGACTTCAATAAGCCTTTTGTAATCAAGACTGATGATTGTCAATCTGGAATAGGGGCTGTGCTCATGCAAGAAGGACGACCTTTGGCATTTCTGAGTAAAGCTCTTGCCAACAAACATTTGGGAATGTCAACCTACGAGAAGGAATTACTAGCTATCATCACGGCTGTCCAAAAATGGAGGACTTACTTGTTAGGTCAGAAGTTCATCATAAAAATTGACCATGAAGCTTTGAAGTATTTCCTGGAACAGAAACTAACTACCTTGGTGCAACAGAAATGGGTATCCGAAATGCTTGGATTTGATTACACCATTGTCTATAAAAGAGGGAAGAACAATTTGGCTGCTGATGCACTGTCAAGGCAACATGAGGCTGAAGGATTATGCACCACAGTTAGTGCAATGAGTCCCAATTGGAAGGCAGAAATTGACAGTAGTCAGGAAGGAGATTCAGAAGCACATGATATTATAGCTCAGTTGATTCTAGACTCCCAAGGAATTCTAGAATATAGTTTTCAGGAAGGTGTATGAAGGAAGCATGGGAAGCTCTTTGTGGGTAATGCAGAGGGAATAAGGAAGAAAATCATGGAAGCTGTTCATGAGAGCCCTGAAGGAGGACATTCTGGAATTACTGCCACTATCAAGAGAGCAGAAGCCATTTTTTATTGGCCTGATCTTAGAAGGGATTTAACTGATTATATTAAGCAATGCGAGGTCTACCAGAGAAACAAGACTGAGCATGTTCCAACCCCAGGATTATTACAGCCTATTCCAATTCCCAATCAGGCTTGGGAGGTGATCACTATGGATTTTGTAGAGGGACTACCTAGATCTGAAGGCAAAGACACAATCCTGGTTATAGTAGACAAGTTTACCAAGGGGTGCCACCTAATTGCCTTGGCACATCCTTTTACTGCCTCCCAGGTAGCACAACCCGTACTAGACCATGTTATTAAACTGCATGGGCCTCCTAAGGCAATAATCTCTGACAGGGATAAGATCTTTGTGAGTCAATTCTGGAAAGAGCTGTTCAAGGCCATGGGAACACAAGTTAAACTCAACACATCTTACCATCCTCAAACAGATGGTCAGACTGAAAGGGTTAATCAATGTATTGAGATGTATCTGAGGTGCATGACTGGGAATAAGCCAACTCAATGGAAGAAATGGTTACCCTTGGCTGAATGGTGGTACAACACCAACTTTCATTCAGCTATTGGGATGACTCCCTACAAAGCTCTATATGGTGTGGACCTTCCTGTATTGAATTATCACTCAGCAGACAAGACTGATAATCCTGCAGTGAAGGACTTTGTAAATGATAGAGAAGCAGTGCAACATCTACTTAAGGAAAATCTGCAGAAAGCTCAAGAGAGAATGAAACTCTATGCTGATAGGAGGAGGACTGAGAGAGAATTTGTAGTAGGAGATGATGTGTTTCTCAAGCTGCAACCCTACAGGCAAATGACACTTAATGCCAGAAGGAATTTGAAATTATCTGATAGGTATTATGGACCTTTTCAAGTGATCAAAAAGATAGGGAAGGTGGCCTATCAGCTAAACTTACCTCCTATAGGTAGAATTCATAATGTATTCCATGTGTCCCTACTCAAGAAGAAAATAGGGAACAATCAGGTGGTTTAAACTATGCTACCCCAG
This sequence comes from Hedera helix, assembly GCA_947179155.2. NCBI lineage: Eukaryota > Viridiplantae > Streptophyta > Magnoliopsida > Apiales > Araliaceae > Hedera > Hedera helix. The sequence continues at coordinate 7,583,253 of OX359280.1, read as the reverse complement.
ACATCAGCAGAAGGTGAAGTGAGGCAAGAACCACTAGCAATTCTGGAAAGGAGATTGATTAAAAGGGGCAACAAACCAGTCACTATGGTCTTAGTGCAGTGGAGCTATTGCATTCCAGAGGATGCCACATGGGAAGAATGGAACCGTGTTAGTAGAGATTTTCTAAATTTCAATCCTTGGGGACAAGGATGTTCTAAGGAAGGGGGAGTTGTCAAGAAAGATGCTAAGGGAAATGACTCTGCTGCTTAAACTTAGTTATAGCCGTTGGAGTAATTAGTTTTATTGAAACGGGGTCGTTTTGTATTAAGTCAGTTGTTTAAGTTTTGGTAAGACGCAGTCGTTTTATATCGTAAGTCATGGGTCATTTTAAGTATTACGTCATCGTTCCAGGTATGGGTTATTAGTCAGTTTTATATCAGTAGCTAATCTGAGAATTGAAGCTACAAGTGTCATTGGATTATTGACTAGATTGACTGTCATAACAAACTATAGCATCGGAGAGCGAGAATGGAGTATAAAGCATGTAACTGAATATCAGAGAAGTATCAATTGAATGAAATATTTTCCCATTCCTTATTTCGTTTCCTTCAAGTTTCCTGTTTCTTCTTCAATTTCAATTTTTTGCAATTTTTCATTGAAATTCCTGACATTATCCTGGGGGAGAAATGGAAGGCTCAGGACAGTTGGAGTGAGGAAGATGGTAATGAACGGCGCAGTTTTTAGGCACTGCGGATAGAGAAGACTTAAATTTATAAATGTTTTTATTTTACGTGTTAAATTTTTTTTCTTTTGTTTGGTAAGTGGCTAACTGCATTTCTAACTTTCTAGTTTCTACTCCCTAATTTGTTTTACAAGTGTATGCTTTTATAAAATACTAGTGTAGCGACGCCCGACTTTGTTTATTAATATTATTAAAAAAATACAAGTCTAAAATGTTAGAGTATGTATATTACATTTGATGATAATATGATTAATGTATATTTGTACCAGTAGTCTCTATAAAATCCTTAATGAATTCATAATGTACAAAGACTTAGATTAGAAAATATCAAAATTTGTTAAGATGATCTCCTGAGACAAATCGTTGTATAGACTAGGATAAAATTGATTGATTGTATTGCAAGAAGGTCAGATCGCAAAATTCAGATCAAGCAATCATAGAGGAAAGTTCAGATTGTTGAGAAAATAGATCAGATCGCAGAGCAAGTTCAGTTAAAAATCGTATTGTAAAGTTGATCGCAGAAGTATAAGGGTAATTCGCAAAGTAGATCGTATAGTAGAGTCAATTGCAGAGCATAGGACCAGTTCGTAGAGATCGTTCTGATTCGTTTAGTGAAATTCAGATTGCAAAGTAAACTCAATGACGTACGGAAAAGGAAAGTTCTCATAAGTCTGATCAAGCATCGTAGAGATTAATTTTGTGGAGCTGATTGTAGGAAGCAATATCGTAGAGAAGAACATAGACCTCTAATTGTAGCATAAACTCTATGTTCCTCATTTAACTATACGATCAATTCACTTCGTAGAGTAAGTCAGAACTGTAAGACCCCGAATTTTATTAAATATAAAATTTAATTTTTTCTTTATATATATTTTCATGAAACAGTAAGTGGTTAAATTGATAAAGTTAAAAGTTAAGGATGTTATATGCAAATTATATTATGTCGGACAATATTTGTTTGGTTGGGGAATATTCGTTCTGTCGGGGAATATTCGTACGACGGTGTCGTACGAACCAATCATTGGTGGACCTCACAAAGAATAATTGTCGGATATAGAAAATGACATAAATAATTTTTAAATGGTCAATGGTACTATCACTTTTAATTGTTAAAATATCCGGTGGTAAAATAATAGTAATATACGGTATTACAAGTAACATACGGTATTGCTGAAGAACCAAAAGTGGCTAACCTTTGTTTAATGGCAATGAAGGAGGAATCTATCAGAACCACTGATCGTAGAGAAGTTGACATTAGTAAGGTATTTGATTTTAATTCCCCTGATGTTAGTATTGATGATTTAAGAGTTGCATTGCATGACATAACATCATATTTACATCAGTATATGAAGTGGTTCAGGGTTATATTAAAGGATTATTCCTTTCTTCAAGAGGAGAAAGAGAAAATACAAGAGGAGCTGGAAGCAGCTCTATGAAGCACTGCCTCTCTATCCAGACTTGAAGCTGAGAATGATCACTTGAGGCAGATAACTGACACTAGTGCATAAAAAAAGTCTGTTCTAACCTTTAAGATAGAGGAACTAGAAAAGACAATCTCAATGAGGAATAAATCTATCTCATCTATGAAATGCCTGATCACAAGTTAAAGTGTTATCTTTGATAGATCTGGTCTGGGGTTTGAAGATTCATCTTCACTCCCAAATGTGAAAAAGCAATTGGAGACTAATAATAACAATGCTTATTCTCTTAATAGAAGTATTGTGTTTGTGAAATCCACATAAATTGTTGAACCTATCAGTGTAAAATGTTCAATCTCTGCAAACCAAATTGTTGTCCCTAAGAACAACAGGTCATATACTGATCTGGGCTTTGTTAAATTATAGAGTAAATCAAGGTCTACGAAAGTACCTCGAATGATGGTAGAGTCAGATAAAACTCACTCTACGAACCAACCAAGTCCTAATCGTAGAGTTAGTTTTTACTCTACGAAATTTCAAAAGCGTAGAGTAGTGTGGAAGTAGAGTGAGGTTCGACCAAGAAGAAAAGTGTATAACTCACATATGTTCCACATGAAAAGATATCCACACACACACACACACACTCACACATGCAACGTGTTAAATGTTATAACTGTCATAAATATGGGCATATATATGCGTTCTGTTATGATGAAAATCATTGTCCTGTATATATATTCAACCTAAAGTCAAGCTGATTTGGGTCCCCAAAGAAACTAACAAAGCTGGACCCAAACAAATATGGGTACCAAAATAAATAATGATCTTTTATTCAGGTACCAAGCTCCACTAAATTCATACGGTATTTTGATAGTGGATGCTCAAGGCATATGACTGGAAATAAAGCTCTTCTGTCTGATTTCAAAGCTAAAGATAAGCTAGCAGTTGTATTTGGAGATAACAACTATGGTATGACTAAAGACTATGGGTCAGTTGGAAATGGTGTTGTTCCATTCAACAAAGTAGCTTATGTTGAAGGTTTAAAGCACAACCTACTAAGCATAAGTCAACTTTGTGATAAGGGTCATCAAGTCATATTTCTTAACAACTAGTGTCAAGTTCGAGACCTAAAAACCAACTCTCTAAAGCTAACCGGATCAAGAGAAGACAATGTATATGCGATCAATCTCTCTGAGGTTAATTTCTCAACAACAACTTACTTCTTTGCCAAAGCCTCAAAAGATGTTATCTGATTGTGGCATAGGAGATTGTCTCACCTAAACTTCAAGAGTATGTCAAAACTGGCCTCTAAAGATCTTGTTAAAGGACTGCCCAAGCTAGACTTCATTAAAGAAAAACCTTATAAGGCCTGTCAACTTGGGAAGCAAACCAACAACTCATTAAGAAGCAAGAAAATAAATTCAAATGAGAGACCTTTGTAAGAAAAATTTATGTGTATGCCTATTTGGATTTAATGATGACAAAACAATGATTGTTAACTGTTTATGTGACAATCATACGATTTATTATGTGATATTGATTCTTCGTAGAGTTAGTCTTAATTATAGAAAATGAAACTGTGTGTTTACATAATCTTTAATGTCATATTTAAAGTTATTTACTAAGTGTGTTCAAGAAAAAGTGAAATCAGACAAATGTGAAGTTATAAACATTTGTTCAAAATTTTGTACAGTCCTTAAAAAACAATTAATGTAAAAGGATTTAGAGAGTCAAGTTTGTTCGGATGATCCATACATGAAAAAGTTATGATAGGATTAGAGGATCAAACTTGTTAGGTTGATCCAAAAATTAGAAACTTTGTATTGTCCTTAAAAGATTAATGAAATGTAAAAGGACATTATGGATCAAAAGTGTTAGGTTGAATCCAGATACAGAGTAATATCAAAGATATAATAGATTATGTTTGAAATCTCAGAAGACAGAACAATGGAAGAATGGCAAGATCAAAATTGTATTACAACAGCTAAGTCGTATTGCTACATCAAAGATCACATAGTAAGGCCATATCATATAATAGTGGGTCAATCATATTCAAAGGTGAGACCATAAGGACAAGAACTAAATCATCAAGATCGTATGACAAGATCAAATCGTACAATTATGGCTAAATCATTTTGGAAGGATTAAGTCTTAAGTCATATAACGAGCTCAAAATCATATTGAGAGTTCAAGATTGCATAGTAAAGCATGATCGGAAAGTAGTGGATGATTCACATTACAAGACAATTCGTATTGTGAAGACAAGACGACATAGAAGAATTTAGTCTGTACAAGATCGTATTAAAAGACTCAATTCATATCAAAAAGACAGGTCGTATTATAAGCTCCAAGTCGAATAATGAAGATGTTTTAAGGAGAAACGTGTAGCAAAAGACAAAGATCATACAACATCAAAGCTCTAATCGTAAAACAGAATAGAAAACTCTGATCAAATAACAAGAAGAAGATTACATAGCTGAAGAAGAGTTAAATATCGAAGGAGGAGAAATTCAATAAGAAATCAAGACCACTAAGGATAAAACTGAACAGATCAAATAAAGAGGATCTTGAGCCAAGAAAGAGCAAATCACTGAACACAAGAATGCATAAAGTCGCAAAAGTCATCCCACGAGATCAACAAAGGAAGAGTTCGTAGAATCCTATTAAGTAGACTTATCTTAGCATAAGCAAAGATTAAAGGCTCTAACTAAAGAAGAAAACTCACAGATGCTGAAAAGACTAATGTACTCAAGATCGAAGAATGAAACTGAACTGAATATCCTCAGATTGTTGAGCTACAAATTACGATGAGATACTTCAAGTCACGGAGTTACAATAATGATGAGATGCCTCATTGCCTCACCTATCTGAGTTTTCAAAGCAAATGGCATTGAGAGATAGACTCACTAAGACATATGATTGGAATGGTCTTATAAAAGAATTCTTCAACAAGAGGCTAACTATGATAACCTAGCCAAAGAAGTCAAGATGTAAAGTGCTAGGGCTAGATCATTAGAAAAAGTTATATATATATCAAAGGAAAAGAGAGCATTTGGTATCCACTATCACCAAAGTATAATAAACTGAGATAAAGTAGATAACATAATCCTACAGAAGATGAAAATGCTTAAGTAATGGGGAGTTAATCATACGAAGAAAAGTCTTAGTTCTCAAAATGTGAACTAAGCTCATCTGGTAGATCACAAAGCGAAAACCCTAATCGAAGAACTACTAGAAACATAAAGATCGTAGAGCAGAAAGATCATATGATCGACATAATTGAAGATAATAGTATTCATAAAGAAAGAAGAATGCGAAACACAAGACAGAAGAAAAATAGAATACGATCAGGTCAAATAAAAGATCGTAGAGCAGATTAAAAAGTCAACAAAAGAAGATTGTATGTTGGTCTAAGATCATAATGCAAATCAACAAATCGCAGAGCAAATGAATCGTAAGGCTCATGAGAATTAAGGTACTTCAAATCAGTAACATGGAAAAATATGAAAGATTCCACAATGGATTGATCAAGGAGTATAATCTAAGAAATGACCAAAAGGATGATATTAATAAAACAATCATTGGTCAAGTATAGAAGAGGAATCAGATAAAGCTATGATTAACGACTATAAATGTCAAACTTCAGCTTACACGAGATTTCCATTTATGATAAACCGATAAGATAACTAAGCCAAAAGTATGCTGACACTACCTGAAGATTATAAAGAAAGAGATCTGGTAAAGAGGAGACTGAACTTTATCCAACAGATATGTGACGGTGCCAACAAGCTGATGTAACAACTAAGAAAAAGAAATTGAGTTGACACCACAAGGAAAGGTCTACATCACAGAGATTTAATCTTTAAAGCAATGGCTATCTCCCAACAGATAGAATTCTCAACGGGCAAAATGAAAGAGATCATTTTGAGTATAAAAGGACTATCTTACAGAAAATAAAATAAAAGAAGAGAAAGACCAACGAAAATATCAGGTCAAAAAGAGAGGACTCGTCTAATGCAGACATCAGGTCGATCATGTCACTGCTGCCAAGTTCATCTGATATGAGCATAACGTTAACCTGGTAGTACCCTTAAACAATAACAACAACACCAACAAAGTCGGGACTTAGCGACCTGCCCATATTAAGATGAATACACAACTAAGTCTTCACTATTATTTTCACACTATATACAACATGTGAAGACTACAATAGCTAACACTCGGACCGTCACTCCATTCCCCTGCTAGACCCGGCTACTCTCTCTTTTTCTGAAAAACAATGGAACAAAAGAAAGGGTGAGCTCAAATAGCCCAGTAAGAAATATCATGACTAAGATAACGACAAATAAATTATCATTAGCCTTCAACAGATGAGTTCTTAATTTAATATAATAGACAATAAGCTTTGTATCAATAATAGCAGCGGAATGAGCAATCTATTAGAAGAATAATGCAGACTATAATGTCCACTCGGTTCTCTTTTTAGGAAAAACATCATCAACTTTTATCATCTTAAACACTGCTGGTCATGATAATATAAATTTCCAGTTCCTGATTATAATCATGCCAGTCAATAGTTCATCTTTGCATTACGAGCCAAAGATATTCAAATATAACACCAACGGTAATGATTATACCAGTTTTCAGCCTTTGGTCATAATCATACCAACAACAGTTCATCTTTGCCCCAGGCCAAAGAGAATATTCACCACGTGCCCTAAAAGACACAATAATTATATCGTCTTTATCCTATCAACTGTGCCCCAGACCACATATATTCACAACAACATGGTTCTTGATGATTAGAATAACAACCGTGATATAGATGATGAATTAGAAGAAACAGTATGATCAATAAATATCAAAAGTTTATGATTTTTCTTTGTGCAGATTCAAATAATGTCCAAATTGCCAACATGATGTGGACTAAAATTCAAGAATGATATTTCAGATTCACAGTTCAGAATAACAGTTAAGGTTCAATAGAAAGATTTAGAAAAATAGGAAGGTTCAGTTGAAGTGATATTAGATGAAGCGCAAACTATTAAAGAATATGTATTCATTTCAGGAAACTTTACCAACAAGAGACAAGTAAGAAATGAATACGAAGAGTAATTCACCAAACATGCGGTAGTCCGCGTAGTCAGGTTATTCCCACAAATTAATAAGGAATGAATACGAAAGGTTATTCACCAACAGGCGGTAATCCGCGCCGTAAGGTTATTCCCATAATTTAATACATGGAAATAAATACGAAAGGTTATTCACCAACATGCGGCAATCCGCGCCGTAAGGTTATTCCCATAATTTAATACATGGAAATAAATACGAAAGGTTATTCACCAATAGGCGGTAATTCGCGCCGTAAGGTTATTCCCACAATTTAATATATGGAAATAAATACGAAAGATTATTCACCAACAGGCGATAATCCGCGCCGTAAGGTTATTCCCACAATTTAATATATGGAAATAAATGACACGTCTTATGAGTAAGAAAGAAACGATATTATTTTCGAGAACCAAATAATGATAATCCCTTACCATAGTAAGTTTGAATAATGGAAGATGAAAAAGATGGTATCCCTTACGAGTAGTAAATTTAAGAGTATGAAAGAAAATGACATCCCTTACTGTAGCAAGTTTGAATAATAGAATATGAAAGAAGATGATATTCCTTACGAGTAGTAAATTTAAGAGTATGAAAGAAAATGACATCCCTTACCGTAGTAAGTTTTAATAATGAAAGATGAAAAAGATGGTATCCCTTACCTTAACACGTGACTAGATATGAACTCGTACACTTACAGCTCTTTACAAATACTCAAGATGACTTTAACACACTCAAAGAGAACTTATACTAAGAAATATTTGGAGAGTGAAAGAAAGAATAAGCAAGGAAGTTTTTATGAAAAATCCTTAAGTTAAGGTTTCTATTTATAGCAAAAATTCTTATCATCACCAAGATTTCCTAATTTAATCCAAACCGTATATTTCAAGATAATGTTTAATCCATACCACTCATTTTATCTTTTAAGATTTCTTTAATCTAAACCATTCATTTAAAGATCATCTTTTAATCTATACCATTCAATTTACTTTATATATAAAACAACTAACTTTAAATAAATCAATTATCTTTATATATAAAAACAAACAACTTTATATAATTTATCATAATAAAAACAAATAACTTTATCAATTCAATTATTCAATAATAATTCACAATTATTCATTATTATGGCTAATTGTTGTAAATGCAGTGTAGTTGGCTTTTTGAGTTAGAAAAATAGGAAAATCACCCAATAATAGAATACAACAGTTTAATCAATATCATAAAAGAGATAACAATAATGCTGAAAATAAATAAGAAAATAACACGTTACTGTGTAATGACAATTATTGATTCAGTAATGTGAATTATTGTGCATATGCTACTGTGACAATTATCAGCTCAATAATATAAATTATTATGCATATGACAATTATTGGTTCAATAAAGTCAATATAGTACAATAACCACTTTATCATTTAATAATATGAAACACTGTGCAATACCGTGTGCTACAGTGCAATACCGTGTGCTACTATGCAATACCGTATGTTACTATTCTTTTACCATCAGGTATTTTAACAGTTCAAAATGATAATACCGTTGACTATATTTATTTAAAAAGGTTATGTATGTCGCTTTCTATATCCGACAATAAGTCGTTGTGGGGGTCCACCATTATTTTGTTATTTCGGCGCCGTCGTACGAATCGAATATTCCCCGACAAAACGAATATTCTCCGACCAAATGAATATTGTCCGACATAATAAAATTTGCACATAACATCCTTAACTTTTAACCTTATCAATTTAACCACCTACTGTTTCAGGAAAAATATATATGAAGAAAAATTAAATTTTGTATTTCATAAAATTCGGGGTCTTACAAACAGTAAGTCATTCTAGTTAAGTAATTAGTGTCTTATTCATAATTCTGGAAGACAACTGTTCAGGATATGGTGAATTATAAAATCACTTAGGAAAGTTGGGGAAACTTATCTGAATGTATGATAAAAGGTCACTAAAAGTAGTCCTTGGTCATAAAGCTTAGTCCATGAGGAATGCTTATTTAAAAAAAAAATAAAAAAAAAATCATACAATCTCCATCTAACCTCAATTTCCTGAGAGACGAAGTCAAAGATCAACTTGTCATGAAACTATTGAATATATCAAAAAGGACAAGAACTACTTCATCAAATCTCCTTTTAGCAGCATATTGAGCAATTTCTGAAATTTGTGCCTCTACTAGCTAGATTATCATAATTGTTGTGAACCTTCACAGGGAAGATATCTAATGAATCATAATAGATCATCTAATCCAAACTAACGTTGTTATTATTGTTGGAGGTCATCAGCTTTGACAATATCTGATGTTACTTGAGAGTGAGAAAATGGGTGTGAATAAAAACAAATAAATGCATAACCCAGAAAGAAAAAAAGAGAAATTAGAGATGAATTCGATGAAGATCAGGAGCTTAAACAAGGAAGGAACAAAAGTGTAACTCAAAGTCATCAGACAAAATAGGACAAAGGGACATCACCACTGAAAATCAAGTTCTCTTAATGAATGCATGAATCTTAATTGTCCTATATGCTGAAATGTAACATGCATATGTACACAACACTGTTAAGAAAAATCCTTAATTGATCATTATCCACCTAAAATTTTGTAACGACCCCGAAATTCGACCAACTTTATTCCCTTAAATTTTGTATTTATTATACATTATCTTCATAACGTCCAAATTTCGGTTCGTTAATAAATCTTTAATCACTTTAATTAATTTCATTTATTGACATTATCGTCATCAATTACCAAATTTTCGGTATGAATTTATTTTTTCTCAATTCAATTATTGTATTAAGTATTTTATCATTTAAAAACTTCATTTCTTGATCCTAGTCCCTGGATCGCAACCTTTACTTTCTCTTTCTATTACCAGTGTCGTAAAGCTCAACATTTTCAATTTAATATCAATACAAACATCTTTGCTTCATTGTTCACACTTTTAAATCTATCTTACTCTTTATCATACAACAATCTTAAATCATTATCATATATCATTTAACTTTATTGGATCAGTCTGGATCCAATTACATTTGTATACAACACATATAAATAAACTTTGCCAATATATTCACATTTAAGTATTATATCAACAATATATAATCATTACGTTTACAACCTTCTATAACAAATCCATCATAATCCGATATTTCTTGAAATTTATATCTCTACCTGTATGTCCAATTAATTAATTGATAGCTCAAACCCTTAACTCGATCAAACTTCCAAGCTTGAAATTCATCCTTTGAAGCTTCTCTATACTTGGATGGCATCATTATTTTTCCTCCTCTTGGTGGTTCATGGAATTTTCCAGTGATGGTGCGGTAGGGAGAAGATAAAAGAGAGAAATGTTTGTTTTCTTTTTGTTTTCCCTTTTCTTGCTTAATTCTTTTCCTTTAATAGCCAACCAATTTAATTCATTTGGAAACTTAGCCAAAAATCCACCGACTTTGCATGAAGCTTCCGGATTTTTCAAGAAAATAACGTGCAAGTTTTAAATTTAAATACATTACGTAATTATTTTGTGTAATAAATATTTTATATAATATATATAAAATATTTATTTTAATTTACCAAAAATCATAACATGATTTATAAATAATATTAATACCCTTTTTGGGTACTTTACTTGACAAATTTTGTATACTCATAATGTCATGCATGTAACTATATGAGATAATTTATACCTCCAAAATTCATAAAATAAATCATATAACTTATAAAAATTATTTTTCATAATTTTTCACTTCGTTACTTGGTCAACATGTTACATTAACATGTTCACGTTTTTAAAATATTATCTTTCATAAAAGTCATAATAATTCCATTATACATAACCATAATTTTTATTAAATTAAAACATTCATTTTCTCATTTCTTTTCCATTTCTTTAATTTTCACATTAACTTTCCTTATATAATTTAATATTATATAATTTATATAATTACATTATTCCTTTTTAAAAAAATTTCCATTTTACACAAATACAATTTATAAAATTTTCTTCCATCCTTAATTAATTTAATTCTCTTATATAAATTATATAATTATTCTTATATAATTTATATAATTATTATTTTCTTTATACAACATTTTAATTTATATAATTATAATTTATATAATTACATTTCTTCTCAATTAATTTCTAAGTTTCCTCCACAATTCCTGATAAAATCTAAAATCAATAATTATAATTTTACCAACTCCCTCATTCACTTTTTATTTAAATTTGGATTAATTTAATTATTAATCCTTTAATTTTCACAATTAATAACATTTATGTGACGACCCCGAATCCGGGTTCCTTGAACCTCGAATCCGGTTCAACACTAGTATTACCTTTCCTTATTGTTCATGAAATACAAAAATATTATAATTGATAAATAACCATTTAATTACAATTTTACAACATTTCTTTCTATTCAAGAATCGCAATCTTTATACATTCCTAGTATGTCTTAATATCATACATGATACGACATTCTATTACAATCAATTTGAGTATCTAAGACTCATAATACATACCAACCAATTCTTATACTACACAATCATTTTACCTGTCCAATTCGGACTGATATTTACAATGGTCGTGCTAGACCTTCAGTGAATGTAATATGCATTCCTGTTTCTTGATCCTTATCAAGACTTTAAATACTTGTACTATCTGAAAATGTTGGTTTAAGCAAGAGTGAGCACGACGGCCCAGCAAGTTTAACAGTTACACATAACACATTACATGCTTCACATATACTCTGTAATTTATACTTACATCATGATTTTCATGCATTTCAGTTTATGTCATACTGCTCATGCCTCACATATAACATCTAGCAATTCATGCTTCATATTTATACATAATCTACATGTAATCATACCTCATGCATATCACAATTATCATCAATATCTTTCTATTAACAATTTAATATCACATCATAGCATGTTAAGGCACATAGGAGCAAGTTCTGAAAAACTTGCCTGGTCGCTTCTACCATTTACGCTTATTTGCGTCATTTGCTCAACCTACAATTTATATAACAAATTGACATAATCATTAGCTACCAGGACTTTTAATTAGTCTTAACTTAAGACCTTAACTTCAAATTATTAACTCTTTAGTTATTCGATAAACAAACCCTTAAATTCCGGACAAAAATCATAACCCAACAAACCTAGTTGGACATGTTGGTAAACTTAACCAACTTATTAATATTATTAATTATTTAATAATATTTTAATCACTTATTAATATTATTAACCATTTAATAATATTTTAATCACTTATTAATATTATTAACCATTTAATAATATTTTAATCACTCATTAATATTATTAACCATTTAATAATATTTTAATCACTTATTAATATTATTAATCATTTAATAATATTTTAACCACTTATTAATAATATTAACCATTTAATAATATTTTAATCATTTACAAACCATTTGATAATATTTTAATCTCTTACTAATATTATTAACTATTTAATAATATTTTAATCACTTATTAATATTATTAACCATTTAATAATATTTTAATCACTTATAAATATTATTGTCCATTTAATAATATTTTAATCACTTATTAATATTACTAATCATTTAATAATATTTTAATCACATATTAATATTATTAACCATTTAATAATATTTTACTCACTTATTAATATTATTAGCCATTTAATAATATTTTAATCACTTCTTAATATTATTAACCATTTAATAATATTTTAATCACTTATTAATTTTATTAACCATTTAATAATATTTTACTTATTTAATAATGTCATTAATTATTTAAGAACATTTTCATCATATATAAATGTTATTACACATTTAATAACCTTTTAATCTTATACTAATATTATTCATCATTTAAGAATATTTTAATATTCTTCAAATGTTACCAATAGTTAACTTTTTAATTGTGTTAAGTTTAGTCTTTATTTTATACATTTAGATACCATTAAGTCACTAATAAACTCTACATAAATAGGTTTGGTATTCAAATACATTCATTTTACATGTATTTCAACTGAAATTTTCACTAAAAACTCGACCCGGACGACCCGACCCGACCCGGACGGCTAAAACATGTTACTGGCAGAATGTTTGACCGCTGCGGCGGTGGTACAAAATTTCCGAAAACCTAATTTGGGGACTGCTCGACCCTCCGACGCTTCGATAGCCATAACTTCTTCATTTTAAAATATTTTGGGGAGATTCTTGAGTCCATTCTCATCAGAATTTCCTCCTCTACAATTTCTCTTCATATCATAAATCCAAATTCCAAACGAAAGTGGACTAAAAACGGCTCACAAGGACAAAGTGAAAACTAAAATCACAAATCCTTGGTTTTAGTGGTTCAAACTTGAATAAAATAAACTCTACACATCCAAATGACACCAACTTAGTGTTGTTGTCTTCTTAACTTCTTGTTTTACAATATTTCATGGTTCAATCATATTTTTGAAAACGTTTGACAGGAAATTTAAAGATTGAACCACTTAGGGTTTTACCGGTAAGTCGCTATATGAACTTTCCTTCTAATTCTTTACGTATCACCCATAAAAATACATGTATTAACTATATCAAACCATGAATATACCTATATATCATAGTTTTAGACTTCTAGATCATCAAAATAACTTTTGATCGGTTAAAAATATATTTTAACCGTTTAAATCTTATATAAACTATAAAAATGAAATAGGTGAATGTTAGATCACTTTTGAACCTCTTGATCATGGATGCTCTTCTTCCTTTTGACATGATCTTGGCTTGTGACCTCCTCTTGTCCATTCTCTAGCAAATTTCCTTGGTGGATCTTCAACTTGAAAGAGTTATCTCTATTTTTCTCTAGAATGCTATATCTTTTCTCTCTTGTGGCTCTAGAAATTGTCTAACCAACACAACACATAGATGAGGCACCCTATTTATAGCACTTCTCTAGACATACTTAACATCTCCTAATCAACTAATGCTAGTCAATTAAGAGCTTAAATCATGCTTACTATAGCAAGGAATGACTAGCTTGATGGACATTTGGATTGACATCTATCAATACTCAACACAAGCAACCAATGGAGTAACATAAAAGCAATATCAAGGCAACAAGCCACCAAGTGGGGCCCTTAAATCTCAGCAAATGGCCTTTTTATTCTCTATTTTTTATTTTCTTTTTATCTTATATAATCATTTATACATACATACATATATATATATATATATATATATATATATATATATATATATATATATATATACTTCCATATATATATATTGACCAACCTTTTGACATCCTATTGGGCTCCACTTTGGACTTAGGATTTAATATATTGGGCTCATTCAATTAATTGGTTTGGGCTCAATTTAATTATTACATCGGGCTAACATTAAATACCCTATGTTACATGTAATTAAAACAAGCATTGGGCTTGTTCAAATATTACATGGACTAATAGGTAAATTTATTTGACCTAGATTAAAACATCACTTGGACTTATAACATACTCCAATTAAACTTGCATTAAATTAATCTACCACATTGGGTTACTAAATTAACTTATTCAAAGTTAAATTTTCACACAGTTTGTACCACCGCTGCGGCGGTAGTTCTAATTTCACATTCCAGAAAGTTTCACCGCTGCGGCGGTGAAACCTACCGATGCGGCGGTGAAACCTACCACTGCGGCGGTAGTTCTATTTTTCATATTCCAGAGAGTTTCACCGTTGCGGCGGTGAAACCTACCGCTGCGGCGGTAGTGCTAATTTTAATACACATTAATACAAGTACTTTGACTTGTTTCAATTTAATTCATTAACTACCATTTATCATTAACTTGGGTTTATAATATAATTACCCATACCCATATAGTTATTCCTACATTGGGTTACACAATTAACTTATATATGGTTAATTCTCATCATCATACATATTTACCTAGCAATTAACCAATATTTGGTTAATGCTCTCTCTCTTGTCTACCAACTAGGGTTATTCAACTTACCCTACATTAGTTAATTCTCTATACTCAATAATATTTCCCCACACTTTGACCAATATTGGACTTTTAAGTGTTTGGGCTACATAACTTACCTTGCATTGGGCTTTCTTATTTAATTACTTGGGCTACCCAACACAATTCACATATCATTTATAACTTGGGCTTGATAGTTAATTTAATTGAACTATCACAATACGTGCCAACATAATTTAATTGGACTTATATTAATTATCTCTTGGACTATTAATTAACATAACATTTGGGCTTATTATTTAATTACCCACTTCATACCAATATTTTCATATTGGGCTAACATCTATAATCTTTTTGGGCTAGTCCACTACTAGTAATTAAATTACTTGAACTCTATACCACAACTTAATAATTAAGTTAATTACTTAATTAATTAACTTCTTAATATTGTCATTCTAGACAAACTTTTTAGTTTTTTTTATATAACTTTAACTCATAACTAATATAATTAACATAATTAATTATATTTCATGATTTTCATTCTTACTTCATATTTAAACTAATTAATTTATTAGTTTTATTGAGTATTAATTTACTCATCTTCTTGTTTGGCTAACAAACACAACTCTAGGAATATATAACTATGTATATATATCCTTATAACCGTCTTCACTTCTCAAATGAATTTATTTCCTTAATAAATTATCTATATGCATCATTACAATATTCCCACATTTAATTTCTAACAAATAAATTATGTTAAAAAAATGTTCACCCAAATTCTACACATCTCACTTCTCAAACTCTAGGCTTTAAACCATAACCTTTAATTGATTATTTTAAATCTGATTTACAATTCTTGTAAATATCTGGGATATTACAATTTATAATTATCACTTGAACATATACATTTATATATATATATATATATATATATATATATATATATATATATATATATATATATATATATATCTAATTTCATATATCTCACATTACCACATAACCTCAATTAAATCATAATTTCTACATTTCCATAATAATTTAATTGTACAATTTATTGTACCTTTACCTGAAATTTCTTTTATTCCTCATAAATTATTTTTAAACAATTTATTTACTTTTCAATTATTTTAATTTAATACTATTTATCATAATCTCTGCACAGATTTAACTTACTAATTAAATCTCATTCCATACCTTAAATCACATAAAATATCATAATAATTAAACCATCTTGATAATTTTATCAATTAAATTCTCATTTAATATTATTAAAGAAATCCTGAAAATTCGGATCCTCACATTATTTCCCCCTTAACAGGATTCCGTCCTCGGAATCATAATTGCCGTAATAATCATACGTATTTTATTTATAGTACCTTGCAATACCTTTATCTTGGTGAATAACAACTAATTCCATAATAATCATATTTTACCTCTTTAACTTACAAGAATAACACTATAATGGTCATAACTGTCAGAATATTCAATTCTTATTTCAATTAATAATTCCTTTGTAATATTACATTTCACAATTCTCTAAAATGTTATTAATAATACTTTAATTCATTTCTTGATATACTTATCAAGATTGTTTCTCATTCTCAGAAAATTTTTATTTCTTTAATCATACTTACCCTTACTCAATCCGCTTATTTCATATTCTCTATTCCACCTTATTGATACTTTACAAATTCATCATTCTTTTCTTAATTCATATAAATCTTCTTCACATTTCATAATTCATTCATTAATACCTTTATCATTCAACACTAGGTTTTAAATACCAACCTTTACTTAATTCATCATAATCCTTATTTGAAAATTATTTCAAAAATCTTGGGTGTCACATTCACCCCTCCTTCATAACATTTCGTCCTCGAAATTTCTATATACTCGTACTTCATTCATTTGTAACTTACACAATTTCTTTACATTTATTCCACATATCTTTATTTCATTCATTTCTCACTGTTATTGGATATTGCAATTTTCTAATCCATCACATTTCATAATTTCTTTACTTCACAATTATTATTTTCATTATCGCTCACGGTTAGAAAATGCTACCCCATCATACCATCCAATCTTCATAAGAATAGAGAAAAAATAAAAATTTTATTTTGGAAAACTTTCATGATATGCTGAATGAACATTTATCCCAGTTTACAGTACTTCGCTCCCCGAGTACTTCATACTGCAAACCTTGCCAGTGGATCAGTCTGCCATTAAAGTGGTGTATATTTAATCCGTAATTTGGCACGCCAGTAGAACAATCTGTAATGCCTGTGTCTCTTATGCCAGGTGACCATTCGATTAACCTGCAACATTCTTAATCTCTTTGTTCATCTCAGCGTTAGGATTCATTCAAAAGTAATTTGATTGGTTATAACTTTCAAAGAATATGAATTCAATATTTTACTAAATTTGTCTAGCTGAATCAATAGCTCAGACTTATATTTCTTCAATGCTTGTCTAGTCAGATCAAATGACATTGACTTATAGCTTTGACATACCTTCATAAATCAAAATCATTTATGACTTCATGTTACCGCATCATTTTGACAGTACGTTGAGAATCCCGTCGTTAATAATTCCTACACCATACTTTATGGTGTTGAATCATCTTATGACGAAATAGTACCGCACCGTCTCAACAACACGTTGAGCATTCCGTCATTCATCACATCTACACCGGGCTAAAAGGTGCATGGATGATTATTTTGAAATACATTTTGATGTTAAAAAATATTTCTGTCTAGTCGAAACAAGTAGCATAGACACTTTTTAGATCGCTAAAAATTTAATTTGCATTTTTCTAAGCATACTCGTGCCAAATCAACTTGAGGCCAAAAATTTCGAAGTCTAGCAAAGCTAAAAGAATGGGAATATCCTAAATTCCCTAACATTCACCTTTTGCTTCTTCACCTAATTACTGTATTTATTGCTAGGGCTATTATTATTTATCATATTAAAATTTCTAACTACTCCAATTTTTCTATACCCCCGTATAGTTCATCAAACTTGCCACACATTATGAGTCCAGGAACTTACCACAAGAATATGAGTTTAAAAGCTTGTCCTAGCAATATGTAGTCTGAGAACAAATCAAAGACTATCCATATGCTGAGGGGCTCAAAACATCCATACGATTATGAGTCATGGACTTACCATATGCATGAGTTTTAAGAACTCGTGCCTAAACTTAATATTATTACCTATCAAGAACTGCTACTGCGACTCTAAGATTTCAATGATTATGACATAGTAATTAAGTAAACACAATTCCCCTGCCCATACAAAGCATTGTGCAACTCAGTCACCACGTGAGTCCTTAATTGAAATTTCGTACCCAAACTTTCTGCCCCCTTATCATAACCTTTCTGTCATTCATGTCTCATCATTCTCTGAATTCTTCTTGTATTATTTCATAGTACCATATCTCTTTTGGGCCATTAATAGGTCTCTCTGTTATTTTATAGTCTCATTGGATCCCATCAAGATCTTGCTTTACAATCTATTCCTTATTCGCTTTCCTTATCTTGTGATCGTATCGTAATACGATCCTCTTACCGTTCCTGATCATGTTATTATGATCTCTTCCTATACTTTATAGATTACTTTACCATTTTTGTTGCTTAAATCAGGTGTCCCCTGATTTTCTTTGAGATTCATCTTTGAATCATTTTAATTATTCTTTTAGATCTATTCTTAATTGAACTTATGAATTTTCTCAATTCCTTATCTTCATTCAAATCTTTATCTCTTTCTTGTACTCTTCACTTTAGCCAATATCTGAGAATATCTATCTTGACTTATATCTTTCATATTTCCTTCACTTTAGTCAATATTTGAGAACTGTATCTTTTAACTTATGGCTCTCTAATTCCCCCATGTTCATCAAACTTATCACGTATTTGGACTCAGGAACTTACCATAATCATATGGTCGAGGAGCTTGTCCTAGTCAGGCCATAGTCGCCCATTTGCTAAAGGGGCTCCACCATATAATCATGAGTCACGAGTTTACCATACGCTTGAGTTTTCAGAACACTCAACTAACCGTACTCTTTCTTACTTTAGGTTATAGCCTAAGGTATCATTTTCCTAAGGTTTATAACCTCTAGCTCTGATACCAACTGTAACGACCCCGAAATTCGACTAACTTTATTCCCTTAAATTTTGTATTTATTATACATTATCTTCATAACGTCCAAATTTCGGTTCGTTAATAAATCTTTAATCACTTTAATTAATTTCATTTACTGACATTATCGTCATTAATTACCAAATTTTCGGTATGAATTTTTTTTTCTCAATTCAATTATTGTATTAAGTATTTTATCATTTAAAAACTTCATTTCTTGATCCTAGTCCCTGGATCGCAACCTTTACTTTCTCTTTCTATTACCAGTGTTGTAAAGCTCAACATTTTCAATTTAATATCAATACAAACATCTTTGCTTCATTGTTCACACTTTTAAATCTATCTTACTCTTTATCATACAACAATCTTAAATCATTATCATATACCATTTAACTTTATTGGATCAGTCTGGATCCAATTACATTTGTATACAACACATATAAATAAACTTTGCCAATATGATGAAATCCTCGAGCAGCATTGTTTTCTTTCTTCAAGTGAATGATCTTGAGCTTGATTGATTTTAAAGGAATCTAATTTAAAAGTCTTCAATGGTCTTCTGAAACTACTTCTCTGAAATTGGGAGGTAGATCTTTTTGAATTATAGATGTGTACCTCACTGCAATGTCATTGGTGATGAATATCAAAGTCATTTTCCTAAATCACAGATACCAGGCCCGATACCTGAAAATCAACCCAGCACAGATGAATGGACATATATATATATATATGTGTGTATTTCTATGATCACCGGATCTAAGATTCATTCTGTTGATCATTAAATTTCAAGAAAAGTTGAAGAAACTCATTCATGTGCAAAGCAGCTCATTCAATGAAGAAGTTCATACAAGGCACACCCTGTGTACGTGCTCAGATTTAATAAACAAATGCTCTCAATGTCAAATTTCTTCAAAACCATCTATGAATGAGAAGGGTGAGAAGATCAAGGCAATAAGGAGTAATCATGAATGACTTACTCTAAGTTTAAGAAATCACCTTTTAATCTGTGAGAAAAGGAAAAGTTTATCTCAAGAAAATTTCACGCTCATAGTCATTGGCAGTAGACTCTCCAACATCAATGCATCAAAAGAATCTCTAAGCTTGAAATGGTTGAAGAAAATATATGCTTGACATTCTATGGAAAAGTCAGATCTAAAATGCTAAACAGGAAGTCTTTTGATAGTGTACATCCTCACAAATCATTCTGGATAGAGATGACCAAAGGAGAAAAACAGGAAGGAAACAATGCTATAGTCTCAAGGGAAAATTGTACTGAGACTCAACGATGAATATCGTAGAGTTCCTTACTCAACAAAATTTGCTAGATACCTCAAGAAAGTCAATCTATGAAAGATTGAATGAAGTCTGAATACTAATGCAAGAAGAAGACTTGAGTCTTGGAATTCTCTAGAAGAGAAAGAAGTTGGTTATAAAGGAAGGCATCTATTAATCTTTGACCTTACCTATTGATTTAGTGAATCAGGTTGGATTTGTTGTCACTAATATCATGGTAAGGTAAAAGATCTTTCAAGTCAAAAGAAAGTTCATCTCTCAAAGAAGGATCGTAGAGTCTGTCAGGTGATCGCAGAATAAGACTTGGCAGATTGAAGTGTTTTTTTTCTTTCTCGGAAGATAGTAGAGTTGTCCCCTCATCAAAAAGCGAACTCTCGAGATCGTAAAATCAACGCAGTCAGTCACTCTACGACTCTCAAAATCCAGTCTACGAACCAAGCAGAGTCAAAGAGCAACCACTACATGAGTAGTAAAAGTCATGACAACGATCCTTACAAAGTCCATCCAGAAAGCTGTCCTTGACCTGACAAACAAGCTGAACAAAGATCTCTGAGTTCATCTAAAGCTTCTAGTCTTAACAGAGATCGTAGAGCAACTCAAATCTTAACTCTACGATTGCACGTCAGGCAAGATCGTAAAGTAGCATAGCCAAGTCGTAGAGTAAGAAAGCAAGCTAAGAAGTACAAAACTCATCAGAAGACAAAATTTGAGGAAAAGTATTTATGAATGATCGCTACAGACAACTTTGTATCTTCAGAAGGCAGTTGAAGGTAAATTTTATTCATCAATGGACTACCTTTCTCATTCCAGTCACAAAGTCCCAAAACAATGTGATTGTTGAACCAAATGCACTTATCTCTCCTGTCATAATCTCTAAATTCTACGAACGATAACCAAGCTAGCCTTAGCATCCCAAATCGTAGAGTCACTTCCTGATCGTAGAGCATATTGAGTCTACGTTTGCACTTCATACAAATTTCTTGCCCATAAACTCCTTTATAGCTATTTACCAGCCTAAAATTCATGACATCAGTAATCAAGGTCATCTATTGAAAGGATGATGGTTGAGTGACTAGCAGCCAACTCTACGAACTGTTCAAGTTTACTCAAACAGGGAAGGTGAACTTCACGCCCTCTAAACTCAAGTGGGTTAGAATACTTGATGTACTTCAGTTATGAAAAATGCAAAAGTTATGCCCACGTTCTACAAATGAGTATCTGGCACGTGTCCTCTGCAAAAATAAGAGGGAACTAACATAAGTCAATTTTTAAAACTGACAGTGGTCATTTCCCATCAGTTGTCAATACCCATTCTCCCAAAACTCATCAAAACCCTAAAATTCAAAAATTCTTCAGAAATCGAAATCTCTCTCCCTGTGCTATTCTCAAATCAGTTTTAATCTCATGGCATCTCTTCAAGTTATTCCTGAAAATCTTGTTTGTTTTGAAAATTTTGGAGATGCAGAGCAGAAATTCAAAGATATTCTTCATCTGGTAAAGAATGCTGGATTCACCATATGTTTAGAAACTAGCACCAGGATTTTCTCTACACTTATGAAAGAATTCTATTCAAACGCTGATTATCGAGGAAATACCCTCATCACAAAGGTTAAGGAAATCTCATTGCAAATAGGGGTTTCTGAAATCAATCTCAGTCTAGGTATTCCAATCGGAGGAATTACTTCTCTTGACTAGATTAATATTGAGCTTGGACTAGAGCTGATGGGCTATGAGAAGAAGTCTCCTCTAAAAGGAATCAAGAAGAAAGATTTCACTCAGCAGTACGAGTTTCTGGCTGACATTGTTGGGAAGAGCATTATGTGCAAAGACACTGCATATGATACTATCAGTGAAGATCAATTAAGGCTTATGACTACTATTGCTAAAAGAAAGAAAATCAACTTCGGAGCAGTTCTCTTAGGATGGATAAAGAGATGGATAGATGATGTCAAGACAAGAGCTGAAGCAGGAAAGCCCACTCCCAAAATGCTCTATGGGAGATTCATAAGCATCATTTTGAAGAAATTGCTGGCAAATGCAATTGAGGAAGATGAATGAGAAATTCTAAACTGCAACAAAAGAATTACTCCAAGATTGTTTGAAGATTGGAAAAAGAACCCTCGTGCCAATAAGGGTAAGAAGGCACAAGGATCGAGAAGCATCAACAAACAGATGGAAGAGAAATCTAAAGAAAAAGGAAAAAGGGAAATGGAAGAAATATCAGAGGAAAAATTACATGAGGCTAATGAGCAGTTAAGAAACAAAACTCTTGTGATCTATGATTGTCAGGAATCAAAGAAGAAAAGAAAATTCAATGAAGCAGAGAAGACTGCAGAAGAGAAAGATGTCAGTATAGGGAAAGCTAAGAAGGTGAAGATAAATCCAAAAGGGTCTGAAATTGAGAAGAAGAAGAAGAAGAAGACAGAAAAGAAAATTACTCACACTGTTCCAAGGAGAAGTTGGAGAATTAGAGAACAATGGAGAAGTTCAATCATTACAGGACCACCTCAGGTTATAGAAATTGATGATGATGAAGCAATTCAAATTCTGGAGAAAGAACATCTGATAGTTCAAAAGAAGAAACTTCTATAGACTCTTCAGAGAAGAAATCAGAATGTCATAAAAATAGCCTGTCTGAAAAAGAAGTCATATTGGGTTCTGATCAGGAAGCTGAACTAGTTGTAAAAGACTCAGCACCTGAGTTCAACGAAGATGATGATGTTGCTGAAGATGTTGTTGTACCAAGGGAACAATTCTCGAAAAATTCTGAAGCTGGAAAGACTAAATCAGATGAGAAAGGAGACTGTCAAGAAACTGTGATGAAAGAAGATAGACACCTTCAAGAAGAGACCAGCACTTATGAATTAGAAGAATCAAAAGAAAGGTCAAGAAGGTCAAATTGAAGAAGAGGATTAAGTGGCTTTATGAAGAAAATAGGCAGGAGTTCAAGTACAAGTCATAAGGAGAGACAAATAAGGGTGAAAGTTGAAAAGAAGCTGAAGAAAGTGAGACTACTGAGGAAACTGGAAAAGCAGCAATATGAAGCATATCGACTGAAGCAGATCAAAAGGAGATGTAGAGAAAGAAGGAGGCATGCAAGCCAGATGAAAAAATGTTCTATTTCATGGGATCATGATCATCTATTCAGTTTCATTCCCATACTACCACTTCTAAGGGCTATAGTCATGAATGATCAAAGGTCTATCAGCTGGAGCTACTCAACATTTCCAAATCTTTCGTTAGTCGCCCAAAATTTCTTAAAGGCAATGACCATTGCAACCACACTGATAAGCAGTGAGCCTTTCTATCCTCACTACCAAAGTTGCTAAGAAATATCCATCTGGAATCTGACTAGCTCTCAATCATCCAGCCAGTCTGTGGGGAATCAAAATGCAGAAATCAGAAAGTCCTCTTTTGTGACTCACTAAACTCTCAATCACCCTGCATCACCTCCCTGTTCGTAGAGTCCCAAAACTTTGCAAACATTTTTCAAAATACCAATTTTCTAGTCATAGAGTCCCAACATTCTATGGACCATGAAAAATGTACTTATTCTTAGTCTCATAGAGTCTCAAAACTCTGTGTTAGACTTCAAGATATCTTTCTAAACCAGCATTGGCACATTCAGCTCCATACAATATCTAAATTGATGATGTCAAAATGGGGGAGAGAATATAAGGAACTAAGGGGGAGCAACATGAAGAAGGAGAATCAGCCAACTAAGGGGGAGACAGCAAACAGCCAGCAAACTGAGTGAGAGAAAAGTGAAACATGGAGAGCAGCTGTAAGTATGTATAACCTTTTTGTAAAAATGCTCATTTAATGAAATCATTCCTTTGCACTAGCCATACAGTATTTCACTGTATCGTATCAACAATTTACCTATCAAGTAGATGCATTATATGAATGTCATATCAATAATTCTATTAGTTTTGTCATCATCAAATAGGGGGAGATTGTTGAAGGTTGTTTGATTTGATGATAATGACTGTTGTGCAAAAATGATTGTGGTAAATGTGTTTATATGGTTGCTTGTCAATGTGTATCTGATAATGTGCTTACGTGTTAATGTGCTTATGTGCTTACTTGATTATGTGCGTAGATGTTCGAAAAGTGCTTATGTGGTTAATTGACAAAGTAATTATATGTTAATCAAATTATGTGCCTACATGATCATGTGTGTATGATATATATTACCTATTTCAAATACTGTGATTTACACACTTGTATAACACAAATATGATCTTGTTGAAAACTATCTGATGCTTATAAAAGAGAATGAAAGTTATCTGGTTCAAGTGTTGTAAAGTCCTTTTAAAAGATATATGTGTTCAAAAGACTTAGATTTTAAAGATCAGAATTGTTAGGTTGACTTTTCTGTAGGAATCACTCTGCATAAAAGATGCATGATGTAAGCAGAGTAGCATAAGAATGAATCATTGTTGTATTTGTGTATGACAGAGTCTGTAAAGTCCTTTCAATATATAATGATGTAATAATGTAAGAAATGACTTAGTTAGAAAAGATCAAATATGTTACGTTGATCTTATGTTAGATCTGATCAGTCTATAGGATCGTAGAACGGACTCTACGATTCTAAGCAAAGAAGACTCAACGATTCAGTATAATTCGTAGAGTGAAATATACGACTCCTTACCAGGATAACTCTACGATCATCAAAGAGAGACAGATGTGTAAGAGGTCTACAAAATATATAAGCTAAATTAAAGAACTGATCAAGTACAAATCGTAGAGCAGAACTCTACGATCGTCGAACAGACAGCTAAGCAAGCCAGCAGTTAACGCAGAATCAGAGAAGAAATGTACTCTAAGATATACACAATCTAGCAAGATCGTAGAGTAAACTTGAAGAACAAGCACGTACGAGAACTATACGATTTGCACAGATACAAGACAATACAGAAAATTGTTCTACACATGGAATAATCATTGAGTAGAAATAAAGGATGTGCCAACGAAGTCAACAACTCAACGTTTCCACTGAAAAGCACTGCAATTAGCAACTTCACAACTTGCACAGAAGGACAAGCTCGTAGAACGAAATCATAAAGGTAAGCATAGCAGACAAACTCTGCGAACTGATCAGAACAGCAAGATCGCAAAGTACGTGAAAAGATCGCTCTAACTCAACGTTTTACTTGAGATGCCTCAAGTACCATTCATGGAGCTGAATTCGCAAAATTCAGAATGAACAGCCTATCACTCGACGAATTCACTGAAGCAGTTTAGAACCAGTAAACAAACAGAACGACAATAGAGCAAGAGAAAAGAGAATAATCCTCGCCCAAATTCAAGAAAGATTAAGTGATGTTGAGAGTACAGATGCATGTTAGAGTCACAGAAGACTTTGTGCCTAAAAGACTAAGTCAGGACCCACTGCTCAGGAAAATGGTGAATAAAGTCAGACGAATGAGACATCTCTGAATACATCAGAACAGCTGGTTCTAAAAGTCAAGGAAAGCATTTATTGATGGATCAGAAGATTAATTAGCAAATAATATAATAATCTTTGCTGAACAACTCTGGGAGTGCAACGCCTATAAATTCAGAGAAAAGCTGAGCTACAGTTTGATATATCAGAACATGTCAAAAAAGGGAAAAAGAACTAACACAAGCAGCAAGAAGTCAACAACGAAGATATTGAGGATCTGCACAAAGCCAAATGAAAGCAACGGGATTTGTTTCAACGGTAAAATATGCACAAAGGTATAAGGCTTTGATAATTCACAGATAAAAGTGTTGTTGATAATACAAGAGAGGGTGGTGGACAACAACAGATCGTAGAGTGAAATAGAAAATAAATATGTTGAAGAACTCCACGATCCACCAGAACACTAATACTGAATTGAGAGAGACATAGAGTGAAATAACTCTATTACAAGAGAAGTGTTCAGAGCTGCTAGGCACATGGTAGAGAGAAGCTTAAACGCCAACTTGATACAGACATGGAGGCAACTGAGTACCAAAAGGAAGGAGCATTACAGTCATTTCAGAAGCCCATCTCGAGAAGCTATAAACAGTCTATGATAAGAAGGAACAACTGAGTACCGAAAGGAAGGAGTTTTATAGTCATCTCAGGAGTTCGTCTCAAGAAGTTATCAAGTACCAAATTAGCTGAAGTACAAAAGCCTAGCAGCACAATGGGTGATCACAAGAAGATATTGAGCAAATAAAGAAGCCAAGCATCATTGCCGAACTCAATATCATTTCAAGAATGATCACATCCTGCTACTAAGAATTTAATGACAATGGAACTTAAAGTACAACTCAGTAGCAACTCTAACATCTATCAACTAAAGGAGCCAAGTATGCTAGACTTGAAGAGGGCAGTTATGTCCTTGTCTTAGTGACTAAAGGAGCCAAGTCTGCTGGACTTGAAGAGGGCAGTTATGTCCTTGTCTTAGTGATTAAACTAGCCAAACCTACTGGGTTTGAAGGGTTCTTAGTGAACCAGAGTTTCCAGGCCTGATGTGCTTGAAGGGTTCTGTATGAACCATTCTTAGTGGATTTCCTACTCGTTGTAGTAGAAGAGTGGAGTAGGAGTTATTCAATCTCCGAACCACTTAAAACTCTCTGGTGTCATTTACATTCAGTCATTTACGTTCTGTCATATATATATATATATATATATATATATATATATATATATATATATATATATATATATATATATATAACTGCTAAAATTGGTTTACTTGCCAAGTGGCTATCTTCAATGTAGTTTTAACTCAACGAATAAGCTTTACAAATCTTTAAGGGGAGTTTTCAAACTAATATTCCGCTGTGCAAACAAATCTTGATTAAATGAATTAATTGGTAATAAACTTTTGAAGATAAGTAAAAAGTTTTTAAGAGATCTATTCAACCCCCCTTCTAGATCATTTGTGTGCCTCTGGGAACCAACAGAAGAGTTTGTAGAATCCTATCAAGTAGACTCATCTTAGCATAAGCAAAGATAAAAGGTTCTAACTAAAGAAGAAAGCTCACAGATGCTGAAAAGACTAATGTACTTAAGATCGAAGAATGAAGCTGAACTGAATATCCTCAAATCATTGAGCTACAAATTACGATGAGATACTTCAAGTCACAGAGTTATAATAATGATGAGATGCCTCATTACCTTACCTATCTGAGTTTTTAAAGTAAATGACACCGAGAGATAGACTTAATACGACATATGATTGGGATGGTCTTACAAAAGAATTCTCCAACAAGAGGTTGACTATGATAACCTAGCCAAAGAAGTCAAGAAGTAAAGTGGTAAGGTTAGCTCATAAAAAGAAATTGTATATATCAGAGGAAAATAGGGCATTTGATATCCACTATCACCAAAGTATACTGAACTGAGATAAAGTGGATAACATAATCTTATAGAAAGATGGAAATGCTCAAGTAAGGGGGAGTTAATCATAAGAAGAAAAGTCTTAGTTCTCAAAATGTGAACTAAGCTTATCTAGTAGTTCGTAAAGCAAAAACCTTGATCGAAGAACTACTAGAGACATAAAGATTGTAGAGCATAAAGATCATATAATCCACAGAATTAAAGATAATAGTATTCATAAAGAAAAAAGAATGCGGAACACAAGACAAAAGGTAAACAAAATACAATCAAGCCAAGTAAAAAATCGAAAAGTCTTCAGATCATAGAGTATATTGAAAAGTCAACATAAGAAGATCGTATGGTTGCTTTAAGATCGTAATGCAAATCCGTAAATCGTAGAGCAGATGAATCGTAAGGCTCACGAGAATCAAGGTACTTCAAATCAGCAACATGGTAAAATGTGAAAGATTCCACAATAGATTGATCAAGGAGTATGATCTAAGAAATGACTAAAAGGATGATATTAACAAAATGATAATTAGCCAAGCTCAAAAGAGGAATCATAAAAAGCTATAACTAACGTCTATAAAGGTCAAACTTCAGCTTACACGAGGTTTCCATTTATGATAAATTGATAAGAAGACTGTGCCGAAAGTATGCTAACACTACCTGAAGATTATAAGGAAATAGATATGGTAAAAAGGAGACTAAACTTTATCAAACTAATATATGACAGTTCCAATAAGCTGAAATGACAACTCAGAAAAAGAAATTAAGCTGACACCACAAGGAAAGGTCTACATCACAGAGATTTAATCTTTAAAGCAATGCCTATCTCCTAATGGATAGAATTCTTAACGGGTAAAATGAAAGAGATCTCTCTGAGTATAAAAGGATTATCTTACATAAGATAAAAGAAAAGAAGAGAGAGACCAACAAAAATATCAAGTCAAAAAGAGAGGACTTGACCAATGCAGACATCAGGTCAATCATGTCACTGCTGCCAAGTTCATCTGATTTGAGCTTAATGTCAACCTGGCAACACCCTTCAACAACAACAACACCAGCAAAGTTGGGACTTAGTGACCCGCCAAATTCAGAGGAATCTGTCCACTGTTGAGGGAAGATGACTTATTGTCCTGAGTAGAAAATCGGGACTTTGTGACCGGTTTGATTCTTAGTGAATCATCCCCTGTTGAGGGAAGATGACTTAGTGTCCTAGAGAAGATAAGACATGACTTAGTGACCTGCATGATTCTTTGTGAATCAGACCTTTAATGAGAGGACTCAGTGTCCAAATTGTAAGGATTTAGTGTTCATTTATCCTTAGTGGAATATCACTGCTTAATGGAGTGGAAGAAAGGAATAGGAGTATTTCAAGCTCCGAACCTTTTAGAAAATTCCCGTGTATTCAATGTCTATTTACCCCATTCTGTATCTTTCATAAATATGTTGTGTACAATTTGAATGTTGTTATTTACTAGTTATATTCTCCCATAGTAACTCAGAATTGTATATTCCTTCTTAATGATCAAAAGGGGCTTTAACAAGTATTTCAATTCCGTCGTGCTTATAACTGTTTTTGTACTTGGTAAAGATATTTAAAAAGGAAAAAAATTCATACAATACGAAAAAATGGTATGATGATCTATTCAACCCCCCAAATCTATAGATCTTCTTGATGTATCTCTGGGAACCAACAACCTTTACAGCTGCTACACATGGATTTGTTTGAACCAATTTCAATAGTTAGCCTTGGAGAAAAAAGGTACACATTGGTGGTAGTTGGCAACTATATCAGATTTACATAGGTATTCTTTTTGACTTCTAAGGATGAAAGTAGCTCACAACTAATCAATCTTTTCAAGTTGGTTATGAATGAGAAGGGTGAAAAAATCAAGTTAATAGGAATTGATTATGACAAAGAGTTTGATTATTTTGAGATGAAACAATTCTGTGAAGAAAATTGGATCAAGCATAACTTCTCAGCTCTGAGAACTCCACAGCAGAATGGAGTAGCTGAAAAGAGAAACATAACATTAATAGAAGCAGGAAAGACACTTCTTGTAGCTGCTCATCTTCATAAATACTATATATCGCTATTATTGTTGTTGTTGTTGTTGTTGTTATTGTTGTTGTTGTTGTTGTTGTTATTATTTGTATTGGTATTGTTTATATTATTCTTATTATTACCATCACTCTTATTATTCTTATTATGTATATTATAAGTATCATTTTTTTTTTATAAAAAAAAAAAAATATTTTCTAGCAACAAAATTATACCAATTAAAATAAATAAATAATTTTTTCGAATATCACATATAAGTTGTTCATATGTATGAAAATAATGTTTACAACATATGAAAATGGTAAGTACGTGAATATGAATAAAATTGCATGGGTACACTCTAATACAAATTGATTTTTTTTAATATTTATAATTCAATGTATCTGATTCTTATAATTTGTTCATATGTTAACCTAGGAATTTAATATGAATACACGCATACACACCAAAAGTTATTTCACATTGATCTATATATATGCATTAATTTTAGAAGAGAAACAATTAATGAAAACAATTATTAATTATCATCATTGACTAATCACAAATGAGATTTGCTATTACCAATGTTACCGTCTGAATTAAGTACAACTCGAGTCAACTCACAATTATTTTAAATTGAGAATCCTTTCGACCTATTATATATAAGATATTTATTAGTACCAATGAAACACATGTTGTATGTATAATTGCTATAAATATATAATAGGAGTTTTGTTAAATTTTGAAAAATATAATAAAAAAATTAAGTAGGATAAAATTATAATAAAATCAAACTTATGAGGCAAAAGGTAAAGGGGATTTGTGACACAACCTATAATAATCGGGTCAAATTTTGAGTTTGAAATATATCTTGAGTCAAATCTCGAGTCCAAATTAAATAAAATTCATTTAAACTAGGTCTTAAACCGCTAGTCCAATAGTATTTTCTTAGATCTTCACATATTTTTGTCTCTCTAGTCATTATGGAATAATATTAGTTGGCTTCGTGTCTCTACCTTTGAATCTTTCTCTATTATAGGATAATACCACCGGCATTCATGTTCCCATCTCCAGTAACTCGATCAGATGATATGACTTGAGTTTTTAAGAGTTGACTCTAATTACCATATCTAACAACTCGAGTGAAATTCTGAGTTCAGAACAAATCTCAAGTCAAATCTTGAGTCTGAATCGAATTAAATCCATTCAAACAATACCTTAAACCACCAAACAAATAATATTTTCTTAATTCATTTCATCCACCACACACTTATCTAAAATGTCATAAATGAAGGAATTATTGTTAATAACTTAATTATTTATATATAGACAATTTCTTTCTACATATTTTGACATAGATTGAAGAATAACATAGCCTCAAAGAATGGTTATTTTTCTCACTCTCCTATTTGATTTGAAAAATAGATAAAATAACACAGTAAAATAACAACATTTAAATGTTATTTTTGCACCATTGTTTTAAGATACATTTTATTTTATCTGTTATAGGACTAGAGATATATTCAAAGTTTTAAAGTATAAAATGATATGAAAACTTTAATGTTACTACTTATATTTTAAACATCACTTTCGTATTTCAATTAATATTATAAATAAATTTAGAAAAATAAAAGTCTCGACAAAAATCCTCGTTTTATAATCATAGAAATCGAAGGCATGACTGAATGTATTATTTTTAATAACTTAATTATTTATATACAGACAATTTTTTTTTACATACTCAAAGAATGATTATTTTTCTCACTCTCCTATTTAGAAAATATATAAGACAACATTGTATAGTAACAACATTTAAATGTTATTTTTGCACCATTATTTTAAGATATATTTTATTTTGTCTATTTCAAAACTAGAGATAATGTTACTACTTATATTTTTAAACATCACTTTCGTATTTCAATTAATATTAGAGATAAATTTAGAAAAATAAAAGTCTCAGATAAAAATCCTCGTTTTATAACCATAGAAATAGAAGTTATTATCAAACATATTAACTTTGGACATTTCTAGTGCGCCATGACTTTGGAAATAGAACTTTGGACATTATCAAAAGTATTTGACGTACATCTAGTTAAATAATTTAATATTTCCTTCATTCTATAAATCGTTCCATTATATTTCTTTTTATTATTTTAATTCGTAAAATGCTCAAAATTCATGTAAATTTATAAATAAATAATTTTTGTAATCAATAGCACATTTTAAATGATTTTATGAAATAAATATATTATAACTTTAACTTCACAATTTTGTAATTAATTTTGCAAAGTCAA
The DNA here is from genome assembly GCA_947179155.2 of Hedera helix. NCBI lineage: Eukaryota > Viridiplantae > Streptophyta > Magnoliopsida > Apiales > Araliaceae > Hedera > Hedera helix. The sequence goes on along the minus strand of OX359280.1, from coordinate 7,550,893 downwards.
ATTAGTCCTTTTTTTTGTTTGTTTTTTTGGGATGGAGAAGTAGGGGTGAACAATAAATCGAAAATATCCGAATAACCGACCGAGCCAAATCAAACTGAACCGAATCAAACCAAAAAATATAAAATTAATGAACCAAAAGTAAATAAAAAAACAAACCGAAAAATAGTGGTCGGTTTCAGTTTAAATGCTAAAATCACCGAAATCGACCGAACTGAAGTATTGAATTATTTTTTCAATGTTAAGTATATTGAAAAATACTCGTTAATAAATGTTTAATTATGATTGAAACACTAGAAAGAAAATTAGAACTCATTCTCCATATTCTGATAAAATGAATCTTGTATGTTTTTTTTCTCTCTATGAATTGAAATTAGATAGTCATTTAAATACTATTTTTGCAGCCTTGACTTATATTTGTACATTTAAACAATAATTTGATATATGAATAAAAAGGATCATGTCCTAATTGTTGAAAATAGTATTAAATAAAATATTTTAACATTACAAAGATACATACTAACTATATTCCTTATGTTTAAGTTTTATAATCGACTAAACCGATTAAACCGATAACCGAATAAATCGATAACCGATTACAGAATAAAATTTGAGCGATTTTGATTTTTAATTTTTTATAATTGATTTAAATGATATAATTATTTTTTTATTGACTAAACCGACCATTGTGCATCCTTATGGAGATGCTTCTATCTATTATGTAAAGAAACGAATGGAAGAATCAAAATTAGGCCTATATGTAGCTAATCAAAAGTAGCCTACTAGTCCAATACTCCGATACAAACCAAGCCCAACCCCAAGCCCGAAACTACATCAAAACCTTTATAATCTCCACCGAATCAATCTTCTGCCCTAAATCCTAAAACCCCAGTAACTTCTGTAACCCTCGTCACCTCTCTTTCAAACCCAACAATGGTTACCCCTGATACTGCTCCACCAAAATCACTACCCAGTTCTATCTCAAGGGTCAGTCCTGAAACAGTTGGAAAGGCAGTAAAAGCTCTCTTCAAATGGAAAAATTCAAAATCAAACACCCAAAAACGCCAACTTTTGCCCCAAGATGATTTCTTATACTTAATCCTCACCCTCAAGAAAATCCCACCAAATGGTGGCCGTAAAACCCCCCACAAAATCCCCCTTCCTCATCCTATCCTTAATGGTGAGCTTTGCCTCATAATTGATGACAGGCCCAAATCAAATCTCACCTCAGAATCTGTCAAGAAAAAGGTAAAATCCGAAAATATACCCGTGTCGAAAGTGCTTAAGTTTACTAAGCTTAAGACTGATTATAAGTCCTTTGAGGCGAAGAGAAAGTTATGTGATTCTTATGATTTGTTTTTTGCTGATAAACGGATTCTCCCTTATCTACCCAAGTTGTTAGGGAATAAGTTTTTTAAGAAAAAGAAGATACCTTTGTCAGTGGATTTGGGGCATAAGAATTGGAAGGAGCAAATTGAGAGGGTGTGTTCTTCGGCTTTGTTGTTTATGAATGCGGGGACTTGTAGTGTTGTGCGAGTTGGGAAAGTTTCGATGGAGATTGGAGAGATTGTTGAGAATGTGGTTGAGGCAATTAATGGGGTTGTGGAATTTGTTCCGGATAAGTGGGAGGGCGTGAGGTCTTTTCATTTGAAGTTTACGGAGTCTTTGGCGTTGCCGGTGTATCAAACTGTGCCGAATATGAAGTTGAAGATTCAGGGGATTAGTGAGAATTTGGAGGGTATTGAGGGAGGTGGGAATGAAGTGGAGGTAAAAGAGGGGAGAAAGAAGGGTGTGAGGCTGGATAAAAAGGAGAAGAAGAAAAAAGGGAGGATTCATGAGGTTAGATATATGGATGATAGTGTGAGTGAAAATGAATTGGGGAATGATACTGATGGGGATGACAATGAGAGTGAGAAGAGTGAGAATGATTATTTGGGTAGTGATGAATTTGTGGAGAAAAAGAGAAAGAATGGGGGTTTGGCAAAGAAACGAGGTTTTCTCGAGTTGAATGCAGATATACTTGGAAAGAAGATTGGTAAGGTGGGGAAAAAGGGAAGAGGTGATCTTGAAGATGGAAATGAGGGCGAGAAAAGTGAGAAAGATGATTGGGATAGTGCTGAATTTGAGATTAAGAAGAAGAAGAAAGGTCACTTGACTGTGAAAGATAGAGAACTGTCTGGTGGAAAGAAGGGAAAGAGGAAGAATGGTCTTGGGACTACAGTGAAAAACTTGGCAGATAAAAAGATTACGAGAAGTAAGAAGAAGCAGCTTGCAGAATGATTTATTTCAAAGGTTCTCTTTTCAACAGAGGAAATCCACTGTTCTTTGAACCTTATACAATCAAGTAATGTACTCTCTTTTGAGTGCTCACACAGTTTTGCCCCAACTATTTCCTTCAGAATATTTAAAATTTTGATATGTTAGGCCATATATCCAAAAGTTTAGCTCGTCATATTTTTTTTGCTAGAATCCAAATATCTTTAGTTTTCAGATATTTTATGAATCCTTTAACTGCAAGAATCTTATGCTTTCCATTCCTTTTGTTGAACATAACAAGTAGTTCTCAGTATTCATAGTAGCTTCTAAGGTAGAAGTTCAAGTTTTATTATTGCATTTAATGTTGGTATTTTGTATTTGAATGTGCCTTCAAATTAAAATTTCAAGATTGTCCATCATCACTGGTAAATACAGATATTTTTTGTATACTAAGACGCTCTTGAAAACCTAGAGATCGATACTAATTTGCTAAATGCTTTCACAGCTATAATCTGAATTTGAGTTTGAGCGAGTGATGTAAGGTTTTTATATATATCTATTGCCATTATTCTTGGGTAGAATCTTGAAACCAAATCAGTTCAAACAGCTAAAATGATTTCGCTGGTGCTTTTGACCTGATTTAACAACTTTCCCTGGGGGAAATTCTTCTCCTTTGAAGTCTAATGTTAAACAAACATTTGTGGTGAACTTTATTTTGGTCTAGTATCGGTCACTGCTTGTCAATGATGCATGCTTTTTACAGGTGAAACTAAATGTCCGACACCAGTGTTAAAGATAAGGAGTCGGTGACAAAACTTTAGATGGTTTAAGGCGAAAATTTTTCCAGAAGGTTTAAAAGGAATAATTAGTGGTTGATAAAGTACTTGTTTTTGGCTAAATACTGAATTTTCCATTAACATATGCATACATTCAAAATGCTTACTGATAGGCAGAAATGGAAAAGTAGAGATACCAGGGTGTTACGTTGGATCTGTCGTAATGTGTTAGTTAAAGACAGGAAGAAGGTTATTGTAAATTAAACTCCCTCAATTCTACTAAAATTAGAGATGCGATTTGATTAAATTAGAAATACATTTGGACTCTTTTTTTTTCCTGCGGGATTCTAAAATTCTAAATCAATTCAGAATTCTTAGATTTTTAGTACAAACTAATCAAATAGACGTAGTAATTGTCATATTTATCTTTTTCAAACTTACACGAATTAACATCAAATTTAAATTTTAGAATTTTGTTGATTGACTTTATCAAATGTATTTTAAATTTTGGAACGGAGAATAATAATGTAAAAACTGTTTTGCAAATTTACTTATTTAAATACAAGAGTTGAGACCTTGAGGTAGGGTTACATGAAAGGCTTGAGGCCTGAGGTATGGCCTTGATCTGACCTAGGCCTGAAAAAGCCCGCTTGAAGGTCCCAAAGAGGTCTCATTTTTTAGTATGTGGTTTGGCCAGGCCTAACTTGAAAAAAAGGCCTGGCCTGCAGGTCTATTCACTAGTCCAGCCCAACTTCAATAAGCTATTTGCCTATCCCCCTTAGCCCAGCCCAACTTGTTGACCAACCCAACCTTTTCTTTTCTCTCTCTTTCTTTTTTGACTTTCTTTTATTCTTTCCTCGTTAAAACTCTAAGACGCAGTGTAAAAACTAACTTTACCAAACTCGGTCCATAAAAACCTCTGTTTCAGGGGCGAGCTCATGGTCATGGCTACTCCTTCACAAATCGCTCTCATAGCTACTCTCGTCGTGACTTATCTCCTTAACTCAACCTTGATTACTGGTAAATTTTACAGATCTGTAAAAATTATATACCTATTTCATGTTCACATTTTAGTTATGTCCATTAATATCTTCATTTCATTTAAAACCTTTGTCAATTTGCGCAAATATCGTGTTTGAAGAAGGTTACACAGTGGCTATAGTTTTCGATGGCAACAAACGAGGCATAAACCCTCACTCGATGCTCCCTCTGTCAATATCTTCCTCCGATCTCATCATCCTCGATTAAGCCTACAGTGCCTTTTACGGCCTTTCATTTCCCAATTCTTAAGATACCAAGTAGATATATCATAGTTTCGCAGCATATATGTATGTCTTTTATGAATATCATTATTATTATGTGAGTGTGTTTAATTTATATCATTATTATATCTAAATATTTGTCGGTTATAGTTGTGGCTAGAGATGGTGATGATGATTGTGTATGTTGGTTCGCCTGGCTTGGTCGACAGGCTTACCCAGATCACCCTTTCAATCAATAAGTCCGATCAGATCGGTCAACGGTCAAAGTCTGACATACCTGAATCAGGCTAGATCAGACAGCCTGTTTGTGCACCCCTATCATGTTTTAGTTGATTCAAGATGGTATACTTACTAGGCGTTAGGAACCCTCGAAATCTTTAGAGCATGGGCTTACATTTATTTGGTAGGCCGAGTATGATCAATATCATGAAGTGGTTACTGTGGGTGCTTTAAAGCACAATTTTTGTGTCATTTATAATTAAGTGCTTTTTACGTGCAGATAGATTTAGGGGAGTAGCCAAGAACTTGAGTAGGAGGGGACCCAAACTAAAGCTAAAAATAATGTAGTATTATTTTTCAAATTATATAATTATTATTGACTTTTAAAAGTCAATAGAGATATTTTTAAATTTAAAATTGAGACGACTCATTAAAAATTATGAAACAAAAAAACTTACAATGAGTAATACTTTTTAGATGATTTACAATATTTATTATTGTATTAATTAAAATTAAAAGAAACTATGTCAATTTTGAGTTTAATAATCTCTTAAATTGATTTTAAAAAGTCAATAATGTTCAAATAATATAGAACGGATGAAGTATAATGTAAAAATTTAGGAATTTTTTTTTTCTTATATTACACTTCAAAATTTTCCAAAATTCTAAGTTCCTAATAAACATAAAATTTAACATTTACATGATCCCTACATAAGAATAGAAATTCTTACAGTTTGCTTTTATAGCGAATTTTCTTTGACAAAGTATATAAATTACATTATACTCTATTATGCTTAATATTCTTAAAACACGAGTCCATTATTACGATTTTTCTTAACACAGATGGGAAGACAAAATATATATACATGTATTTTTATACACGGAAAAATATCTTAAATTGGGGGGGGGGGGGGGGGGGGGGTATTTTTCACCCTTAAATATTCTTCTCGAGAGGGTTATAGTTTCATCGTTTGATGAATGTTTTGATATTGACAATCTTTCATAAGTGCGAGATTGGATCTAAAGAAGATTATCCCCTTAAAAATAGATACCGACAAAATCTCATAGTTAACAGCTTAATTGCATGTCCGATATCAATATAACTACGCCACCGGATGAATTAACGGATTGTTTTGTTCTTCTCTACAACTTAATTCTTTTTTATGGCTTGTCAAACTTATAAATTACAGCAGTAGCTAGCTCAATTAATCAACACCCCCCTCCAAAAAAAAAACAAAAAAACTACATTTTTTTCCCAATTTACATAAATGATGTGAAAGGAAGCAAGATACCACGTAGTAATGATGTTGTATTGCATTTCTAATTTGCATTTATACACCACCTGCAAGAGAGATTTTATGTGGAATCATAAAATAGCATGTTGTAATGATATGTCATGTTGCTCCATTAGTTGTAGTTGTTGATAGTGACGTCTGTTGGGGGGGGGGGGGGGGGGGGGGGGGGGGGCAATAACATTGCGAAAATTGAAACGTTAGGAAGTACATTACAAATTCATATAAACATGAGGGAAATTTTTTGCAGTTTATCCTTTACTAGATAAACAAATTGCCATTTTTTTTAATAATAATTTTATACTTTTAGATTGTATATATAAAACATATATTTGATTATAATACTAATATAATAATTGTTAACTCTATATGTATTTATATGCATGTATATATACACCATTTTGACCCCTAATAGACTTTTTTAAAGACAAATTGTATATAAATAATTAATTATTCAAAAAATAATATAAAATAAATTATTAATTAGTTTAAGAAAATTATATGAATATACATAAGTAGAGAAAGTATGAATGATATAAGATTGAGACTTAAATAAGAAAGATAAAAAAATTTAATTTGATCTCGTATATTAAAATTTTCAGTGATGTCAATTTATATATAATATTTAATTTTTTATAAAAAATTTCATATATTATAAAATAAAACAAAAAAATAAAAATCAATGGAGTCAATTGACCCCACAAGACTAGGTGCGACTTCGTCCCTGGATATACTCTAATTAATTAATTATATAATTTAATTAATTAATGAATTTATAAGCACCTATAAATGAGCAAGTTAGTATGCCACAACAAGCCGTGAGAAACTATTTTGCCACCAGTTTAAAGTAAAATTGTCACCAGATGTATGCATTTTGCCACTACTTTTAGGTATTTAGTGACAAACACTAAAATATTTGTCATCATTTATACCACTTATTAGCGGGAAAATTAAGAATATTATAATAACATTTAATCTTTCGGCGATGAACTTTGACAATTTTTGCCATAAATTCTAATTGTATTAGTGCCAAATTTTAAAAGATTGTCATGAAATTAAGATTTTTTGTGACAAATATTGGAAAAATGGTCACGGTTTCATAAAATGAGTGACAAATTTGTTTGTAATTTTATGTGACATGATAATTTTAAGCGTTGCCACTCATTTCAACCAATAATATAATTTTTCGTTGCGATCAAAGTCGATAGTCATGATATATAGTGGTGCATAGCCCAGCCTGGCCTTGGTTCGGTCTTAGCTCGGCCTAGTCAAAACCTGCCCTGGTCTGGTCTGGTCCGATCTGGAGGCGATGAATATGCCACATATTTTTTTGTCAGATCCGGTCTAGTCTGACATGCCAACAAACTCCGTCTGGCCTGAGGCTCAGCCTGGTCTGAGGCATGAGGCCCAGCCTGGTTCACCCAAAATTTGGCCCGACCTGCCAATTTTATTTTTTTACTACTTCAATTCTCCCACTGCAGACGAAAACTTTCTCTTTGTGACAACTCATTTAATAAACCAAATAAAATTAGCGTCTTTCAATATGTTCATTTATGCATATTTTTTTATATACGAATAAAGAAATTTATGAAAACACATTGGGTAGTGTAATATATAAGAATTTTTCTTACCTAGCTAACAACTTACACTTTTTGCAGACTTTTCATTGCATCGTCATTTTAGTAAATATTTAGCGTAAAAACTAGAAAGTTTGTAAACTAATAATAATAATAAAAAAAAAAGATACTTTTCATAAAAAAAATTTTATTAATGATAGTATAAACTAATATAATATCTTTAAAATTGTACAATATTTTAATTCATTATTGTAATTTGTAATACATTACTTTTAATTAATACATCAATTAAGTTTAAAATTTTAATTGATATTTTTATAATATTTATAATTACTAAAAAAAAATTGAATAGATCGAATCGGACCGGCCTGACCTGGCCTGATCTGAGGCCTAGCCTGGCCTTATCCAAGGTCTGGCCTGACCCAAGACCTGACCTGCAGACAGGCCTCGGCAAGCCCCCTTTTTAAGCCCAAAGTCTGGTCTGACCTGACATACAGATCGAAAGTCAAATGTCCGAACCGTCCTAGTCAACTGTCAAGGCCTGGCAAGCCCAGACCGGGCCAGACCTGTTGTGCATGATTAATGATATACATATATCCATAACAAAAGTTAATTACTAAGAATATTTATAATAGCATAGTATAAAAACTACGAATCAATGTATAACAAATTATAATCATTCACAATATAAAGAATCCATATACAAGAAGTTGTAATGAGAGTATAAATATTCAAAGGAAAGAAATTATCTTCATAACATGACAATTATAGCTCCAGTACTTCATTTGATGAACTTGATGTCAACTCTTTGTACGTAATGGAATCTGAAAGATCATGTTGGCCAAAAATACTTGGCACTTATATGAGATCATAAAAGGTACCAACGCCATTGCACGTATATATGAAGAAAAGTTAACCCACATTATATCCCTCTTTCTCTCACCTGATCATCTCTTGCATAATCTCTAATGTAACGTTTGGATTAGATAAATAAATATGAGAATAAAATGAAAAAAATTATTTTTAATTGTTCCATTAAAATAAAATAGATCATTTACCACGTTCCCAAATTTATGAATTTTATTCTTTAGGGGAGAGTATGAAATGACTTATTTCACTTCGAATGGAAATAATCATTTTACTCTTCATTTCATTCTCTTCTAATTTATTACATTTCTCCACTCATTCTATTTCTTCAATTCAAACACCATAACTATGTCGCAGTTTCAAATGACAAAAACACCACAGAACCAAAGTGTCTGCCATGGTACTTCTGCAAATAGAGAGGTGTATGGCCAAAGTGCCCTTTAGTTACATATCATACACTACATTAGTGTTGGTGGTTCCATTCAGATCTTCCTACTTAATTCAATCAAAGGGAGTGTTGACGATTAACAAAAGATCTAGGTGAAAACCCACAATTCCATCCACACGCATCAAAACAAATGGAATAATCTACGTTACAGACAAACCCAGTTCACAAAAAATAATTACCCAAATAGAGAGAGGAACAAAAGAATTAGATTGAAACAGTAAGACCTACAAAAACTTCTACACGAATTAGCTCCATATAACTTAGATATGCTAATTAACACTTAAACTAACAAAGATATACCTGTTGGAGGAATCAACTTGAAATTGATTGAACCCAAACCTTAAATTTGTGAGAGATTTGATCTGGGTATTTCGAATTCGTGAGGAATTTGAGACTTAAGAGCAGTGTCTGGCACGGTTTCTAATCCTAAAAAACAAGTAGCTTTATTTTATTTTTTTGTTTTTACCAGCAAAATAGTTTTCCCACATAATTTTTTTTTGATATAATTTAATATTAGAATATTTATGGCAAAAAAATTTATCACGGAATTTAAACAAATTCGTTACAAACAAATTTTGTTAGTAAATTGTGTATATGTTAGACAATTTATGACAAATAAAAATTTGTCACTAAATCCAACTTTTCTTGTAGTTTGCTTCATGCAAACTGAGCATAGCCAGTGTGTACCCAATAATGGCTTTGTCGAATTTTCCATTATTGTTTTTGAATTTGTTGAATACCTCTGATCAAATTTAAAAAACGAGTTCAGATATAAGGGTTTTCCTTATATAAAACCCTTAGATCTGAACTTGTTTTTTAATTAAGAGGTTTTCAACAAATTCAAAGACAGTAATCGAAGATTCGACGGCGTTAATTAGTGGGGACACAATGGGTATGCTTGGCATATATGAAGCAGCACATTTTAAGAAAACATGGAGAAGAGATTTTAGATGAGTTTTTTGCTTGCACCACCTCTCACCACAAGTCAATATAGACCGAGTTCACTGCTTGATCAGAATAGGCTATATATTATAAGATATATTCAACTTAAGGGGAGGAAGAAAAACTCTTGAGAAGAGTGAACTGGAGAGGAGTATGTATGCAAGGCTTCTTGTTTAAGGTGACTCACAAATATGACTAGTGAGAAAATGACTAGACCATCAAGCTATTTATATACTACATAACTCGGGTTGATTATATATATATATAATTACATAAATTTACACCAGACATTGTGTGAAATTTTTTGTATTGTGTTGATTAATTATTTTGTCACCAACAAATATTTACTTATATCAAATATCATACATTACAACTCCCATCTGGTAGAAGAAAACTTGGGTTAATTGACTTTTTGGTCACTGGACTAAAGTTCGATTATGTGGTTACCAAATCTTTTTTCTTTCAATCACATGACTATACTTGAAAATACTTATAAAATGGCTATTACGTTTGATTCCGTCCAAATATCTGATGGAATTCGTCAGTGACGTCAGCGAGAACGTAATGATGTCAGTGAGAAAGTATTTTAAAAATAAATTTTAATTTAATAATACTAATAATAATAACAACAACAACAATAATAATAATAATAATAATAATAATAATAATTAGACCTGACAATTTTGGCTCATGCCCGCTCGGCCCGCCGGTAAAAAACCGAGTTTTGGGCCTTAAAAATGTAGCCCAAGAAAATTTGGGCCGTTTTTGGCCCGGCCCACGGGCTATTTTTTTTTATTTTTTATTGCTTGACATTGTTAACAAAAAAATTGTTAACTTAGAAAATGAATCAAATAGAGAATCATGAAAAATATAAGAATAAATTTTAACATGTGATCTTAAATAATAATACAAAAAAGTATTATGAAGAAGATATATATCACCTTTACTCTTTTTTCTTTTATTCTTTTGCTCTCTTATTTTTAATAATTAATATTATATACATTTATCAATTAATTAATCACAATTCACAAGATTAATTATATTTTAATGTATAAGAGTACAAAATATCTAAAAACATGTTGTACAAACTTCCAACAATAACATTAAGGCAGTCTTCTAATGGTTCCAAAAGATGGATTGCCATGTAATTAGTAGATACTCTTTTTAGGTAGATTAACTCAATGATATGCTCATAAGAATCACTGGGCTGACATGCTACACTGAAGTGCACAGATGAGATCAATTAAAAGTAAAAGAGTTCTAGTGAACTGATTTTAGCATTTAATTTGTAATTAAAGATGATATGGAGTGTCATGGTGTCCAAAATAAAGCACACAAGATGCCTTTTATAATATGAATCAATAATCAAGTGAGACAATTAAATACACCTAATTTTCAGAATCTTCAATGTTAATCAGAGTTTTACTTCTAGACATTAAAATAAACATAATCCAAATAGGAATCGAGCACTGCACAAGTGAATTCACGACCACGGATCACGTAAAAATCAAAAAAGAATATTAAAATTCAAAACGTAGCAGGGCCCAAATTTTAGGAAACTAAAGCAATTTTTCAATCCGTACTGAAATCACAAAAATTCAACTACCTCACTAAAGTCTAGCTTTGTATGCAATATAACACACAATAGCTTATAGCATAATTCACGAGTTATTATATATAAAAATATAAGATTAAAAAAAAAAATTTAAAAAAATTACTCAAATGGCCCGGGGGCCTGCTCAACTCGGGCGGGCCACAGGCCTAACATTTTCAGCCTGCAAAAATTTGGGCCGTTTCTGGCCCTGTCCGTTTTGACCTTAGGTCTAATAATAATAATTATTATTATTATTAAATTAAAATTTATTTTTAAAATACCTTCTCGTTGACGTCATTGACGAATTCCGTCAGATATTTGGATGGAATCAAATATAATGACCATTTTGTAATTATTTTTAAGTATAATCATGCAATTGAAAAGGAAAAAAAAGATTCGATGACCACGTTGAAAATCGGGTCCTAATACAGTGACTAAAAAATCAATTAACCCAAGAAAACTTGGACAATAGTACCATAAGAAGCTTGACACACACACACACATGTAATTACAATAATTTAATTTAAAGACACCAATAGTGTGAAAAATACTACTAAGTAGTATTCTAGAATAAACTAGTATATATAATAGAAGAACCCAACGGTTACTTTTTGTTTAGCTAACAAAATCTGTTAAGAAGATAAGGAAGATTTATAAAACAAACTGATTTTCTTTACTTAGAAAACTTATAGTTTACAAATATTCAAAGAGGATATTTATAAACTTGTTAGTATGATTTTTAAACTCGGACCGGTCATCGAATCGAAAAAGGTACTGGGTGAATGGATGACTGGTTAAATCAGTTGTCGAACCGATAATGTCATAAATACATAAAAAAATATATTATTAATAATTAATAAGTTTTTAAATGTATTATTAATAATTATTAACAATTGCTATAATTTTCGGATACCAGGACTTTTGAAGTCCTATGCTTGTTTTTTTAGCAGCCTATACTTTTACATCTTAATCTTAGGAGATTAATTTGGAGGTAAAGTCAGGAGGAAAACCAAGAGGACCTAAGTAGTTTTTCTAACATTTTTTTATTTTTTTTATTTGTGGTGTCATAAGAGAGTTACAAGTATACATAAACAATTCCTATAATTATCAACTCCAAGATCGTGCGATCTTATATTATGTTTATATACTACTTATTATTTGACTACTCTTCATTGATAAAATATTTTTTAAAGGGGTTTGCTATTTCTTGAGCAAATAATCTGCTGTCAGATCAATAAAAATTATAATAAAAATAAGTTTAAAATACGTTAAAATTTATGTGGTCAACTAATTGCCAGCAAAATATTCAATGAAAAACACCATAACACATGGCTAAGTTGGACTTAGGTGGCTATGAAGATTCTTTCACCAAACACGTGCACATGATCTTGTTTCATGACTGCAATATCCACTCTCTCCAATAAATTAATTGAGCTCTTTGAACAAAACAGAACTCGCATCCACTCTTTCCAATAAATTAAAATAATTAATATTTTTCATAAAGAAAATTAACATTTTTATAAAATTTCATTCATAGAGGTACATCTTATTTACTATTTATATGAGGAGAATCCTGTAAAAATATTAATTTCTTAAATTAATAGAACTTAGAATGACTCGTTGTCTCTCCAACATCTTATCTCTGTAAGTACTCACTCTTACGACTTTTTTTCAATGATAACATTAAGAAACTCGTTTGTTACTTGTGCAGTTCCAAAATCCCGTAACAAAAAGGCTAACAATTTGTCTACCTTATTTTACTCTCAATTCCTTATTTGTTCTGCTACTTCAATATATGATTTTAAGAACCCCGTTACATCACATGAAACAAATAAGGGGAAGACCCTTTTTATGTGCGTATAATATAAGTGTATATATGGTAACATTAGATTAATGTATTAGTAACGGTGAAAGGTGAGAGACAGAGGCGAATGAGGTTATGGGTGTAAATTGTTAAGAAACAAGACCGGAAGAACCAACAAATGTATGATTTGGATGCTGATAAAATGGAGGTACAAGAACAGCAGTAATTATTTTGGGGGACTTTTATCTATAACTTTTTATTGTTCTGACAAAAAAATTATTTGCTTTAACAATATCAAGCCCCCGAATAAGATTGTCTCATCAATACTAATATAAAATATCCAATTATTCTAAGTTAATTTCGTTCTTCTAAGGTTTTCTCTTATTCTTTCTTTCGAATAGTCATTTCTTCCCAAACTCATATTCTCCCAAAAAAGAAATTCTTTTTCTCCAATAAAACACTTTTTTCAAATAGTCATTCTTTTCTAAACTCTTCTTCTCCCAAAAAAATTATTCTTTCGAGAAGTTATTAAACTGCATAAATACTACTTCCTCCATCTCAGGATAAAAGTCAAATGTCAAGTACTACCCTACTAATAAAATGTTTAACAGACCCCTCTCAGTTCAAGCTATACTATTAATATTTGAATGCGTATTATATATATATATATATTCATGTGCTGCAAGAGGGAGTTGTTACAAGGCCATAAAACGTAAAAATTGGTCTGCCGCAAGAAAGGATAGCGGTAGGGCCAATTTTACGTATAAAATGGCCTGTCGCAAGGAGTATTGACATGGCCTGCTGCAAGGAGGAGTACAATCCACAGCAAAAAATGCCTCATGTATTGTTTGCCGAAACAGTGTCGTGACAACCGTTTGCCACATATAGAGTCTCATATATATATATGTATGTATGAAAATGGGTTATCGAAATGCCAATTGACTTTCGATTTTTACCAACAAAGGAAGAATTGATTAGTGTTTTACAGGCCCTTCTCAGTTCAAGCTATTCAAAACATTGATGTTACAGAGTAGGTAATCACCATACAATTAATATTAAAATAAGTATTATATATATATATATATATATATATATATATATATATATATATATATATATATATATATATTAGATTACTTATATTCTATATTCTATCTTTTAGATATTAGATTGAAATTATTATTTGATTAAATAATGTGAGAGATGATTCACAATTCAATTTTATTTGTCACAAGTCAATTGTAGTAGAATATATTAAACCAAATTATTAAATATTTATAAAAAATATATATATATATACAAACTAGTCCGTTCTAAAACCCGTGTCTCGCACAGACTATCAAACTTGAACAAAGTAATGGAGATTCCTCAAAATAAGTTTTTCTCTTTTCTAAATTATTGGATCATTATTAATTTTTTAAAATTAATATAAAATATTTTTAAATTCAAAAGTAGTATAATTTATATGAGATCATTATTGCTCTTAAAAGTAAATATGAGAATTTTAAAATAACAATATTTCATATCGACTTCAAAAAGTCAATAAAAATCTTAATTTTAAAATTAAGATAACCACTGTTAACTTTTTGAACTTAATTTTAGACATTTGCAAATTTAAAATTAAGATTACTTTATTTAACTTTGTCAATATAACGACAAATAGTGTAAATTATCTAAAAGATACTATAAATTATAGGATTTATTATTTTATAATTATTAATGTAATATACTAATTATAAGTTTAAAAATATTTATATCAAATTTAAAACTCAATAATGTCTTATACTTCCCCCGTCCCAAATTAAATATTTAAGTTTTGATTTTTTTAAGTTAAATTACTCATCTTCAGAGAATTGATAATATTAAGCATATATAAATATATTGGAATAGAGAGAGTAGTTAATAATACAAGTACGGTGTGCAAAGTTTGCGAAATAGTTGGTAAAAGAATATGAATTCATTTATCAATAATTCAATATATAATTTAATGATCAACTTCATCCATCATGTTTCAAAAATCAATAATTATCAATTAAATGAAGCTGTATTAACTAACTAAAAGTCTAGAACTAATATGTTGTTTTGGGCTGGGTAGGGCTGAGGTTGGGCTAGGTGGACGGGACCTATTTCTTTCTTTCTTTTCTTAGGTAGGCCTTGAGCTGGGCTGAGGGCTGGTTGACTAGGCCTTGAGGACACGTGCATTTATATTGATGTTTGAATGCTCATGATGGACGCATGTCAAAACACACGAAAAAAACAAAAAGTAAAGCCTAAAAATCTGCCAAATTTGCCTCCGTTGCTTAGGTTGTGAAACAATAGCAAAATTGATGGTGAAATTTAGACCTAACAAAATTGGTTTTGGTCCGAGTCTGCGAGTTAGCCTGACTCGTCCATTAAAAATTAAGTTTTGAGCTTTTACTTTTTAGTTCATAAAAATTTAAGTTATTTTGGCTAGATCCGTTGTGACCCAACCGAGCCCAGGGGCCAATTTTTTTTTATTATTTTGTTTTTTCTAGATTTTCAGGTATAAGATGGCTGTGTCATGTTTAGTGCTGTATTTTTTTCTTTCAATAATACACTGAAGTTGTGGCTGTTAGTCTTATGTATTTGCCATTCTTAAGTACGTAAGATGTTTAAAATTAAATGGAGAAATCCACAGGGAGAACAATAAATTTAATAAGTTATTCTTGCCCTGGAAATCACAGTGAAACATTCATCCCTGTATGTCTTTACTGATTGCAACGGTAGCGGCCATTCTTCAATTACAAGGCCTCATTTAGAATTTTTAACTACAAGTTTACCGCTGGCTTCTCCATCATGGATAAGTTAGTTAGAGTAGTATCATGGATTCTTGATTTTTATGATTAGTAAAAGTGCTGCATAATTTATGTTTTTTTGATATCATGAAGCCTTTTATCAAGCAATCTGTCGCAGGTCACTTGGGACGAGTTTGATTTGCTTCACGTCAATTTTTTGGCAATTAACTTACAATTATGCTGCATAATTGTAATTGTTAAAAATAAAAATTAGCCCGTGGGTTGGCTCAGCCCAACTTAGGCTATAGTCCTCTTTTTTCAACAAAAAAATTTAGAATATTTTAGTCCAACCCAAAATTGGTCAAGCTCACCTATAACTCGACCTGTTTATCAACTCTAGTAAAATTTATAGTTTCTTTTTTGAAAAATGATAATAACTTCCATTCAATCAAGTTTTTATATAAGATATCCACTTCTAGGTACAGTAAAATTGAGTGAATTCTTCAAATAGCAATTACGAGATTTTTTTTTCCTTTTCAGAATTTACTATGAGACTTCATTATTTTGGTATAAAAGATGAAGGGAAAAAAAATGCATATATGAGTTCTGGGAATAAATTATTTTTATATAATTTTAAAAAGTGAAGAATGGGGGATTTATTAATTAACAGAAACAATTTAAATAATATAAACTAAAATAAAAATAATACGCAATCAACGCATAATAAATTAACTAAATAAATCAAGAGAATAAATCTTGGGTTAAGTTAATTTAATTATTTGTGGTGGGATAATTTTAATTCTCTCTCCTTAATTAAGTAGAAACAAATAATCTAAATAACCCTAACTACTAAACAACCTCAGATACGCGCTAAAAATTTAATCTAGTAGCAGATTTAGGAATTTGAGAGAGCGATGAGCTAGACAACACAAGCACAAGTGGTTGCATCTAATTTAGTTGAGTAATCTTCCTTAGATATAATAATATTTTGATCTGCAACCAATTATTAATCTTAGTTGTTTCACAAATTAAAGTGACTAAACAATTATGGATTTAATATTTAATTTAGCAGTAGATTTCAACGAATAATAAACTAGTACGCATTCTAACAATTAAACGAATCAATCATAAAAATTAAGAACAGAAGAATATCCAATACTCAAAATATAAATTAAAATCAATTAAATCTCATAGTGTATAAATTCTAATGACTTCCGTTTACTTAAACCAAAGAACAAGAATTTAGCCATACATAACTATAAAATTACCGAATAATAATAGAAGAATAAAAATTTATAGACAAAAAAAATATTCCTAATTATACCCCAAAATATCCATTTATAAGTTACATAATTTTTTTAAACTCTAATAAGATTTAGAATACTAATTAAAAAATTTAATTTATTTTTCTATTCCAAATGGCCATGGACTCTTTAATTTATTAGCAGGCTGGAATTCACTTCAGATGGAACCACACAGAAATTGAAAACAAACTGCTTTCTATCCGTTTGCAAGAACGAGGAGAAGGAATAAGTGTTGTGGGCGGGACCCACCACTAAAAAAACTTGAAACAAGCCGCAAGCTAACCACGCGCCTATAACTGCTGATCCCTACACGAGCGCGCAATGCGCGCACACACTTCTTTTATTCCTCCCGCGCATTGCGCGAACCCTCCTTCCTGATCCTTCAATTAAACGGCGTCGTGCTGCTTCATATCTATTCCATCATGAACGGCCATGCGTTGCCTATGCCAGCCTGCTGTAATTACAAAATTGTCATTAGGAGCTATTTATTTACCGTATTACCGTCAAGCTTCAATTTTTCTATAAAATAAAATTAATAATAAATAAAAATATATAAAATTAAATAAATTATTTAAAAATTTACAAATAATTTAATTTAAAAATATCGAATAAATAAATATAAACTCTATTTATCAGCGATCGCCGATTGCATGGTGGGTCTAGAATATACATTCCCTACGATTATAATTATGTGAAATATTGTGATTTGATTGGGCCTTGACGAGGGCATCAAAGATTTAAATGGGTAAAACGATAAACAACAAAAATATGAGAATACAATAACCGTGATTCATGAAAGTTGATAGGAGTCTAACATATTTCCCACAAGTTGATAGGGGTGAGTCTAACATCTTTCCCTCAAGGAAACAAGTCTTCAAACTCATGAATATTCTCGACTTCACAAAACCAAGTTAAAGAGTCATCATAAATTATCATCATTTTAATATAAACAAAATCCAAACTAGTTGGTACGTCCCTTTAAAATTTTATCAGTTGACGATGCTATAAACTTTGGCCCTAGTAAATTTCATAAAATCAACCCCATCGCAAAATAAACACGACGATGCATATTTATTAAATAACATTTTACCATTTAAAATAAAACACATACAAAAACCCCAGGCTCGACATAAGCTGTGTAGTGAACTGATGGGATCGACTTATTTGATTCATGTCGGAACCTGCTTTTAACAACAATATTATGGTTATAATAACAACAAATTTGACATTTTTCCCTGTTATAATTTGAACGACGATCAGAAGGACCTTCAGTCGATCGTTGTTCTTGCCACGATTGTTATTGCTATTGTTCCCTCTGTATTTGGAATTTTGAAGTTTAAAAGTACAATTTTTTTGCGTCATTAGTTGATTGTTATTCACTGTTCTTTGATGGATTTTCGGGGGTGAACTGGTGATGGAGTGACTTCTGGATTTGCATAGCAACGCAAGAACTCATGACTCAATATTAATGTGTAATCATTGAATAAAACAGGTCACTTCATGTGGCTAGTGTGGTCACCAGATAACCACATCAAATCCTTAAACTCAGTACAACGTCCCTTGAAAATATATTAATTAAGCTCAGATTGATTTAGAGGCCTACGCATCCCAGCAACTTCATCAGCTATACCTATTGCCTTTTGATAATGATGTTGTATTGCTTTTCACAATTACGGTTTACATCTTATATGCCTTTATACATCAGGAAGAGAGTTTTTAATATACATACAACCTCTTGAGTATTATTTTTGTCTAATACGTACTGTTTACATGAGATATGTATACAACAATATTTATCGAATAACCACCAACTTCAGCGTACGTGGACTCATGCATGTAGCTAAGTTTATCTGTCGCGTTGCTCCTCTAGTTGTAGTATTTGTTAATAGTAAAAATAGATTAATGTTGGATCTGAATATTTCGCCCTTAAAAAACACACATTTCATGCACGAGTTTGGCAAAAATTTGTCATGAGACAAATTTTCACCAAATTGATGTTGATGCGTCAATCAGTAAATTTCAAATTAAGATTTTGGTCAACTCAAGAATTTTAACTTCGATCGCCGTTTGACTGCCTTGAATTCGTTGAAAAACCTACAAAAGTATACCAGAGTTGGAAGGTTCTGGGAGGACTCTCTGATACTTAAGTCAGAACACTGATATAGAAGAAGAGAATTATTATTAGAGTAAATAATTTTATAGCATGAGAGTACTTTCCTTCAAGAGGTATAAATTAGAATCATACATAGTCCAGGTTGCCAAACCTTAGTTGGCTAAACTCCCCAAGAATTCTATCATTTATTGGATTTAATATGCTTCTAGAATTCTCAGTGAGAGAAATTATTATATTAACTTTCATTAATAGGGTTCAAAAAATAACGGGTAATTTGCGTGTTATTTTTACCCACATCATTTATCTATACTCATTTAAAAATGTATTTTAAGGGGAGTAATTAAATAATAATAATAATAATAATAATAAAAATAAATAAATAAATTCATAGCTTTAATTTAAAGCCCCAATGGCCTCTTTTTAGAATGTCATACTATAGCACCAAGTCTTGGCGCCCATGGTCTTAATTTTGGGCTCCATTGATCGCCTCTTGTCTTTCTTGTGCAAAGCTCCCCTTCTTTTGTTTTATTGGTCTCTTTTTCGAGTCTGCATGGGTGATCACTTGGGGATCATCAATTCCTGACATATCAGCTGCTGTTTAGGCAACGCATCCTTATTGTTCCTTAGGAATTGAATGAGTTACTCTTTAATTTTCTCTTTCAAGTCAGAACCTACATAGATAACCTTTTTCGGATTTGTATCTTCTAATGGAATTGGAACTAGCTCCTCTACTAGTTCTTCGCTTTGCTCTTTGTCCTCAACCTTGACATTTAAGGAATCAATAGGCAAAACTTGCGCCCCCCCCCCCCCCCCCCCCCCCCACCAGCATTATTGTGTTTCATGGCTAACAAATAACTACTTCTAGCCACTTTCTAGTAACCCTTGACTTTTCCTACTCCGCTTGCTGTTGGAAAATTCATATTCGTGTGATCTGTAAAGGAGATAACTTTAAATTTATTCAACCCTGCCCTACTATGGATTATGTTGTATGATGAAGAGGAATTTACAATTAGAAAGATAATCATAGCGGTGGATGTGAATGATTTCGATTTCATACTGAAGCGCGAGTATTCACTATATTGATTTTTAGAATTATGAGAAAGAGGTGATTTTTTATTCATTTTTCACAGACGACGCCAATCTGATACGTCAATCATTTACCTTTAAATTAGGGTTTCAGTTAACCCACAAACTTTGACTTTGATTGCTGCTTGATGGCCTTGAATTCGTCGAAAAACCTACTAAAGTACACCGGAGTTGGAGGATTCTGGGAGATCTCTTCGATGCTTAAGTTATAACATTGCTATATAGAGGGAGAGAATTATTAGTAGAGTAAATAGCGTACCTTAAATGTGCTGGAACATCCATTATTTATAGTATGAGAGTTATCTCCTTCAAGAGTTAGGAATTAGAATCCTACATGGTTTTTGAGATCTTCTAGGTTGCCAATCCTTTGTTAGTTAAACTTTCTAAGAATTTTATCATTTATTGAATTTAACATGCTTCTAGAATACCCAGTGAGTGAAATTATATTACCCTTCATTAATATGGTTATAAAAATAACACGTGACAACTTGTCATTGGTGTGATATTTTTACCCACATTAGAAGCTTTGCCCGTAACATTATGAAAATTAAAACATTACGGAGTACATAACTAATTCATGTAAACACGAGACAAATAATTTTGCACTTTGTTTTCTAACTCCCTCTCTCTATATATATATACTATAATCTTACAACACATCTCTCATTGTGCAAATTTTGATAGAATGACCAGATTTTCCTACCGTTCTCAATTACTTTGGGGAACATTGCCAAACTAAACTATAGACACATACTCACTGTGTCCATTGTCAAAATATTTCCCTTCTTAAAAACTACAGACGGTAATTATCGTTCACATAATTAAACTATGAGCAGAAAGAGTACTTGACTTCCGTCTGCAGTTTAGTTTGGAGACGTTTCCCGAACTAGATTGCGGACACTAGAAAAATCTAACCATCTAATCAAACTTGAACGATGAAAAAAGTGTTGTAAAACTATAACTATCCTTAGAATTGTGTATATATGGATCATTCTCGTATATATAAATATATATGAGGTGATTCAAGAAAATAATTAAGCATATGAAAATTAAGCATATGATTTATTAATTACTGATTGCCCTAGTATAAAGATTGATTTCGTCCATTGTCCCATATGCATCATACATATCATCTGTAAGTGCTAGCATACACACCATTTTGTTTGTGCCAATGTCATGTTTTTGTCCTTTATTTTGCCTAAACAGCAAACCCCTCCCTCAAGGAGCTAGCAATTATATATGAGAGCAAAATTGTGTCTTGAAGGTATAATTAGTAATGTAAAACTGATCCGAAATGTACAACTTTATTGTAGATTGAGAGAGGGTATTTGGCTAATATCTAAACTCAGGACAAAAATGTTTGAAGTGGATAAACTGAGTAGACAAGTTGATAAGGAGATACACATTATTGAATTTCCAGTATTGAACTGTATTGAATATTGTTAGCTCGAGGCTTGGCATAATTCTTGCTTATATAACAACTAAAGTAAATTGAAATCTAGCTTTGCAAACTTGAGAAACAAGTCATTTTTAGAAGGGTCTTCCTCATAGAAAGAGATATGAACCCTAGCCTCAAGTCTAGGTATTCCCTTGTGGAGGGGTTTGTGACGCCCCCAAATCTGGGCCCACACAGCCCAAACTTGGGTCGTCAAAAGACTACAACAAAATTATTACAACAAAACACAACGTACAACAATACAGTGTATAATAATACACAACTAAGTCTTCACTATTATTGCCACACTATTTTACAAAACATGAAGACTATGATAACTATTCCTCGGACCCTCACTCCATTCCCCGGCTAGACCCTGTTATGTTTTCATCTCCTGTTGAAAAACAATGGAACAAAAGAAAGGGTGAGCTCAAATAGCCCAGTAAAGAATATCATGACTAAGATAATGACGAATAAATTATCATTAGTCTTCAACAGTTGAGTTCTTGATAGAATACAATAGACTACAAGGTTTATATCAAAAACTGCAGTTAAATTCTTAAACAACGTTCAGATCAATATTAGCAGCGGAATGAGTAATCTATTAGAAGAATAATGCAGACTATAATGTCCACTCGGTTCTCTTTTTAGGAAAAACATCATCAACTTTTATCATCTGAAATATCATTAGTCAAGATAATACAAATTCACAGTTCCTGATCATAATCATGCACATCAACAGTTCATCTTTGTACTACGGGCCAAAGATATTCAAAATAGCACCAACGGTCATGATTATACCAGATTCAGCCTTTGGTCATAATCATACCAAACAACAGTTCATCTTTGCACTACGGGCCAAAGAGAACATTCACCACATGCCATAAAAGACACCGAACAGATGTATCGCCTTTAACCTATTATATCGCCTTTAACCTATCATCTGTTCAACAAATATATCACATCTGTGCCCCCGGCCACAGATATTCACAACAGCTTGATTTTTGGATGATTAGAATGATATAAATGATGAACAGAAGAAATAGGATAACAATAAGTATCGGAAGTTTACTTTGTACAGATTCAAATAATGTCCAAATTGTCAACATGATGTGGAGTGAAATTCAAGATCCACAGTTCAGAATAACGGTTACAATTCAATAGAAAGGTTCACGTAAATAGGAAGGTTCAGTTGAAATAATGAAGTTCAACTATTATGGAACATATAATATTTTCAGGAATTATAGAAGCAATAGTTCCATAATAAATTTCGATTTAGGAGTATGAAAGAAAATAATATCCCTTACCGTAGCAGGTTTGATTAACAAAAGGTGAAGGAAATTAATACAAAGGGTTATTCACCAACAGGCGGCAATCCGCTCCGTAAGGTTATTCCCACAATTTAATAGAATTTGAGTACAAAGAGTTATTCACCAAACAGGCGGCAATCCGCTCCGTAAGGTTATTCTCAGAGATTAATAATGAATGAATACGAAAGGTTATTCACCAACAGGCGGCAATCCGCTCCGTAAGGTTATTCCCACAATTTAATAGAATTTGAGTACAAAGAGTTATTCACCAAACAGGCGGCAATCCGCTCCGTAAGGTTATTCTCAGAGATTAATAATGAATGAATACGAAAGGTTATTCACCAACAGGCGGCAATCCGCTCCGTAAGGTTATTCCCACAATTTAATACATGGAAATAAAAGGCACGTCTTATGAGTAAGGAAGAAACAATATTATTATCGAGAATCAAATAATGATAATCCCTTACCATAGTACGTTTGAATAATGGAAGATGAAAAAGATGATATCCCTTACCGTAACACGTGACTGGATATTGATTTAAATGAGGTTGATTAACTTGAATAGTACACGTATACTTATAGATCTTCACAAATACTCAAGATGACTTAAGCACACTTAGAGAGAACTTTCACAAGAAGTATTTAGAGAGAGAAAGAAAGAACAAGTAAGGAAGTTTATGAAAAATCCTTAAGTTAAGGCTTCTATTTATAGCCAAAAATCTTATCATTCATTTAATCTAAACCATTCATTTAAAGATCACCTTTTAATCTACACCATCCATTTCAAATATTATATTATCTTTAATCTACACCATTCATTTCATATCACCTAATAATCACCTAACTTTATATTATAAACAAATCAATTTAATTATTCAACAATAATTCACACTTTAATCTACACCATTCATTTCATATCACCTAATAATCACCTAACTTTATATTATAAACAAATAACTTTATCAATTCAATTATTATGACTAATTGTTATAAATACAGTATAGTTAGCTCTTAGATATCAAGTCAATAAATTAATGAAATACAACTGTTTAAATAACATCATAATAGAGATAACAATAATGTAAAATAAAGCATACGTTACTGTGTAATGACAATTATTGATTCAATAATGTGAATTACTGTGCATATGTTACTGTGACAATTATTAGGTTCAATAATTTTAAAAACAGTGCAACAACAATTATTGACTCAATGATATAAAATACAGTGTAATGACAATTATTAAATCAATAATGCAAAATACTGTGTAACAACAATTATTGAATTGATAATATAAAATATTATGCAGTGACAATTATCGATGAAATGATGCGTAACAGTTACGGTGTCAATTATCAGACCAATAATATGAGACACTATGCAATACCGTGTGTTACTGTAGAGTACCGTGTGCTACAGAAAATACCATAAACTACCGTATGCTACTATTCTTTTATCACCGGTATTTTAACAGTTCCGTTGACTATTTTTATTTAAAAAGGTTACTTCTGTCGTTTTCTATATCCGACAAATATTCCGTTGTGGGGTCCACCAATAATTTATTATTTCGGCGCCGTCGTACGGCACGAATATTCCCCGACCAAACGAATATTCCCCGACAAAGCGAATATTGTCCGACAAAATAAAATTTGCACATAACATCCTTAACTTTCAATTTTGTTAATTTAACCACTTACTGTTTCAAAAAAAAATATATGAAGAAAAATTAAATTTTGTATTTTATAAAATTCGGGGTCTTACAACCTCCCCTCCTTATGAAATTTCGTCCCCGAAATTGACGTACCTGATATATCGAAGAGGTAAGGATACTTAGATTTCATCTCAGATTCTAGCTCCCAGGTCATTTCCTCAGTATCTTGGTTCCTCCATAAAACCTTAACTTGAGGTATAACCTTTGAGCGTAGGATCTGCTCCTTCTTATCCAGGATCTTAACAGGTACCTCCTCGTATGTTAAATCCTCTGCTATAACGTCTGGTTCTAACTCAATGACGTGGTTTGGGTCCTTCACATATTTACGTAACATAGATATGTGAAAAACGTTATGGATGCGAGACATACTTGGTGGTAGGGCTAGTCTGTAGGCTACGGTTCCTATTCGATCGAGGATTTCAAATGGGCCAATAAATCGAGGGTTGAGCTTTCCTCTCTTTCCGAATCTCGTAACCCCTTTCCATGGAGAAACACGTAAGAATACATGATCTCCGACGTTGAAACTTTCGTCTCTCCGATGAAGATCAGCATAACTCTTTTGTCGTTCTTGTGCGGTCTGTATTCGTTGTCGGATCATTTGGATCTTTTCGGTCGTCAAGCGTACCAACTCGGGTCCCAACAATTTTGCTTCTCCTACCTCATTCCAACATATTGGAGAGCGACACTTCCTTCCATACAAAGCCTCGAATGGAGCCATGCCTATGCTTGCTTGGTAACTGTTGTTGTAAGAAAATTCCACCAATGGCAAGTACTTATCCCAACTTCCTTTGAAGTCTAATACACAAAGTCTCAAAAGATCTTCGAGGGTCTGGATCGTCCTTTCCGATTGTCCGTCCGTTTGAGGATGGTATGCAGAACTAAAACGTAGTTCAGTGCCCATAGCTTTTTGTAGACTGATCCAAAAGCGTGAAGTGAATCTAGGATCTCGATCAGAAACTATGGAAACTGGCATGCCATGCAATCTCACGATCTCATTTATGTACATACCGGCAAGACGTTCAAGTGAAAAGTTTTCTCGTATAGGCAAGAAATGAGCAGATTTGGTCAATCTATCTACGATCACCCAAATTGCATCTAAGCCTTGAGAAACTTTTGGAAGACCCGTCACGAAGTCCATATTGATGTGTTCCCACTTCCATTCGGGAACTTCAAGTGATTGTAATGGACCTTTAGGAACTTGATGCTCTGCCTTGACACGTTGACAAGTTAGGCACCTTGAGATAAACTCCGCAATCTCTCTTTTCATATTGTTCCACCAAAATGTATGTCGAAGATCTCGATACATCTTGGTACCTCCTGGGTGGATTGCAAACGGCGTGTTGTGTGCCTCCATCATGATTTTATGCTTTAATTCAGAATCGTTAGGAACACAGAGTCGAGAGTTGACTCGAAGTATTCCTTTCTCGTCGATTCTTGCTTCGGGAATGGCACCTTCTTGTACTTTCTTTATCATGTTTATCAGTTCCGGATCGGTAGCTTGAGCAGCTTTAATTTTATCGATTAAAGTTGGTTCTACTCGCACGTGAGCAATCTTCGAGCGGGTCCCTGGTGTCTTTAGCTCTATCTCCATCTTTTGCAAGTCGTACAAAATACACTTTTGTATTGTCAGCAGTGCACTTGTACTTGCATAAGATTTTCTGCTCAAAGCGTCAGCTACAACGTTCGCCTTTCCCGGGTGATACTGGATTGTGTGGTCATAATCCTTTAACAGTTCAAGCCAACGTCGTTGTCACATGTTGAGTTCCTTCTGGGTGAAGAAATACTTGAGACTTTTATGATCCGTATAGATATCCACTTTTTCTCCGTACAAGTAGTGTCTCCAGATCTTCAACGCGAAAATGACTGCTGCCAACTCTAGATCATGAGTAGGATAATTTTTCTCATAATCTTTGAGTTGTCGAGAGGCGTAGGCTATAACCTTTCCATGTTGCATAAGGACACAGCCTAGACCTTTGCCAGAAGCATCGCTGTAGATAACAAATTCTCCTGATCCTGATGGTATGGTCAGAACAGGAGCTGAAACCAGTCTCTTCTTGAGTTCTTGGAAACTTTTCTCGCATTCCTCGCTCCATATGAATTTTGTGCTTTTCCGAGTAAGCTGCGTTAATGGAGTGGCGATTCGAGAAAATCCTTCTACGAATCTCCGATAATAACCAGCTAGACCCAGAAAACTTCGGACTTCGGTTACTGTTTTGGGTTGTTCCCAATTTAGTACCGTTTCAATCTTCGCAGGATCGACTGATATTCCTTGACTAGAAATCACATGCCCAAGAAACGCGACCTCCTCAAGCCAGAACTCACATTTCTTCAACTTGGCATATAATTTGTTTTCACGGAGCTTTTGTAGTATCAATCTCAGGTGTTGTTCATGATCCTCGCGACTCTTGGAGTATATGAGGATGTCATCAATAAAGACAACCACAAAATGATCCAAATGTTCCTTGAATATCCGGTTCATCATGTCCATGAAAGCTGCAGGAGCATTAGTTAGTCCAAAAGGCATGACTAAGAACTCATAATGCCCATAACGAGTTCTGAAAGCAATCTTTGGAATGTCCTCAGCTTTAACCTTTAACTGATGATATCCAGAACAGAGATCAATCTTTGAGAAATGTTGAGCGCCTTGCAATTGATCAAACATGTCATCAATCCGAGGTAACGGGTACCTGTTCTTGATGGTGACATGGTTCAATTCTCGGTAGTCAAT
The DNA here is from genome assembly GCA_947179155.2 of Hedera helix. Lineage (NCBI taxonomy): Eukaryota > Viridiplantae > Streptophyta > Magnoliopsida > Apiales > Araliaceae > Hedera > Hedera helix. Next base: position 7,523,416 of record OX359280.1, on the reverse strand, counting down.
GCACAATCTCATACTCCCGTCTTTCTTCTTCACAAATAGAACAGGAGCACCCCAAGGTGATGCACTCGGACGAATGAAACCGGTATCCAACAATTCCTGTAGTTGGACTTTTAACTCTTGAAGTTCAATGGGAGCCATTCGGTAGGGAGCTTTGGAAATGGGCTTGGTACCGGGTTCAAGATCAATATAAAAATCAATTTCACGGTTTGGGGGTAAGCCAGGAAGTTCCTCAGAAAAAAATCAGGAAACTCATTAACAATGGGAATATCATTCAAGTTTGACGTGTTTTTGTTCAAATCAGTGACATGAGCTAAAAAGACTTGACATCCGTTTTTCAATAAACGAATGACTTTATGGCTAGAAATAACAGTTATAGATTTCAATGGTTTAGTTGCTTGAATTTGCATGACAGGTTGATTAGGAATATGAAAACTAATAATCTTATGAAAACAATCAATTTAGCATGATGGGTAGTCAACCAATCAATTCCTAAAATCACATCAAATTCACGCATCTCCAAAGAAATAAGGTCAACAGGTAATGTGAGGTTGTTGATTTGAACTAGGCAAGATTTATAGATAGTACATGTAATAGGTATTTCTCCCAATGAGGTTTCAACTGATAAAACAAAATTTAAGTTTTCAATAGTCAAATTTAAACGTTGAGTACATATAGGTGAGATAAAAGAGTGGATAGAGCCAGTATCTAATATGGCATAGACTTCACGAGAATTTATGAATAGCTTACCGGTTATCACCTCATTCGGTTTCTTGACTGTTATCGTCAAATCGAATCCCGAATACTTCATTCGGATCTTCACGTATTTCAACCATGGGAATACCACTGAATAATTTTCTAGCAAACTGTTTCTCTTGTTCATCAACTTCATCAGTAGTAAGGTACCAATGATTTCCATTAAAATAGTATTTTCGATAGACTGCAGTTTCCACGATAGTGACTAACTTAACCTGAATTCCTCTAAATTGTAACGCCCAAAAGTATAGAAACATCATTTTTAAATAATCTTGAAAATCATAGCTGGAACACCATAAATCCCAAAGACTAATATGAAAAGTCCATATATTCTGATCCTTTGTTATAGAGCATAACCATGTGATATCACTCTCCCAATTAGTGAGTAAATTAAAGGCAATAATTTCCGCAAGTTCGTTACTTCCTTTAATTGCTTCTAAGAATGGATCTGGAACGACTGTAGCAGAGCTTTCACCTTCATCCTTACTGGATAGAACACGCATAATTTTTGCCTTAGGCAAATGATTCAACTCTGAGTTTGTAAGAAGATTATTCGTCGCCTCTTGTTTTGCAGCTACATTTGTTTCGGTAATTTCATAGTTAACCTCCTGATTTCCAGATGCCATAATTAACTGTGGTCACAAAATAAATGTTAGTTCAAATAAACTGACTCATCTCTTCATGTTCTTACATTCAAATCGATTCATTAGATAAAAAAATAAATCTAATTTAGGTAGGACACACTAGTGATTGATTCTATTCGTCTCTCCCCTCCTAGTTCTAACCCCAGATCTCCATTAAAGACCATATCCCTAAGCTCTGATGCCAACTGTGACGCCCCCAAATCTGGGCCCACACAGCCCAAACTTGGGTCGTCAAAAGACTACAACAAAATTATTACAACAAAACACAACGTACAACAATACAGTGTATAATAATACACAACTAAGTCTTCACTATTATTGCCACACTATTTTACAAAACGTGAAGACTATGATAACTATTCCTCGGACCCTCACTCCATTCCCCGGCTAGACCCTGTTATGTTTTCATCTCCTGTTGAAAAACAATGGAACAAAAGAAAGGGTGAGCTCAAATAGCCCAGTAAAGAATATCATGACTAAGATAATGACGAATAAATTATCATTAGTCTTCAACAGTTGAGTTCTTGATAGAATACAATAGACTACAAGGTTTATATCAAAAACTGCAGTTAAATTCTTAAACAACGTTCAGATCAATATTAGCAGCGGAATGAGTAATCTATTAGAAGAATAATGCAGACTATAATGTCCACTCGGTTCTCTTTTTAGGAAAAACATCATCAACTTTTATCATCTGAAATATCATTAGTCAAGATAATACAAATTCACAGTTCCTGATCATAATCATGCACATCAACAGTTCATCTTTGTACTACGGGCCAAAGATATTCAAAATAGCACCAACGGTCATGATTATACCAGATTCAGCCTTTGGTCATAATCATACCAAACAACAGTTCATCTTTGCACTACGGGCCAAAGAGAACATTCACCACATGCCATAAAAGACACCGAACAGATGTATCGCCTTTAACCTATTATATCGCCTTTAACCTATCATCTGTTCAACAAATATATCACATCTGTGCCCCCGGCCACAGATATTCACAACAGCTTGATTTTTGGATGATTAGAATGATATAAATGATGAACAGAAGAAATAGGATAACAATAAGTATCGGAAGTTTACTTTGTACAGATTCAAATAATGTCCAAATTGTCAACATGATGTGGAGTGAAATTCAAGATCCACAGTTCAGAATAACGGTTACAATTCAATAGAAAGGTTCACGTAAATAGGAAGGTTCAGTTGAAATAATGAAGTTCAACTATTATGGAACATATAATATTTTCAGGAATTATAGAAGCAATAGTTCCATAATAAATTTCGATTTAGGAGTATGAAAGAAAATAATATCCCTTACCGTAGCAGGTTTGATTAACAAAAGGTGAAGGAAATTAATACAAAGGGTTATTCACCAACAGGCGGCAATCCGCTCCGTAAGGTTATTCCCACAATTTAATAGAATTTGAGTACAAAGAGTTATTCACCAAACAGGCGGCAATCCGCTCCGTAAGGTTATTCTCAGAGATTAATAATGAATGAATACGAAAGGTTATTCACCAACAGGCGGCAATCCGCTCCGTAAGGTTATTCCCACAATTTAATAGAATTTGAGTACAAAGAGTTATTCACCAAACAGGCGGCAATCCGCTCCGTAAGGTAATTCTCAGAGATTAATAATGAATGAATACGAAAGGTTATTCACCAACAGGCGGCAATCCGCTCCGTAAGGTTATTCCCACAATTTAATACATGGAAATAAAAGGCACGTCTTATGAGTAAGGAAGAAACAATATTATTATCGAGAATCAAATAATGATAATCCTTTACCATAGTACGTTTGAATAATGGAAGATGAAAAAGATGGTATCCCTTACCGTAACACGTGACTGGATATTGATTTAAATGAGGTTGATTAACTTGAATAGTACACGTATACTTATAGATCTTCACAAATACTCAAGATGACTTAAGCACACTTAGAGAGAACTTTCACAAGAAGTATTTAGAGAGAGAAAGAAAGAACAAGTAAGGAAGTTTATGAAAAATCCTTAAGTTAAGGCTTCTATTTATAGCCAAAAATCTTATCATTCATTTAATCTAAACCATTCATTTAAAGATCACCTTTTAATCTACACCATCCATTTCAAATATTATATTATCTTTAATCTACACCATTCATTTCATATCACCTAATAATCACCTAACTTTATATTATAAACAAATCAATTTAATTATTCAACAATAATTCACACTTTAATCTACACCATTCATTTCATATCACCTAATAATCACCTAACTTTATATTATAAACAAATAACTTTATCAATTCAATTATTATGACTAATTGTTATAAATACAGTATAGTTAGCTCTTAGATATCAAGTCAATAAATTAATGAAATACAACTGTTTAAATAACATCATAATAGAGATAACAATAATGTAAAATAAAGCATACGTTACTGTGTAATGACAATTATTGATTCAATAATGTGAATTACTGTGCATATGTTACTGTGACAATTATTAGGTTCAATAATTTTAAAAACAGTGCAACAACAATTATTGACTCAATGATATAAAATACAGTGTAATGACAATTATTAAATCAATAATGCAAAATACTGTGTAACAACAATTATTGAATTGATAATATAAAATATTATGCAGTGACAATTATCGATGAAATGATGCGTAACAGTTACGGTGTCAATTATCAGACCAATAATATGAGACACTATGCAATACCGTGTGTTACTGTAGAGTACCGTGTGCTACAGAAAATACCATAAACTACCGTATGCTACTATTCTTTTATCACCGGTATTTTAACAGTTCCGTTGACTATTTTTATTTAAAAAGGTTACTTCTGTCGTTTTCTATATCCGACAAATATTCCGTTGTGGGGTCCACCAATAATTTATTATTTCGGCGCCGTCGTACGGCACGAATATTCCCCGACCAAACGAATATTCCCCGACAAAGCGAATATTGTCCGACAAAATAAAATTTGCACATAACATCCTTAACTTTCAATTTTGTTAATTTAACCACTTACTGTTTCAAAAAAAAAATATATGAAGAAAAATTAAATTTTGTATTTCATAAAATTCGGGGTCTTACAGGGTTGCTCTTAGGCATGCCCCACTCGTCTAGGCAAAGTACTGAAGCCTAAACTCTTCTCCACTATTGTGATGCCCCCAAACTTGGGCCTACATAGCTCAATTTGAGATGCCAAAATACACAGTATCTAATACAACCAGTACATAAAACAGAAATACAGAGCTCAATAATATATATCTAAGTCTTCACTATTATTGCCACACTATATACAACATGTGAAGACTACTACAGTTATCTCTTAGACCTTTACTCTATTCCCCGGCTAGACTCAACTACTCTCTCATTTCCTGAAAAACAATAGAACAAAAAGAAAGGGTGAGCTCAAATAGCCCAGTAAAGAATATCATGACTAAGATAATGACGAATAAATTATCGTTAGCTTTCAATAGTTGAGTTCTTGACAGAATAATTTAAATAGCAAGTTTTAATTCAACAACTACAGTTAAATTCTTGAACAAAGTTCAGATCCACAACTACAGCAGAATAACAACCATTGAAAAAATTATATGGACTATGATGTCCACTCGCTTCTCTTTTCAAGAAAAACATTATCAACTTTTATCGTCTGAAACACCACTGGCCATGATAATGTAAATTCACCGTTCCTGGTCATAATTATGCAAGTCATCTTTGCACTACGGGCCAAAGATATACAAATATAACACCCATGGTCATGATCATACCAGTCTACAACCTTTGGTCATAATCATACTAACAACAGTTCTTCTTTGCCCAGGTCAAAGAGAACATTCACTATGTGCCCTTAAAGACACACAACAATTATATCGCCTTTATCCTATCATTTGTGCCCCAGGCCATAGATATTCACAACAACTTGATTCTTGATGATTGTCATAATAACAGAGATATAAATGATGAATAGAATAACATGATACTTTGTACTGAGTCAAATAATGTCCAAATTGTCAACATGATGTGGACTAAAATTCAAGAATGATATTCAAGATCCACAGTTCAAAATATCAGTTAAAGTTCAATAGAAAGATTTAGAAAAATAAGAAGGTTCAGTTGAAATGATATTAGATGAAGCGCAAACTGTTGAGGAACATATAATTATTTCAGGAATTTTTACCTAATAATATTTACCATAGTAAGTTTAAGAGTATGAAAAGAATGATATTCCTTACCATAATAAGTTTGAATAATGGAAGATGAAAAAGATAGTATCCCTTACGAGTATAAAAGAAAATAATATCACTTATGAATTAATACATGGAAATAAATGACACATCTTATGAGTAAGAAATAAACGATATTATTTTTGAGAAACAAAAAATGATAATCCCTTACCTTAACACGTGACTGAATATTGATATAAATGAAGTTGATCAACCTATATATTTATAATTTAATTAGTAACTACCACATATAATTAATGGTGTATATCAATTCGTATGAAATCATCAAAAGTGATTTGATAGAATAAAGTATAATAACTTTAATATAGATTTTGAAAGAAAATAATATTTTAAAATAAATCTTCCAAATGAAGCTTTTCAAAATAAATCTTCCAAAGGAAGAGTCTTCTAAAGGAAGATTTTATAAACACCGTGTGATGTGTGTGGTTGCTTATATAACTTTTATAAAAGACTTACTTGAACAGTACTCGTACACTTACAGATCTTCACAAATACTCAGATAACTTTAGCACACTCAAAGAAAACTTACACAAAGTAATATTTAGAGAGTGAAAGAAAGAATAAGCAAGAAAGTTTATGAAAAATCTTTAAGTTAAGGCCTCTATTTATAGCCAAAATCTTATCATAAACCAATATTTCCTAATTTAATCCAAACCGTATATTTTAAGATAATGTTTAATTCATACCACTCATTTCATCTTTTAAGATTTCTTTAATCTAAACCATTCATTTAAAGACCATCTTTAATCTACACCCTTCATTTCAAATTCTATAATTATTACATTATCTTTAATCTATACCATTCATTTTAGATTTTCTTTAATCTAGATCATTCACTTAATAAAATAATTAACTTTATATATAAAACAACTAACTTTATATAATTTATTATATTAAAAACAAACAACTTTATCAATTCAATTATTCAACAATAATTCACAATTATTCATTACTATGACCAATCGTTATAAATGCAGTGTAATTGACTTTCTGAGTTAGATACTTATCATACAGACAGAAAAATCAACTAATAATGAAATACAACAAAATAAGTAAAAGAAATAGCATGTTACTGTGTAATGACAATGATTGATTCAGTAATGTGAATTACTGTGCATATGCTAATGTGACAATTATCAGTTCAATAATATGAATTATTATGCACGTGACAATTATTAGTTCAATAAAGTCAAATATTATACAATAGCCACTTTATCGGTTCAATAATATGAAACACTATGCAATACCGTGTACTACTGTGCAATCCTATGTGCTATTGTGTAATACCGTATGTTACTATGTAATATCGTATGTTACTATTTCTTTACCACCGAGTATTTTAATCGTTAAAAGAAATAGTACCGTTGACTATTTTATTTAAAAAATTACTTATGTCGTTTTCTATATCCGACAATTATTCGTTGTGGGATCCACCAATATTTGGTTATTTTGGCGCTGTTGTACGAATCGAATATTTCCCGACAGAACGAATATTCCCCGACAAAACGAATATTCTCCGACAAGATAAAATTTACACAAAATATTTTTTAATTTATACTTTTGTTAATTTATTTATTTATCGTTTCAGAAAAAAATATATATAAAAAAAATTAACTTTATATTTCATAAAAGTCGGGGTCTTACAAATATCGACTTGAGGTGAGATAATTAAAGCAAGAGCCTCATCTAAAACATCTTCACCATGTGTTCTTAAATGTGTTGCCTTATACGAGCTTAACATACCTTTTACGAACCCAATAATGGCTTCATCGAATTTTCCATTATTATCTTTGAATTTGTTGAATATCTTTTAAATTGGAATAATACATTTGACACTAAAATCTTCTTTATAATGATAGTAAAATATTTAAGGGTAGCCATGTTGGCACTCTACCATATTTGTCTTATCTGCAAGACATATACATACACGCACTTCATTAAAACTAGTCATCAGGACACACATGTTGCTCATACAAGTAATTAGATCTAAAATAAAATTAGAATTTTATCAAATTCTTAGGATAAATACAAAATGAAAAATTAAATTAGAGATGACATAATAATTAATATTTAAGCCTGCAGGGAAAAGAAAAAGTCCATTGATACCAGAGCAACAATTATAGTAGCAGATCTACAAGTGTCGTTAAAAATTAAAAATATCATTAAAATAAATATAAAAATATCGTTAAATATATTTTTGTTTTATCGCCATAATTAGTGCTATGACATTATCAATCGTCAAAAGAGAATAATTGGAACCCGTATTCTATTTCGTAGAAGTTGTCCTCTCACTGACTATCTTTGTACTTTCGATAGAAATGACTTTCCAGAGGAGCTATTATAACGTTGTTGTCTAAATATTCTGAAGCAATGTCCTGTCGTAAATAGATCCAAGTCTTCATCATTTCCCAATTAGAATGCATTAGCTCTAACTGCTCATCAATCTCTTCGACAAACTAGTATAAGACACCTAAGCGTTCGATTGTGTTAATCAAATTTACTTTCTCGGTCGTTCTCCTTTTACTAATTTCAGTAGAAACAAGCATAGTCCTTGCTTCATTTTTCAACAAATTATTTTCTTTAGAGTACACTTGCCATACCTATACATAATTAATCAAGTTAAGTAACTGATCATGATATATATATATATATATATATATATATATATATATATATATATATATATATATATATGTGGGAACTCTGTTACGGAACTAAATGATATCGTTTAGTTCTGTCTCTTTACTGCTACACTTAGTGGCGGTTAGGATAGAGACAAAACGACGTCGTTTGACAGCTGGGAGGATAAGTAAATAATTTCCACTAGCCGCTACTCTAGCAGTTAATAAAAAATTACTTTTAAATTAAATCCTTAGATCATTATATTAATAGTGTAAGTGTTTGTTGAAATAGTGTACATAATAACCATTTATTATAAATCATTCCCTATATATAGATATATAATATTTTCTTTAACGTTTTGTAAAATTCTCTGTGTCCCTGTCCAACTCTTATGGATTCACCACTTTTTTGTAAAACTTATTTGGATATTAATTAATGAAATTTTCTTTTTGCTTATCAAAAAATAGATTAAGAAAGGGAGCTTCTTGACTTGGCCATAACACACACACATTGATTAACTTTCGTTCGATCCGGGGAAGGATTGCTAAGAGAAAATCAAAGCTAGCAGGGATAAAATTATTTGTTCAAGGTTAATTTCATAAACTATATCTTAGGTAATATACCCTTTTGAGGTATCAGATGACCTTAAAAATGATAATAAATAGTATATGAGATTAAATAAAAAAATAATTGTAAGATAAAATAATTTCTAATGGGATTAAATTATATTTCATCAATTATTTTTGCAAACAAGCATTTTTGTGCAACTACAGCTTCTTAAGGTACACATTCCAGCTTCAATTACTAATTGCAAAGGGATGATCCTAAATTTCATACAATTTATTGTGTATAATTTAATATCGAAGAGTTTAAATTTAATGATTTCTTATTTGCATAGATTAATTATTTTTTTATATTTTTGAGCTCACATGAGCTTTTAAACAATGTTGATTTGTTCATCAACGAGTTGAGTTCGAGCCCATTGAATTTAAGTAAGTCTAGTCGAGTTAAGCTTTAATTTGTCAGTTAAATTAAATTTAAACAATACTAAATTAATTATTTTAATATTTTGTATATATAATATGTAAAAGTAATCTTTTAATTAATTAAAAAATAAACGAGTCGAGCTCAAGTCGGACTCGGTATAATTTTAGTTCGACTCGTTTAATTAAACAAACACGATTCTGTTTTTTAAGTTCAAATCTGTAAACAAACTCTGAAGAGTCGAGCTGAAATGAGCTGAAATGTATATGCGAACAGGGGCGGATGTACATGAAGGGCAGCATAGGCAACTCCCTATGCTGAGTTTCTTATTTTTATTTTTAGGTAGGGACAGGGGCAGAAATATAAGTTAATAAACTTAAGAGGACAGATTAGTGGAAGAGTTAAACTTGGAGGAGCAAAAAGAAAAATTTCATTCTTAATCTAAATACAAAGTACGTACTCTACAAAGTTTAATTCTGCTTCTGCCCGCCCCTGGTTGCAGCGTTGATCACTTGCTCATTCTACTTCTTCTACATCTTCGACTCCGCCACTGCATCATATCTCCAGTTCTCCTCTTCTCCGCGACGAGTGACGACCACCGTCTAGGCGTCCACCGCGAGCCGACCTCGTCTCCGTGAGACTGCGACTGTGACTCTACAGATCAAACTTAAAAGGTAACTAAATTAAGGCCTTTGTTTTTGTTTGATAATTTAAAATTTGTAGTTTGTTTGAATTTGTTGTTGGTTGGGGACTCCGGGTTAAACCCAATTCAATTTATTTGATGTATTTGTTATATTTTGGACTTAAAGACGTAACTAACTAGGGCTTTTTTTGTTTGATAGTTTAAAGTTTAAATTTATTTCAATTTGTCAATATTTCGATTATTCCACTTTTGTTTCTTTGTAATTTGTTGATTTCTAGTAGTTTAAACCTTTTCCATCATAAGGCAGGAAGTCTGTGTTTGTCTTTGGCTTATTTCAATGTTGCTCTGCTAAGGAAATGCTATACTAGTTAAGAGAAAAAATCCATCCAAAATTTTCAACTGTACTAATTGATTAACTGAACTGATAATTGATGGCAACAAATGTTTTGGAAAGCATTTATAATGGAACTTTCTGCAACTTTCATTTATCAATTATCTTTTCCATCAATGGTAGATAATGTTTTTGGTTATTATCTGATTAATTGAAGTGGCTGTTGGAATTGTAAATTTTTACATTTTATTTTTCTCACTCGAAGTTTGCTCTAATTGAATCATGAAAGTTGTAACTTGGTCTTTGTTGTTTTAGTTTGAGTCCACTGTAATTTGAACTTTTACTTTGGAGTGTAATTCCTTACTTTGTTTTGGTTGTAGAAACTAGATGTATGATGATTTAGGTAATTATGTGGCACTAATTTTTTCAAGGTTCTGTTTTATTAATTAATTACATTAAATGTGATGATAATTTTGTCAAAGCTAGTTATTGTTTTGGAAAGATGAACTGAGCACAATTGAGCTGAAGTTAAGTATTTAATGTGTGTTGTATTCTAGTCAAGATTATTAGGAATTCAGCAGACTTTAAGAGTGGAAGTTATATTTAAACTTTACCTGTTTGTGATGACGTTAGAAGCAAATGATATGTAAGAATGCATCTAACTAATGGACCCTGCAATTTTTTTGATGTTCTGAGTATAAATTTTGGATGATTTGTTTCTCTTATTTCAAGTAAAGGTTATTTGAAACTTATAAAAAGATAAACTGGTTTATGCTTTGAAATTAATTCATGATTTTGTTTGAATATAGAAAGCAAATTTGGTTTGAGGCATTGAGCATTTAGGGAATCATTCAAATTGAACTATGACAAATAGCCAAAGTAAGTTTCTAAATTGTATCTAATTGTTTTTTATTTTGAAATTCCTTTTTTAGTTTGGATTATGAATATTTATTTGTTGTATATTATATAATTCTATTTATGTTGCATAAAATAATTGTTTGGGTTTGTTGTATACTTATATTTTGATTGATTTAGACATTCGTGACATGTGGTCTAAATTCAAACATTCCAAAAATGAATTTTCGACATCACAATCCATCCGAGTCGACGAGACTACTCAAAATCTGTCAAATGAAATCCTTATATTATGATTAGTTTCAATTTTCTTTATTTAACTTCAACAAAAAAATTAGTTAAAATCCGTTCCTGCTAAAAAAAAATTCCTAAATCCGCCTCTGTATGCGAACAACTTAATTCGATTACAACTTAACAAAAATCCATACAGCTAAAAAGCCTAATACGGTGGTGTCGTGTATGTTATTGGAATGTAGCGGCTGCATGGAGGCTGTTAAGATGTTACTGCTAAAGTTTAACTTGGACATGGTACAACCGATTTTTTGTGTACACCGAACCGGACGGTTCGATATAAATAGTAACCGGTTCGGTATACCGGTACAACCGGTTCGGCACTTTGGTGGTCTGGTATAATACCGGACCGTACCAGTTGTATGATAATAATAATTATAAAAATAATATTAATAATAATAATTATCATTTTCAGTTAAAAACAAGTACCGAACCGGCAAACCGATTGGGTATACCGGTACCGAGTTTTGCATAAATTCGGTACTGGTTCGGTCCGGTTTAAACCGGATAAACACCCCTACATGAAATTGTGGAACAAGTGTTGGCTAAACATAAGTTAAAAGGCCATTTCGATTTTAAGTTTAAAAATCTCTTAATTTAATTTTAATCAAATAATATGAATCAGAAGAAGTATATAATAAGGAATATTTTCAGTCGTATTATTCATACTTAGAAGCACATAAAGAAAGTATTTTTCTCTTTCCTTATTTGGATTGAACAAATAAAATAAGAAATGGAGCCAGGAATGAAATAAATGTATGAATGAAAGGAAACGATTTTCTCGTATTCCAAGTGTTTGTTTAGTTGAATTCACGATTTATTCCACAAATATAATAATAAAAAAATTAATGGCCTAAATCCTAAAGGCTACTCTCGAAAAAAATGTTCAGTGACGATGGTGGTTGTGATAGTAGTGGGTGACGATAACATGAACGACTGGTAAAAGGGTACAATTATAATTGTTTATAATCATTATCCTTTTTTAGTCCGAAGCGTCTCGGCCTAGGTTTAAAGTATAATAATAATAATAGTATAAATTCCTTTATAGAGGAAATTTTATACAAGCTGAGAATAGAATTTTGATGTCATCATTGAAATATGAGTGGATAAGATAGCACTTATTTTACTAAGATATCACAATTCTATTACCTGTTGGTATAAAAATTTCTCACACCATTAGTGTATAAACCAAAGCTTCCAGAAACGGCGAAAAGGTTGAAAACTAAATACTAGCAACCCCTTAAATAGCAAGTTTCAAGGTTTGTACATGAAACTAAACACTGGGATCATATTGCAAAACTAAGCACAAACAAGCACACTCACAAAAATGAACCTACCATGGGGATACACAGTTCTATAACAACTCTGCTGTTTAGAATGCTTTAGGGGGAAAAATACAATAAATAGACAGCACCGGCTATAGAAATTTCGCTTCCACTTTACTGGCTATCCAAGAGAGGCTTTCGAGCCAAGAGAAAATCTCTTTCCTGTAAAGAGCCGTAACATGACCCCCATTAGTCACAACTCACAAATTTACAGAAGCATACAGACTCCTAAAAGGTTAAAAACCTACAAGAAAGCTTCAAATCAAACTTTTATTTAGAAAAACTATTGTTTTTAGCGTTAGTACCAGCGACACAATTATTTGTGACGAATTTTATTGTGTAGGTAAATGTAATATTTGTGACGATAAATGTGTACTGGGGGAAATTGAGTGAAATCTGTAACCCATTCTAGTCTCAGAAAAATTTGGCATGACTAAACGGTTCAGAGATCAGATATACTACAAACACCAATAGGATCAGGAGCAACCGATTTATAGAATAAAAAGTAACCCAAAAGTCGGATGAAATAATAAAAAGGTGGCAGAATTATCATGTTATTTTCATTAGTGATTGATTCTTGGGGAAACTTTGTAATAACTATGCCAAATCATTATGCATTTTCTAATTTAATTACTTGGTCATCCCAAGAACAAAAGGAATGAGAAGAAATTAATTAATTTATATTAAGTTAAGTAGAAGTAATTCTCACTTTCCACCTGCTACAAGCCCCTCTGCAGTAATTTATATTCATCATAAAATTTAGAGTAATCCATTAGAAGCTATAAAAACGGCATCAACAGCATGACTGAATTTACAGAATTCCTTTGCCATGGATGACAAGATGATTTCATTAAGTATCGATTGTTGGGCTTGTTTAGGAAAGAACAAGCTGTAAAATTACTTCTTCTTGTAGCTGCTTTCGAAGCTTCAGTCGAGATTTAAAACTGGGCTGCTACATCGGATTTTATGCATATCATTGAACGAGACTAGCAATCTGAAGTCACAACAACCTAGTATACGAGAAAGTAACTGTAGCAAGGTTATTATTGGAAGAGAGAAAAGCAAAGTCAACGTCGCATGTACTGGTCAAATAGACAATACGAATACGAAACAACATAAACAAAATATCAAACTATAGCTGTACTATATAATTGAGAACACCAGATGATTAAAAGTGCAAAAGAAGAGGCATTTAAAAAAAATCTAAAGAATATCATTTTACCATGTCAGTGTAGTTGGCATTTCTCCCTTCTTCTTCACCTCCAAAAGTGACATGATACTTCTCATACCTGAATTAAAAAAAAAAATGGATTTTTAACAACAAAACAAATGCCAAAAACATCAAGAAAATCGGGGACCAATAAAAAAACACCAGCCATGTCCAGCCCTGGAGTTAATTACAAGCATTGTGATAGTTCACATATATCATTGCAATTTGTAAATAGAAAATCCTATAGGTTTCTTTTTTTATTCACACCAAAGAATAATGATAACCACTTAACCAGATCATAGTACTATAACAAAAATGAAACAAAGGTTCAATTTTTTTTATCCACTCGTGATATTGCATTCCATAAACTTGACCCACACTCCTCACTATGTCTTGAGCTTTTCACCCTGACACCAAGCAATCACTTGAGCAGTATAGCCACTCCAGGCAATTATAGAATCATGTGCTGAAATATAAATTTGATGAAAAAGTATAGCTTTTATCAAAACATATGAAAATTTGCAAAAAATATATGAGTTACGTAATTCAAACAGAATAGAAACTCAAGACAAGAAATGAACCAGCCCTATTTTACTTCCTATTTCTAAGAGACCAGAGAACTGACCAAAGATAGAAAAAGAGGGTGGGGAACCTCTAGCGATGAAAGGAGATCAATGCAAAAACCAGGGGAACATACTACAAATCAAAAGAAGATATCTCAAAGTAACTGTTACATATATATCATAGAGTTCTGGACATTCCCAATATTCTTTTCCTTCCCGCTCATTGACAACGAAAAAGCAATAATTATCCCAACAATTTGGCAGACTCAAACTGTTCGATCCCGACCACCCACTCATGTGCGCTTCACCAACGTGCAAAACTCCTAATCCTAAACATCTCTCGAGTGTAGACTTCACAGGGAAATGGAAGACTTGCCATGTCCTGCTCGACCAATTGTGTTTTAGAATTTAATGAAGATTGATTGTGATGTTATAACAACAATACCTAAAAATACAGCTAATTTTTAGTTTTCTTATACAGATCACAATTTAAAGACCGACATTAGCCCTCTACCAACATTAAAGCTACCAATATAAGTGGCATCACCAAAATCACGTCTTTTATACGAAAAAGCATGTCGTGCCGAACATAGCCCCTTCCAAAAATTAGTTCATCATACAAAGACAAAGATGTTACATTTATATAAGTGATCTAAAAATCTCTGTCTAGGTCCGCTTAATACCCTCCTAGGCGCTAGACTGTCCTCTACAGCCTAGACTTGGCAGACATGTACTGCATCTATTTAATGAAGATTTTAAAACTCTACAATACTTGAAATTAATTTGTCAAGCCTTAAAATTTTATTTTTTTGGTAATTTTTCAGGTAAAATTTTCAAGAATTACATCTACCGTATGTTTTTGTATATTAGAACACGTATATATAATAAATAAATAAATGAGAATACCTAAGAAAACGCCTAATCCACCCAGAAAAACACCTAGGCGGGGCTCCCCCGCCACCTAGGTCCGCCTTGTAATTTTCAGAACACTGATTTATATAGAGAGTAAAATTAGGGCAATGATATCTCGACAAGTGAAAAAAATAGTTCCACAATGTTCTCAAAATTGGGTCTCACTTTCATGTGAGTGAAAAACTTATAGAACTCTCATTTCTACTTATGGAAATATCAATCCCTAAAATTAAACATCGTTAGCTAAAATATAGATTAAAAATGACAATCAAGCATTAATCTAGAGAGAAAATGATATAATCAAGCATCAATTTGGAGAGTAAGAAACATTAAAATATAATTCTAGAGAGAGAAACAGGGAAATTTAAACAAAGAGAGAGAGTACTTGTCTACAGCAGAAAGAACATCGAATCTATCAATCTTTCCACCTAGCCTAGAAGCAAGATCCAAAGCTCCAGCTTTCGACATTTCCACCTTTCGCCACCCACCAAACAATGTCTTACAGATCTAAAACCCCAAAAACAGAAAATACCCACTTCACAAAAATCATCAATACCAATCAAATTCAATCCAATTCAAATCAAATTTCCAAATCGCTTTACTTTTGAAAATGAGTCATCCATCAAATGTTTGATTGTATGAGTTTATCTAAATTTTGGCTAGTTAAAACAGTTGGGGTACACACACATGCTAAAGAATCTTCAATATTTATGAAATTGGTGATTATGTTGGGATTTTAAATTTCGTTATGTTCTGAGATTTCTTTTGGATCATTCTACATAATATTTGAGGCTGTTAATCCAATTAATGATGATGTATTGCTGAGTGTCTTTGTGTTGGTATGTTAGTTTTATTTTTGGTGTTTTACTTGAAGACAAGCAAAGAGTCAAGTTTGGGGTATTTGATGAATGAGTTTTATACCTACGAATTGGGTATGTTTAGCTTGATTATTTGTGAGTTTTTATGTCTTTTTATGTTTTGTTTTAGTCGTTTTTGTGTTCTTTATTTTTGCAGGAAATTAGACTGAAATGGCAAAATGATAATTTCGGGCAAAAAGGAGAGCGCGGTTGCGCTTGGAAGGGACCGCAGTTGCGTTGGTGCAGAGCAGACGAGGTTTGAAAACAGAAGCAGGGAGCTTAGCTGCACTGGGCTTGCCCACAGCTGCGTTAGAGGTTTTTTTAAAGGAGCGCAACTGCGCTCGAGTTGGCCATAGCTGCGCTTAAGTCATATTTTAATTTTTTTTTCAGACGTGTCATGTGGGTCCCAGACGCAATGTAGTGTAGTTTTTAGAGTTTTATTTACATGTAAATGTTGTTTTGGCTAGGGCTTTGTATGTGAAGTATAAATAAAAGACTTAAGAGCTTATAAAGTATATAGAACCCTATAGAGTAAAAGCTATTGAAGAATTACAGATTTCGAGATAAAGCAAGAAGAACGCAAAGAAGGTTTGCAGAGATTGAAGATTGGAGCAAAATTGGAGTGATTTTTATAGTTTTCTTCTTTTATTTTATTTTATTTCCAGTTTATGAAATCTTTGGGATGTTCTAAACTATTAATTCAATGATGTTTCTTCTTAGTGTTATGAACTAAATTTTTATTTAAGATTGCAATGGAACCTAATGTGTAATTTAAATTAATCACTCTCTTTTTAATTTGAGTTAATTATTCATGGATCGTTTATCATATCTTGTGCATAAATTTTTAATTACCTGATCAACAATTACTGTTATAATCTATACAAAATTAGAAGAAGGAGTATAGGTTTAGATCTGAGTATAATAGCATATGTTCATAAAATCTGAAAAAATTTATATAATTAGTATATAGGATAGGAATACACCTATGTATCTTTTGCAATCATAAAGAGAATCTGAACCTCAAATCCTAATTTACATATTTCACATAGGAATATAGTGATTTAATTAATTAGAGTGTTTCTTATTAATTTTGTTGTCTTAGGGTCAGATTAAGGAGGATTTGTTTATATGACTAGCAGAAGCAACGTATAAAAACTATAAGAAATTCTTGGTTAACGATCCAATTTAATTAATTAATTAAAAAGGAGTGAATTGATTTAAATGAAACACTAGAAAAAGTTATAATCTTAAGCAATCAAATCTGCATTTTATTTTGTGGTTATTTATTTCAGTAGTTAATTTTTATTTAGTCTTAATTAGTTTTAGTTTTAATTTTTAAATTTCGAATCATAAGTTTAAATAGGGTTAATTTAGTTAAATATTGATTTTGATAATTATTAATCTATTTTTCCATGGGAACGATATCTTGCTTGCTGAATATTATAAACGAACGCGTATACTTGCGTGTTACAGTGCTAGTAAGAAATTAGGCAACACTCTTCAGCTATCTCTAAAGAGTTATGAACACTATCACTTCCAAACGAACTTTTAATATTTCTCTCTCATTTGAAACTCTAACTTCTAAGAAAGTTCATAATCTTATCTTAACTTCTCTGAGTTTCAGTTCATTTATCGCTAATTAGAAATTAGATGGGCTTCAAGTAAAGTGTTGATGCTAAGGCGTACATTGATAACTGGTTTTTATACCTATATATTGGATACTTTTGGACTTATTGATTTTGTGCATTCTTTAGCATTTTAGTTAGTTTTTATGTGTTTTTAATGTTATTGTTATAAATTATATTTATTATTAGTTTTATGGATTTTAATTGTATTTTAGGTAATTTATATTAATTATATATATTTTATTTATTTTAATTTAATTTTTACAAAAATATCTCAGCTGATGGCATTTTGGTAATTATGGTGCGACAGAAGAGCGCCTAGGCGCCCAAGCCCCTAATTGCTTAGGCGCCAAAATTATAAAGGAGAATGGCGCCTAGGCGCCCAAGCTCTTTAGCGCCTAGGCGCCCGAATACAGAGGAATTAGAATGCCTAGACGCCTGGGCTTGATTTTGGCCACTGATTTCAGCAGAAATGATATAAAAGGAAGGAAAAACGTAGAAAGGAAGAAAAATCTCATTTCCTTTTTCCTTTAGGGCTGAGAGAGAGGCAATCTAGGCGACGACGAAGAAGAAGGGCAGTGGTTTTCCATCATGGGAAACCTCCGTTCCTTTGATTCTTGACCCCAAATCATCCTATTTTTGAAATCACACAATGAAGAAGATGAAGATGGAGCCATGGATGTGGGAGCTTGGAGGTTTTACTTAGATGATAACAAGTTTACATTTCTAACTCTTTATTATCTTTGTATTTTATTATATTGGATTACTTGATGGATTTGTAATGAATAATTGCTAACTTCTTACATTGGAATCTAAGTCTGCTTTTGAATACAATTTGTTGTTGGAATTGATTTTCACTCTTTTAATTGGCACCACGGATTGGATTAACATGTTTAGTTTTTCATATATTGATTGATTGACTTAATAATTAGTTTGGTCGCCTATATGAAATTGACAAAACATGTGATTGTGCTATTCTACACGGTGGGAATGCATAATTTGCATATAGGATAGGAATATAACTGTATGCCATGTGTAACCAATTAAGAACCTGAGCTTCATAACCCTTGTTTATTGTAATTCTCATAGAAATATAGTGGATTATTTAAACTTGGGTATACTTGTATCGCTATCGACAGAGGCGTATAAGTACTGTAGTGTTCTTGGTTGACCATTCGTTGGTTAAGGCCATATGAGTGTGTTATCTTATTTTGTGCTAATTGTTAATTATTTGGCTTTGTAATCACTTTGGTAACTTATATGAAAAAGGAAAATGGACTATAAGTTTTGACCTGAATATGTTAACATGTGTATGTTATTTGGTCTTAGGATTAAATTCATATTTGCGCGTAGGATAGACATATACCTACATGCCGCATGTAGCCTATGTGAGAATCTGTGCTTAAAAACCCTACTTGTGTTAGTTCTCATAGAAATATAGTGAATTATCTGGCTTGGGTTGTTCTTATATGAATTCTGTCGAATGAGATAAGTTTAGATGATATATGTTTATATGTCCTTCAAAAGAGGCGTATAGATACTTTTGTAATCTCGGTTAGCCATTCGTCGCGACCGTAGGATTAAGAGGAGAGTTAAGAGATGAAAATGACATATTACGGGAAATTACAGACTTAGATTCACCTATCTTAAATTGCTTTCTAGTTTAAATGTTAATTTACTTTATTTCAATTTCTCTTCCATTCAATCAAATGTTTGAACTAAGATTGACTTGATAAAATCGGTACATGGAAAACTGTTAGAACTAATTCCTCGTGGGATTGACTTTTTCTTATCACTTTATTACTTGTTGACCGTGTATGCTTGCACGTTATTCATTCAAACGAATTCGAGATCGGAATTTAACTAATAAACACAATATAAATAAACAGTTCCGATTTGGACCAACATACATCAATAGAGTTTTCTCTCCCGAATAAAAATTAGACCTTGTATTGCTCATATATGGAGAAATCTGGATCTACTCAAGGCTTGAAGAAGAGGTTCATCTCAACGGGGAGATAGATAATAAATAAATAAGATCATAAGCAAAAGAAAAACTTCTCTTCATTATGACTCTGGGTTTTCCTCTAGGACTGATCAGGAAAAGAGAATCCAAGGTTGGTCTAAAGGATATTGGACGTAAGTTGCAGAGTTTTCCATCAGTTCCTAAAGAAGGAGTACTTCTCCATGACAATGCATGTAGACTACTGTAGACACCTAAATATTGCACTTGTCTACTAACCTGGGCAGGAGGGCAAAATTGTCATTTTGCATGGCCTACGAGAGGGAATGGTGAATTTCAGCACAGTCATGACAAGCAAATACGACAACGAATCGACATCAAATTGCGCGATATAGGGATACAAATTGATCCAGACGAACCGAAACATTCAATACATCCTACCAAAAGTCCCCAGATTGCAAGATACAAATAATATAGTGAAAAATGATGAGTTAATACTGCATGATACGAGAATCGAGGAAAGCCGGGCAGCCGCAGATGTATCTGGTTGTAAAGTATAAAGTGATTCTTGAAGTATTGCAAGGTGAAAAAAGGGGATTCTTTGAAGTTTTCTATCTTGTTTTCTCTTAAGATTTCTAGTTGTTGTGTTATTTGAATGTAGTCTTTGTTGTATTAGTAAGGATCCACGGATTAGGGATAATTAGTGAGGGTTCCGTCGGAACAAAATTTCCTCCTAATGTCCCGATGATATCCGTGTGGTGATGTATAATTTATTATGGTAATGTGTAGTTCATAGTGTTTTGACTTGCACTTTTATGTTATTGTGGTGTAGTAGTAAATCTAGTGTTATTGAGGTTCCATTGCATCCATATTATTGTTGTGTGGTGATTTTGGGATTGTGAGCCTAGGAATGAGGTCATTGTGATCAAATTCCGAAGATGGACAAATTTTGGTATATGTAGTTACGGCGATATGCCCTTTGTTGTACATATGTAAATTTCGGACGTTAAAACGATATCGAATCGAAATCGAGTTTAAGGTCCCGTAATAGTGAAATATGTGAATGTGGGTGTTTGGGGTTATTTTAGATGGCTCACTTGCCAATGAATAGCCCCGACACATTTTTGAATGCCTAATTTGATTTGCGACATGAAAAGCAATTTCAAAAACAAAAAAAACAAAACGAGAAAGACTTTCTAAAGGTAATCAAAGTAGGGTATTAGAATCATGAGGCTTAAAATTGAGAGTTTTAATAAACGTCAATTCCTATTTAATGAAAAGGCTACGATCGTTTTTTAACATCATTAAAAATGATCTTGTAAAAATAGATAAACATTTTTCATTAAACTTTGGTGCATAGGGTTAAAGAACTCCTAGAAGTTGCCTTCATTTTATTTTACTTTACTATCAAAGGGCAATGTATAGTCTCGATTCATATTTGACGAAAGTTTGAAAACCCTTGTTTTTCTAAAACGACACCTAATAAAATCCGCTTTCGAAATTAAAATCAATATCTATTATAAAGAAAAGTCTTTTCGTATGGGTCAAAAGACATTCTAAAATGCTTTCCAGATAAAACACGTTTTCTACAAAAAATTAAATTGGCTTTTCATGCAAAATTAACCACAACATTCATTTCAGCACACACACACATATACATACACATTTTAGGATTTTAAAAGGATAGGAAAGCATCAAGATTGTGATAACCGTGTTTTCATGAAAGTCGGGGGGTGCCTAACACCTTCCCCTCGCTTAAACAAACCCCCGAACTCTGTGAATCTCGGTTTGCAGGCCAATTAATTCGAAGTCATATATGAGCCAACACGATTACAAAAACTAAAACTCGAATGAGTTGGTACATCCATTTTAAACAAACCAACTGACAACTCTGGTCAATTGGCTTATCATAAAATCAACCTTTCAAACCTCGTCGACACCTATGTCGATCTTTTCCAAAAAAATCACCTCTCACAATTAAGAGGCTAAAATTGGAAAGGGTAATTATTAATAGGAGATGATTTTTCCGATGTCGACAACTACTGTAGAGATCATCCATAATACCCATCTTGCAAATGAACAAGAAAAAGTTGGTGGTATTAAAAGGTCTAGATAGATACAAAGACCTTCATTATCTGATGAAAATGATGAGAACTAAGGTTTCATTGCTAAGATAATGAAGGATGTTTATGATGCATACAAAAAATAAGGAGAAGTTGGTTTAGCTAATAAGGGTGAGGCCTTTAGCTGCGGGGGAGCAAGGAATTCAAAAGAAAAAAGAAACTGAGAAGCAATATCCAAATTGAGATGCATTAAGACCAAGCTAGTTCAGAAGAGAATTGAAATGAGGTATCAGATGTTAAGCCCTGGGTAGTTAAGTCCCTTAAGTCCCTAGAAACAAAAAAGTAAAAGCAGCAAACTGAAATAGTCCATAAACTTTGGAGTGAAGCTGACAAAAAGGGGGAGAAAAGAAGTGGTAATGACCAAAGGATGGGAGATAAAGATCAATAATTGATAAAAGATCATGATCAGAGGGGGAGAAAAGAAGAAGAAGAGGTTGTCGAGTGGAAGTGACGGTATCAAAGTAGTGACAATCGTTGAGCAATAAGGTAATATCCTTTACTGCTTCGATCATAACTATAATAACTATACTTAATACAATATTCTATGTTATACAGTTACAAGTTTTGTATGTTGTTAGTGTAAACAACATTTGTTCAAATCTTTTGCAAATAACCAATTATATCAATAATATTCATACTTTCCAATAGACAATATAGTCTCTAACTATATTTAAGATCATGTTTAAATTATGTATTGTTTGCATTAGAGTTATTGATGATTATTGAAAATTACTTGTTTTCGTCATCATCAAATAGGGGAAGATTATTAATGCGTTTATGTTTTGTCACGGCCCCCAAATCCCCGTGTTCACCACGACGGACCTGGCATTGACTTGTACACATCTTCCATAGAATTTATCGATAATCTTACTAGTTTAACTAGTCTATTACAAACACATTCTTTCTTTCATCCCTGGATTGCAACTGATACCGATCGAACACTCACATCTGATACTACATCTTCTAACACTAAATCCTTCTAAGTATTTTAAAATCTTCCAATCCAACGCTAAATCCTCCTGAATATAGATATTTCATCATTTATAACCTCTATATATCCGAGATTCATAATATTAACAAAGAGATCGTTCCCAAAAATGAGGGGGCCTTCCGTAAAAATGGCACGCCATTAAGTAAACCTTTTTCTCATCATAACTTTCTATATATTGTCAATACCATCACTTAGATGTATAGATATTATCAATAATGTACTTTAGATCAACAATCTTAACATTTGAATCAACAACCTTAACATACACTATCTCTAAGTATTTCCAATTGGATCATTTACAACAGTGAATGTAAAGTACATTACTAATTTCCATAAAGAAGAATATTTTATTCATATTTCAAAGTTACAACTTTAGTCTTATTACAATTAAAGAAGACAATAATTAAATCTAATTACTCTTCTTTGCTTTACTGCCAGACTCTTTTGGTAATTCTTCCATAACTGCAAATTAAGAATATTTGCAAGAATGAGCACAAATGGCCAAGGAAGTTTAAAAGATTCTGATTCAAAGAATAATAGCTCAAAAAAGATATAACAGTTGTTCATAATAGTAAACTGAGTAGTTGTTAAACCAAGAACTAATAATGTTCACCAGTCACAAAGACTTGGAACCTTTCTATTCGTCAGTCATAAAGAACTTACAACTCTCTAGTTCAACAGTTTATTCAACTGAGAACCATCAGAATGTTTGTTAATCATATAAATTGAAAACATGCTCTATAAGTACTTTAGAAAATTAACCTATCATACCCTATATTATGAATAACATTTAAATTGATTTCCTGATATATCATAAATTCCCCCATAAATAAGATTGTTCAACTCAGTTACTAACATAAAGAATCTGCCCCAAAATAATTTGGTTTAGCACAATATGCTATCTCAAATAAAGAATTATAACAATTCGATATCTCAACAGTAAATATTTCGACTGGAATAGCTTAATAATCGAGTTAAGCTGAGTCAAATGGAAAATAACTCTTTTTATAAATCATTTTAGATAACACAATGAATTTCACATAACAAATGTAATTCCAACAATTTAAAAACATGTTATAAGAGTAAGACGACTTGCACAGTTAATTATAAATTGCATAAGCTCATAAAACTTGCTTGATTTTGTCTCTTACGGTCTATGATTATTTTTATGTCCTTCGTACAGCTTATACATAATTTATGAGATCAACATAATAATAATTAGTCAAATTATTACTCCTTACATTTTTATATAATTTTTAAACTTAAATTATGTCCCTAATTTTGTTTCTGAAATGTTTATGATATTCGATTTTCAAACACTTAGAAAATTTTATCATTTTCAAAAAAATTCTGTCCGGGAGCACTGGCACGTCGGAATCTACTGCACGGCGTCATAACTTACTGTAAGTTGTTGCACTGGGCCACACATGGCCACACGCCGCAGGCGCCAAAATACTGCATGTTGCCGCACAGAGTGCTAAGGTGTCGCATGCTGCGGCAGGAGCTGCCTGCCACGCGTACACGCCCTGTGCTTGTGCGCCTAGCCCAGCAGTGTTGTCCAACAATTTGGCTACTTTACCCTCTCTTGCTAAAAAAAATCATAACTATTTCATTTTAAGGAATTTTTGAGTAATTATTTTTCCTATGACTTCGTAACTTCCCCCACTACAATTTTGCTTTAGATGTGAAATTGAAAATCCAAACACATTGGGCTGCACATCACTCACAACAACTTAATGGAAACTAATTTTATAAGTTCTTACTTCAATTGCCAAACCTTGTTGCCTCATGCATTAATTAGCTAGTTTATCATGTTATATGACTCATTAACACTATAAAACATAATCATAAGCCTAAGTATGTATAAAATTATGAATCCTACACAAGAACACATGAACATAAATTAAAGTTACAAAAATAAGATTTTGTTACCTCTTGAAATGCAAGCTTTAAATACTCTTGATTATGCAAGCCTTTTTGCTTTCCTTCTTCTCTCAACTTAAAATAATACTATATTATGATTCTAGATTCTTTTTACTTGGTGAATTGGTGAGTGAATTATGAATATTGAAGGCTCTATTTATAGGTCACTCAAGGCTAGGGTATAAGGGTCATTAAAGCTTTGTTGTTCCCCACCTCCAATCAAAAGTCTTCTACTTTATTCAAGCACATACTTGGCAGAACATACAAAGGAACAAGATGGCCTCCCATTACAAGGTGAACCCACCCCCCCCCCCCCCCCCCCCCCCGCGCCGCGTGGTTACCCTAGTTCACTTAGTTTGGTTTCCTTAATTCCTAGTTTGCTTACTTAGTTACTTTAACTTTCCTAGTTTGCTAAGTAACCTAGTTTGGTTCCCTAGTTACCCTGTGACAACTCGAAATTTTGATTATATTTTATAAGAATTTAATATATATAATTCTTATTATATGACGAAACGGATCAAATGAATAAAATATATATTTATTTTGAAATATGTGATATGTGTGGTGGATAAAAATATGTATATATTTAAATGTAAAATATATACAATTATTTTAAAAGGAAATTTAATAGTTAATTAAAGCTATTAATTAATTAATTGGAATTAGCTATGAAATTGTATTATGTTATGAAAAATATGTTTATGTGTATTATATATACACCTGCATTTGTAGAAAATGAAAATTTATAGTTAAATAAACTATTGAATTCATTGATTTGAATTAACCAAGGAAATGAAATATGAAAGCCAAGAAAGATTAATTAAATCAATATTAATTAATTGGTATTGAGTTAAGATTATAATATAATTTGTAAGCTTTAAATGGCAATGGAGTCGTTATGAATTAAATTTCATAAATGTGTAATTAATTCACTTAAATAAAATAATGAATTAATGAATATATTTTATTTTAAAATGAGGGAGTTAATTAAAACTCATTAATTTAATATGTTACATATACATGTAATATATTTATATAATGGCTTACAATATTATATTATGCCAAATAGAAATAAATTAAATATGAAATGAGGAAATTAATTCATTAATCTTTATTAGTGGATTAATATGTTAACTTTAATTAATTGAATAAAAAAAGTTATTTTCTTTTAGTTAGTTAATGATAAGAATTATGTTACTATAATTTAATGTAACATATAATTGTATAGTATTTAATATTATACCAAGTGAATGTTAATTGAAAATATGGAATAAGGGAACAATATTTATAAATATTGGATGATTAAAATTAGTAAATTAAAATAATATTTAATTTATGGTTAAAGATATTAAATTAGTATGTTTAATATTTTAAATAAAACGGCATGAAACAATTTATGGAGAGAAAGAGATAATTTAATTATAAAATATTGATTGGATAAAGTAAATGAGTGGGGTAAAATAATTAATTAAGTGAATATTAATTATTTTAAAATAGTGATTCATTTCAAAAAAAAAAGTGTTAAATTTTATTATGGATTAATTCTATTTTTAATGAAAAGATTTTATATGAGATTATATAGGTATAATTTAATGATTTATAATTTATAATTTATATATTGGTATATCCATAATTATAATGCATGTGTATTAGTGATATTACATATATATGTATTTATATTATATAATATATACGGATATATATTATATATATGTATGCTATGTATTAATACGTATATTGGGTGCAAGAGAATGCTGGTGGATTTTGTTAGTAGGGTTAAGGTGTCAAATTATTAAACATTGGGAGGACACCTTGCATTTCTTAGAAAGTGGATTCCACCAAATTACTTCATTGTGTCAGTGGACTTTTACAGAGAACAAAGTAATCTCAGTCCATTCATACTCCAAAACTTAGCAAATATTCTAACTTCTAACACTCTGCCAAACCTTCACGAAATAATGTTATTCTTCGTCAAATTGAAGAAAATAACTAAAGAGGAAGCGATTGAAGCCAAGAATTTAAGGAGTGTTGATCAAATACTAATCAAAAGAAAGAGTTGAGCCAAGAAATTAGCATGCATGTCAATTAAACATCCATGGAAGATAAAATACTTTTTCCTTTGTAATTCATAAAAATTAGTTGATTCTAGTGTATTAGTTATTATTATTATTCTGAAATTGATTGTGGGAGTTGATTTGATTGGAAACCATGAAGGGTTCAAGGGGTTATAAGGTTGAGATTTAGATGGAGGTTATATGTTGCATGTTTAAATTGAGATGAAAATCTTAGTTTTAAAACATGCATGTGAGATATTTGATGAAATGTCCAAATGAAGTTATTTTCTAAAAACATAAGTAATTGATGACTATTTGTGAAACAAATCACATGAGTGGATTCCTGAGAATGTGTCGATGATTTCTGGGCAGAAAAACTCACCGGAAAACTTTTTGGATCGCCAGAAAAGATGACCGAAAAGTTGTCGTCGACGAACTTTTCGGCAAAACTGTTTCTGCTATTTTTCAGTCAGAATTTGAAGAAACTTTGTAATAAAAAGTTGTAGAGAATTAAATTTCATGTGAAATTGAAATAAAATTTGTAATTTTTGGACAAACGGTTTATTTTCTACGAATTTTTGAAATTTCAACATTTTGAAAATTATAAGTAATTAGCAGAAAATCATTTTTAACTAAAATATTTTTACGGTAATCTTATAATATTATTTAAGAATTTTTGAAAATATTTTGGTGAATTATTGAAGAGCACAAGTATTTATTATATTTTAAAGCCATTTAAAGTTAGTTAAAATGGTGGAAATTCATAGAAAAATTTATGAATGGATGAAAATTATGAAACTTCGGGAAAAATCTTATAATACTATAAGATAAATATTAGTGGTGTTTTGAAGATATAAATGTATGTTGAATTATTATTTTTATTTTGAATTTATTAAATGATAATTTTTATAATTAGAAATAACTGCAGAAAATTGTCGGATAATCCAAAAAATGTGAAAATTGGTTGGAAAGCCTAGAATAATATTCTAAAGACTTTAGAATGTCTAGTGGACTTGTGAGGTGTTGAGATGTTATGGATCATATGTTGACTGACTAATGAACGCAAATAGTTAAGTAACAAAGGAATTACAATATTGTTAAAAACTAGTACATTAATTTAGAAGAATGTTAATTCTCGAACGAGATTATGGAATACGTTGTAACCCAAGTTATGATATATAGGTTTTATGACGATGGTTTTAGTTTTGATTATGTTAGCTGACGTTTAAGATTATTACGTCAGGGGTTTGATATGCGTAAAGCAATAAATGCAAAACCAAGGCAAGTTTTTCAGTCATATTTGCTATTTGTAAACTTGATATTGATTATGTGTGATCAGTGTTAAATCATAATGAAGTCGTTCTAAGTACGTTGAAATACGTGATTTGTAATACAATGTTATCTGATTTGTTGAAGTCAAATTATGACTAAATTTAATTGGGTTATGGAAATTCAATTTACTTGTGATATGCGATATGTGAACAATGATATATTGATAAAGCCTGACGTGTGATTTATATGCAATGCATAATAAACTAGAAGCATGTATATAGAATTGCTAAGTATACAAACTATAAACCATGTATGCAATGTGAATTATGTGAAGCGTGAAAGGTGATTATTGTTAAACTTGCTGAGCCATCGTGCTCATTCTTGTAATAAATTTTGCAGTTATAAATCGAGGCGTTGAAGCTGGTTACCAAGCGAAATGTGTTGTTTTATTTAGTTGAATTATGCTAAGTCAAAACGACTTACTATATACCAACGGTACTAGTTGTGATAAACTTTGAGGTTTGCGAATAAAAGTTATTCGTTTTGGAAACTAGTTCGTAAATATTATATTTGTTATTGTAAGGTAATAGTATGCGGTTAAGGTATTATATTATAAGTGATGTACATTATGTAGATGACTTACTGCATTGAGAAGTTAGGTTGTTGTTTTGAGAATTCAGTTTATTATATTTAAACTATATGTGTTATACCAAAGTGTATAAAAGAAATAGTTTCATGTTGTAGTCGAAGCTTTATATTCATAGTTAATGTATTAAAAATTAATCAAAGAACGTATGATTTTAAAAAGTAAAGACGATTTATAAAGGTTGCGATTTTGGAACCCAAGACTTATAAAGTTTTAATATCTATGTTGATATTGAATATTATTGACTATTGTTATAAAAAGTTTTTAAAAATTCACGAAATTTATCGATTATACTATTGATTATGACGTGAAAGTTAGAATAAGGTCAGATCGTAAGCTCCGAACTCGAGGTTAAAAGAGACCCGGATTTAAGGGCGTCACATACCCTTCTAACTGATTTAGTTAAGTTTGCTAAATAATTATTTAGGTGAAAATATTGACTTTTGACTTTTTGTATTTTTGATTAATGATGTTTTAATTCTACCTCGTATAAATAATACTGTGTAATACGAAATTTCGTATAAATGAACAGTGTTTTTCGAGTTTATTTTTTGTGAATTTTTTTTTTCATATACAAAACAATAACACATATTCCATCACATAACATATAGTTTAAATCATAAAATCGTCCTTTTATTCATCGTATTTGATTACATTATAAGTCTTATAAAGATTTGGAATATTACATGATTAAACCCTGTTGTTGGATTTAATGATAATATGATGACAAAGAGCTTAATGTATATTTGTAAAGAGAAAATAAGTAATATTGTAGAGTCCTTAAAGGGATAATTGTAAGACCCCGAATTTTATGAAATACAAAATTTAATTTTTCTTCATATATATTTTTTTATGAAACAGTAAGTGGTTAAATTGACAAAATTAAAAGTTAAAGATGTTATGTGCAAATTTTATTATGTCGGATAATATTCGTTTGGTCGGAAAATATTCGTTTTGTTGGGGAATATTCAGGTCGTACGACGGCGCCGAAATAACTAATTATTGGTGGACCTCACAACGGAATATTTGTCGGATATAGAAAACGACAGAAGTAACTTTTTTAAATAAAAACAGTCAACGGTGTTAACTGTTAAAATACCGGTGATAAAAGAATAGTAGCATACGGTATTTTATGGTATTTTATTGTGACACACGGTATTCTACAGTAGCACACGATAATACATAGTAGCACACGACATTACACTGTAGCACACGGTATTGTACGGTGTTTATATTATTGAACTGATAAAGTGGTTATTACACAATATTTGTATTATTGATCTGTTAAGTGCCACCGTAACTGTTGCACATTATTTTATCAATAATTGTCATTGCATAATATTTTATATTATCAATTCAATAATTATCATTACCCAATGTCTTATCAATAATTGTTGTTGCACAACATATTGTATTATTGAAACAATAATAATGCATATTATTGATCTATTAATTAACACAGTAGTTGTTGCATTATTATGAAATATTACCGTGGTAGTAATATTTGGTAATTTGATTACTATAATATATTCATATAGTTGTTTGTTTTATTAGACAATATAATAATAAAAAGTTATTTGTTTTATTAGAAAAATATTATTATATTCAGAAGTTACTATGCAAGTTACTGTGCCAAATTTGAAATCCGCTGAATTCGTCTGCACAGAGGCTGCGCAGCCTCTCCTGCCCAATTTCAACAGTGGCGTTCTGCCAACAACCACGCATAGTATCCTTATTTCTCCTATAAATAGCTTGCTCAGCTGAATAGAAAAATCACACCTAAAACATAAAATTTTTCTATGAGAATTTTATGAGTTTTCTCTGAGAATAGTAAGAATATTTTGAGTATTTGAAACCCAAAAGGAGTGCAAAAAATTTTCAAGTAAGTATTTTATTAAAGAGTAGTAATTTCATAAATTCATATTTTTCACGATATTCACAAATCTTCTTTTAGAAGACTTTCTTTAAGAAGAATCATTTTTAAAAGCTTTCTCTAGAAGATTTATTTTGGAATATTATTTTTAAAACTATTTTAAAGTTGTTATATTATACTACAAAAATTATGTTAAATATATATAATTTTGATAGTTCATATTATACGAGTTATCATACACTTTAAAATTTATATGTGGTAATTACTAATTATATTATAAATATATAGGTTGATCAATCTTATTTAAATCAATATTCAGTTACGTGATAAAGTAAGGAATATCATCTTCTTTTATATTCTATTATTTAAACTTACCACGGTAAGGGATTATCATTCTCTGATTCTCGAAAATAATATCGTTTCCTTCTTACTTATAAGATGTGTCATTTATTTTAATGTATTAAATTGTGGGAATAACCTTACGGCGCGGATTACCGCTTGTTGGTGAATAACCTTTCGTATTCATTCCTTATTAATCTCTGAGAATAACCTTACGGTGCGGATTACCGCCTGTTTGGTGAATAACTCTTCGTATTCAAATTTTATTAAATTGTGGGAATAACCTTACGGCGCGGATTACCGCCTATTGGTGAATAACCTTTTGTATTCATTCCTTATTAATCTCTGAGAATAACCTTACGGTGCGGATTACCGCCTGTTTGGTGAATAACTCTTCGTATTCAAATTTTATTAAATTATGGGAATAACCTTACTGCGCGGACTACCGCCTGTTGGTGAATAACCCTTTGTATTTATTTCTTATTTGTCTCTTGTGGAAATAATTTGTCTACATGAATTATCATATGACACTTTTATTCCATATTAAGTGATATTATTTTCCTTTATACTCATAAGGGATACCATCTTTTCATCTTCCATTATTCAAACTTACTATGGTAAGGAATATTAATTTCCTTCACCTTTTGTTAATCAAACCTGATACGGTAAGGGATATTATTTTCTTTCATACTCTTAAATCGAAACTTATTATGGAACTATTGCTTCTATAATTCCTGAAAATATTATATGTTCCATAATAGTTGCACTTCATCATTTCAATTGAACCTTCGTATTTTTCTAAACATTTCTATTGAACTGTAACTGTTATTCTGAATTGTGGATCTTGAATATCATTTTTGAATTTTACTCCACATTATGTTGACAATTTGGACATTATTTGAATCTGCACAAAGTAAACTTCTGATACTTATTGTTTATCCTGTTTTTTCTGTTCATCATTTATATCATTTTAATTATCCAAAATCAAGTTGTTGTGAATATCTATGGCCGGGAGCACCGATGCGATATAATTGTTGAACAGATGATTGGTTAAAGGCGATATAATAGGTTAAAGGCGATACATCTGTTCGGTGTCTTTTATGACACGTGGTGAATGTTCTCTTTAGCCTGTAATGCAAAGATGAACTGTTGTTTCGTATGATTATGACTAAAGGTTGAATCTGGTATAATCATGACCGTTTGTGTTATTTTGAATATCTTTGGCCCGTAGTGCAAAAATGAACTGTTGTTTGGTATGATTATGACCAAAGGCTGAATCTGGTATAATCATGATTGTTGGTGTTATATTGAATGTCTTTGGCCTGTAATGCAAAGATGAACTGTTGATCTACATGATTATGACCAAGAACTGTGAATTTGTATTATCTTAACTAATGGTATTTCAGATGATAAAAGTTGATGATATTTTTCCTAAAAAGAGAAGCGACTGGACATTACAGTCTGCATTATTCTTCTAATAGATTGTTCATTCCACTGCTATTATTGATCTGAACATTGTTCAAGAATTTAACTGCAGTTTTTGATATAAACCTTGTAGTCTATTGTATTTTATCAAGAACTCAACTGTTGAAGGCTAATGATAATTTATTCGTCATTATCTTAGTCATGATATTTCTTAATGGGCTATTTGAACTCACCCTTTCTTTTTGTTCCATTATTTTTCAACAGGAGATGAGAACGTAGCTGGGTCTAGCTGGGGAATGGAGTGAGAGTCCAAGAGATAGCTATCGTAGTCTTCACATGTTGTAAAATAGTGTGACAATAATAGTGAAGACTTAGTTGTGTATTATTATACACTGTATTGTTAAACGTTGAAATAATTTTGTTGTAGTCTTTTGACAACTCAAGTTTGGGCTGTGTGGGCCTAGATTTGGGGGTGTCACAGTTGGCATCATAGCTTAGAGATATGGTCTTTAATGGAGATCTGGGGTTAGAACTAGGAGGGGATAGACAAATAGAATCAATTACTAGTGTGTTCTACCTAAATTAGATTTTATTATCTAATGAGACGATTTGAATGTAGGGACATGAAGTGATGAGTCAGTTTATTTAAACTAACATTTATTTTGTGACAACAGTTAAGTATGGCATCTGGAAATCAGGAGGTTAACTATAAAATATCCGAAACAAATGTAGCTGCGAATCAAGAAGCGAGGAATAATCTTACTACAAACTCAGAGTTGAATTATTTACCTAAGGCAAAAATTATGCGTGTTCTATCCAGTAAGGATGAAGGTGAAAGCTCTACTACAGTCGTTCCAGATCCTTTCTTAGAAGCAATTAAAAGGTGTAATGAACTTGTAGAAATTATTACCTTTAATCTGCTCACTAATTGGAAGGATTATATCACTTGGTTATGCTCGATAACAAAGGATCAGAATATATGGACTTTTCATATCAGTCTTTGGGATTTCTAGTGTTTCAGCTATGATTTTCAAGATTATTTAAAAATGATGTTTCTATACTTTTGGGCGTTACAATTTAAAGGAATCCAAGTTAAGTTAGCTGTCATCGTGGAAACTATAGTTTATCGAAAATACTATTCTTATGGAAATCATTGGTACGTTACTACTGATGAAGTTGATGAATCTGAGAAACAGTTTGTTAGAAAATTATTTAGCGGTATCCCCATGGTTGAAATACGTGAAGATCCAGATGAAGTATACGGGACTCGATTTGATGATGACAGTCTTGCTGATCAAGAAACCGAATGAGGTGATAACCGGTAAGCTATTCATAAATTCTCGTGAAGACTATGCCCTGTTAGATACTAGCTCTACCCATTCTTTTATCTCACATGTATGTACTCAACGTTTAAATTTGACTATTGAAAACTTAGACCTTGTCTTATCAGTTGAAACCTCATTCGGAGAAATAGTCATTACATTTACTGTCTATAAATCTTGCCTAGTTCAAATCAACAACCTCACATTACCTGTTGACCTTATTTCTTTGGAGATGCATGAATTTAATGTGATTTTAGGAATTGATTGGTTGACTACCCATCATGCTAAAATTGATTGTTTTCATAAGATTATTAGTTTTCATATTCCTAATTAACCTGTCATGCAAATTCAAGCAACTAAACCATTGAAATCTATAACTGTTCTTTCTAGCCATAAAGTCATTCGTTTATTGAAAAACAGATGTCAAGCCTTTTTAGCTTATGTCACTGATTTGAACAAAAACACGTCAAATTTATTTCCATTGTTAATGAGTTTCTTGACGTTTTTTCCTGAGGAACTTGGCTTACTCCCAAACCGAGAAATTGAATTTTGTATTGATCTTGAACCCGGTACTAAGCCCATTTCCAAAGCCCCATACCGAATGGCTCCCATTGAACTTCGAGACTTAAAAGTCCAACTACAGGAATTGTTGGATATCGGTTTCATTCGTCCGAGTGCATCACCTTGGGGTGCTCCTATTCTATTTGTGAAGAAGTAAGACGGGAGTATGAGATTGTGCATTGACTACCGAGAATTAAACCATGTCACCATAAAAAATAGGTACCCATTACCTCGGATCGATGACATGTTTGATCAATTACAAGGTGGTCAACATTTCTTAAAGATTGATCTCCGTTCTGGATGTCATCAATTAAAGGTTAAAGTTGAGGACATTCCAAAGACTACTTTTAGAACTCGTTATGGGCATTATGAGTTCTTGGTCATGCCTTTTGGACTAACCAATGCTCCTGCAGCTTTCATAGACATGATGAACCGAATATTCGAGGAATATTTGGATCATTTTGTGATTGTCTTTATTGATGACATCCTCATATACTCCAAGAGTCGTGAGGATCATGAACAACACCTGAGATTGATACTCCAAAAGCTACGTGAGAACAAATTATATGTCAAGTTGAAGAAATGTGAGTTCTGGCTTGAGGAAGTCACGTTTCTTAGGCATATGATTTCTAAACAGGGAATATCAGTTGACCCTGTGAAGATTGAAGAAACACTAAATTGGGAACAACCCAAGACAGTAACCGAAGTCCGAAACTTTCTGGGTTTAGCTGGTTATTATCGAAGATTCGTAAAAGGATTTTCTCGAATCTTCACTCCATTAACTCAACTTACTCAGAAAAGCACCAAATTCGTATGGAGCGAGGAATGTGAGAAAAAATTTCAAGAACTCAAGATGAGACTTATTTCAGCTCCTGTTCTGACCATACCATCAGGATCAGGAGAATTCGTTATATATAGCGATGCTTCAGGCAAAGGTCTGGGTTGTGTCCTCATGCAACATGAAAAGGTTATAGCCTATGTCTCTCGACAACTCAAAAATTATGAGAAAAATTACCTTACTCATGATCTAGAGTTAGCAGCGGTCGTTTTCACGTTGAAAATCTGGAGACACTACTTGTACGGAGAGAAAGTGGATATCTATATGTATCATAAAAGTCTCAAGTATTTCTTCACCCAAAAGGAACTTAACATGCGACAATGACGTTGGCTTGAGCTGTTGAAGGATTACGACCACACAATCCAGTATCACCCGAAAAAGGCGAACGTTGTAGCTAAAGATCTTATGCGAGTACAAGTGCACTACTGACAACACAAAAGCGTATTTTGTACGACTTGCAAAAGATGGAGATAGAGCTAAAAACACCAATGACCCACTTGAAGATTGCGCACGTACGAGTAGAACCGGCTTTAATCGATAAAATTAAAAATGCTCAAACTACTAATCCAGAACTGATGAATATGATGAAGAAAGTACAAGAAGGTGCTATTCCTGAGGCAAGAATCGATGAGAAAGGAATACTTCGAGTTAACTTTCGACTCTGTGTTTCTAACAATCCTGAATTGAAGCATAAAATCATGATGGAGGCACACAACACGTCGTTTGCAATCCACCCAGGAGGTACCAAGATGTATCGAGATCTTCGACATACATTTTGGTGGAACAATATGAAAAGGGAGATTGCGGAGTTTATCTCAAGGTGCCTAACTTGTCAACGTGTCAAGGTAGAGCATCAAGTACCTAAGGGTCCATTTCAATCACTTGAGGTTCCTGAATGGAAGTGGGAACACATCAATATGGACTTCGTGACAGGTCTTCCCAAGGTTTCTCAAGGCTTATATGCAATTTGGGTCATCGTAGATAGATTGACCAAATCTACTCATTTCTTGCCTACACGAGAAAACTTTTCACTTGAGCGTTTTGTCGGCATATACATAAATGAGATTGTGAGATTGCATGGCATGCCAGTTTCCATAGTTTCTGATCGAGATCCTAAATTCACTTCATGCCTTTGGATCAGTCTATAAAAAGCTATGGGAACTGAACTACGTTTTAGTTCTGCAAACCATCCTCAAACGGACGGACAATCGGAAAGGACGATCCACACCCTCGAAGATCTTTTGAGATTTTGCATACTAGACTTCAAAGGAAGTTGGGATAAGTACTTGCCATTGGTGGAATTTTCTACAACAACAGTTACCAAGCAAGTATAGGTATGTCTCCATTCGAGACTTTATATGGACGCAAGTGTCGCTCTCCAGTATGTTGGAATGAAGTAGGAGAAGCAAAATTGTTGGGACCCGAGTTGGTATGCTTGACGACCGAAAAGATCCATTTGACGCCCCCAAATCCGGGTCCCTTGAACCACGGGTTCGGTGCTCACGATACTATTCTACCCTGTCAACATATCCATCCATTCAGAATAATAATAAAAATTTAATTACATTCATTCATAACTATCCCAGGTTCTACATACCTTTATACATACATACATTTGTACCTGACATATTACAAAAAGATGCAGTTTATATATATATGACCCTATCACTGTACATCAACTATTTGCTGGCTTTTCCTTTTCCCTTGTCTGTACCCGACCCCTCAACCTGCTCAGGTTTAGCTGAAATATCATGTTTAAAAGCAAGGGTGAGCATAAAATAGCCCAGCAGTAAATAAACAATGATGACATGATATTTCAGAATTGTGAATAAAAATCATTTACAATGAGTATGAGTCGTTTACAGTAAGCTGAATCAAACAATGTAATCGATCATGTCCATAGCTGACTAATATCAGTTCATTGTATGAACATGAGAACATACATAACTTTACATGATTAGCTGAAAACATGAAATTTGCTTGCTATACGATCACAAGACCTAGAACTCGTTAAGAACAATACCAATCATAAAGACTGACATTGCCCAGGATAGTCATAAGACTGTTGTTCAATTTAGATGTGTACTCTGGGTGATCAGCCCATCATACTTTTATATTATGCACAACATAAACATTTAGCGACGCATCCACGCCATAAAATTATATTGCTTTATATCTTACTCCCTTTTTTCAGGGTTGTTCTGTTACAGCATATCATATAATCTGTACCACAACAATGTGGTTTGGAGCACATAATAATAAACATTAATTTTTTTAACATAAATCATCATATGCGTCTAGCCGGAATCAAGATTGGCATCGACCCTTTTTCAGAGTACTTCAATGGTGAATGAACTTTACATGAGCATATGAATTCATATCATAAATAACTGTCCAAAGAATTGCAATTAGGAGTTCAGATAAAACACTTGCCTGTATCTTCGTCTATCACAACTGGTAAAATATTATCCCGTTTATAACCTACATGACCATAATATGGGTTCATGCATTAGTTACATTTACATGCATGCGATAGCTTGCTATATAAGCTACTTTTTCTCTTTACATAACCTCTAACGTATAACACATTGCTCATTTGTCCTTAACATCTACCACATTGATCATTTTTATCAATTTATGGTTTATAGCATATGTATTTATTATTTAATATCAAAACATTTCATTTTTGGAACTTTAAAATTTTCTTGGTCGGAACAGTGAATCTCGCCCCGACGAGATATTTTGGCCTGAAGATCTCGCTGGCCGCGAGATCTCCTCGGTTACACCTCGCCCTAGCGAGGTCCCTCACAGAACACTGTGCCCTAGCGCAGTCCTTAGGGTAACAGATGGCGCCCTGGCGTCATGCTGATTTTTCTGAAAAAAAAGTCTTTCAAAAATCATGGCTATCTTTGGCCCTAATTTGATTCTCTATGTTCCAACACCCCACATAACACACATAGCATGTATTAGACTTGCGTGGGCCTTCAAAATATTTAAAAATCTTTGGTGTGATGTCGCAAACACTCAAAAATAAAATCTTACTTTAAAAAAATAATATGTAGTAGTGTAAGTAAGAGTCGATCCCACAAAAAATGATTATTTAATTTTATATTTTTGCAAACAAAAATTGGGGGGGTTTTGAATTAAAGAAATAGTTTAAATAAAATTAACTAAAATAATTATGCAAGTAATTTAATGAAATAAATGAGAAGAAAAAACCTTGGTTTAAGTTAATATCCACCATCAAAAATTTACAACTGATCACTGATGCAAGAATAAATCAATTTATATTTTAAATATTCAACGTGGAATAATTACTCTCATTTGAATAATTTTCCTATCTCTCCTTAATTTTAGTTAAGTAGAAACAAGCGATCTAAATAACCCTTACTACTAAATAATCTCAGACAAGCGCTAAAGATTTAACCTAGTAGCAGTATAAAGAAATAGAGAAATCGTTGAACTAAACAACACAATCCAAGCGTCTGCATTTAATTTAGATGAATATTCTTCCTAAGATAAAATAATCTTTTGATCTGCAAAACAATTATTAAACTTAGTTGCTTCATAAATTAAAGTGACCAAACAATTGCGGATTTGATATTTAATTTAGCAGTAAATTTCAACGAATAATAAACTAGTATGCATCCTAGCAATTAAACGAATTAATCATAAAATTAAACACAGAAAAATATTCAATACTCAAAATATAAATTGAACAATTAAAATAAATTAGATCTCATAGTGTATAAATCTTGATGGCCTCAATCACTTAAACTATGAAAAATAAATTAACTACTCATAATTGTAAAGAATACTAAATAATAGAAGAGAGAATTTTTATTCTAATGAGAGTTGTATCTTACATTGTGTGTCAAACCCTCTATTTATAGGCTCCAAAATCCTCCTAGCCATAGTAGGAAGTACACTTTTAAAACCCTAATAGGATTTAAAATACAAATCAAAAAAATAATTATTATTATCCTAACCCTAATTGAAATTAAAATCCAATTTGGAATAAAAAGTAGCAAAAATTCGCGAATAATTCCGTTTTGGCCAATTTCCATGCAGCCAAATGCGGCATTTGTTACAGTAACCATCACCAGCCTCCGCGCATTGCGCGGACGTCTTCTTCTGGCAAAACGGCGACGTTTCGCTCCTCCGCTGGGCTGCTGCTTGACCGCGCATTGCGCGGAGTCTGTTTCTGCCGCTCAACGCCAAACGGCGTCGTTTTTTCTTCACCTGCTAATTCCTTACCCGCGCCATGCACGCACGCCGACTTTTTCGGAAATTACAGATTTGCCCCTAAGCTTCATTTTTCCTACAAAAATAAATATAAATTAATTAAAAATAAATAAAAATAATAAAAACACATAATAATTAATAAAACACCTAAAATACTAAAAATAAATAAAAAAACATAAATAAAAAGAAATATAAACATACTATAAAATTACTTAAATTAACACAAATTAACTAAAATCATATAAAACCTATTAAAACCAAAATAAACTAAATAATTAAACATTTAAGCACACAATAAATATAAAAATTAAGTATTAGGGAATAAAAATATCGTATAATTTTACTCTATCAAATACCCTCACACTTAGCTTTTGCTCGTCCTCGGGCAAAACAAAAACAAAAATTATAAAATTAAAACTAATAACCAAACAACTTACTTGAGCTATAGATCAATATAAATTTCAACATCAGCCTCAATGATTTTTTTTCAATGATAACTCGAAGAAAATTTCAAAACTATGCAAAATCAAGAATTTTAATATATTTATTAATTTTACCTTACTCAAGATCTTTTGTGTGTGCTTGAATCCAAATGTATCAAACTAATCAAAACTTAGATAAGTTTCAGTTAGAAATTACCTTATAAAAGACATGCAACAAAACTCAATATACTTATTTTTCTCATCACTCTTTGCTAATATAGACAAATATATACCAGAAGATTAAAAGGTTTTAAACAATTAGGCACACTAGGATTACTAATATCAATTCTTCAAATATATATTTTTTTCATTCCTTTTAATAGGTGCATTTTATGCTCCATCCCATTTTTTTTTCTTTTCTTTTTAAGTGAGTGTATTTTATGTTCCATCTCACTTTTTCATGTGTTTATGAGTGAGTGCGTTTTACGCCCCATCTCAACCCACCACAAGATTTTTTCTTTAATAATAATCCTAAAAAAATTACCTAAATCATCTCCTCCAAATTATATTTTGCCTTATATTTCACTTTAAATAATGATTAAATAAGATATAGAGCTCAAAAATATCTTCCATAAGCATTTAACCATATAAACTTTCTCTTAATTAAAACTAGCTCAAACAAATGGATATAAGTACATAAAAATTTAAAGGATTTTAAGCAAAGTAAATATCAACAATAAGTCAAAATTCAGACTAAGCAAAAATTTATCATTTTCTAAGAGTTATTAAATAAAAATAAAATTTTTTATCATTGGTTAAAAATTAAAATCCAATTAACTTATTGCTCAAGTGACACATCCTAAAAATAAAATAAAAAATTATCCCATTTTCGTAGGAAACACGGTTACACTTAGCATGTGCAATAAGCCTTTAAATCCCAAGGTTACCCCAAATGGACGAGTTTTGTCTCGTGAGGGTTTGCAGTGAATTTACCCACAAAATTCAAAATTTTAAAATTTCATAAAATTTTGAAAATATAACCTAAAAATAACAAAAATCCTAAATCCCTTCCCCCACACTTAAAATTTACATTGTCCCAAATGTAACCTATAATGCAAAGAAACAGGCAAAAATAACTATAAAAAGAAAAAGGGAAAGAAATGCAAATCTGATTTCTTGGGTTGCCTCCCAAGCAGCGCCTTTATTTATTGTCATTGGCTGGACAACATGCTTAAACACTACGTTGCTCCTTCCTCTTAAATTTGGCAATCTCATCCATCTTTACTCCATTTATCATAGACTTGTTCAAACTCCCTTGCAGTTGATACGAATGTTCTACTCCCTCTTCAATGAATATACATTCGAGACGATGAGGGAGGGGCCTCAAATCTGGAATGTAATCCTGCAAAACAAAAGGTAAAGATTTCTTGTTAGGAATTGGTAAGTCAAAATATGGATCATTACCTGTTTTCAAAGAACCATTCACAACCGCAACAATTTTCTTCAAATCAGCACTCAAGACTAACTCCTCATTCTCTTTCTCAAGATTCGGACTAAATGTCATTTTCAATTCACCCTTTCTATCATTTTTAGAAACTTTTGCTGCTAAAGAATCAATCACATCAACAGAGTAAACAGGATTATGACATTTCATGGCATCAAAAATATTAAACTTAATAATTTTGCCATCAAACTCCATTGTCAGTGTACCACTATAAACATCGATCTTAGCCTTGGAAGTCTTTAAGAAAGGTCTTCATAACAAAATAGGAGCATTTTGATCACCGTTTTCCATATCAAGCACATAAAAATCAGCAAAAAAAATCAAATTATTTACTTGCACAAGAACATCCTCTACTATACCCTTAGGATAAGTGTTAGACCTATCAGCTTACTGAATTACAGTACCAGTTCTATTCAAAGGTTCAAGTTTTAAAGAAGCATATATAGAATATGACATGACATTAATAGATGCTCTTAAGTCTAACATGGCTTGTTCAAATCTAGTGTCACCTATCTTGCAAGGGATAGTAAACATTCCTGGATCTTGGCATTTTGTAGGGAGTTTTCTTTGAATTACGGCAGACACATTCTTTCCTACTTGTACCTTTTCATATCTTTTAAGTGCTTTCTTCCTCTTATGTGCACACAACTCTTTCAGAAATCTGGCAAAATGAGGTACTTGTTTAATAACATCTAACAATGGAATTTTTACCTCGCAATTATGAAAAGTCTCATATAAATCTGAATTTTTCTCATACGTCCTTTTTTCTGTTAAAGGAAAAGGAAAAGGGGGTACCGGTTTATACTCAGATAGAGGTGAAAATTTATGCTTAGGAGTACCATTTTCGCCTAGAACACTGTCTTCCTCCTTACTGTTGTCTGCTTCTTTATTGTTCACTTCTGCTTTACTTTGTTCTTTTGGTACAGACTCTGTCTTTGCTGGAGTTTCGATCTCTTTACCACTTCTTAACGTGATCGCATTAACATTTGCATTTGGATTCGCCATTGTTTGCGATGGTACTTTTTCAAAATTTTACGCCTCCAATCTACTAATGGCAATTGTCATTTGTCCCATCTGTGTATTTAAATTCTGTATATTTGCCTTCGTTTTCTGTTGAAATTGCAAAGTGTTAGTGCCAAGTTATGTAACTATATCCTCCAAAGACATATGAGAATCAGATGATTGGCCCTGTTGTTTGTTAGGATATGACTGCTTGTATTGTTGGTAGTTTGAGAAATTTTGAGTCGCAGATGGATTTCCTTGTGGATTTCCATAGCCGAAATTCGGATGATCTCTCTAACCTGAGTTGTACGTGTTCGCGTAAAGATCATATCTCCTTTGTTGGTGATCAGGGAAACCACCTACTGCATGCACTTGTTCATGGGACTCCTCTTGAAGAGTGGGGCACATATCCGCCGGATGGCCTACGACAGCACAAATTCCACAGGCTTTAACTTGTTGTGTATTACCTACAGCCATTTGACGAACAAGAGAAGTTAGACTAGTAATTTGTTCTTTAAGTGAAGAAATTTCTACCTCATTGACATTCTAGGATGTAAAATTAAGCCTAGTGCCGAATTGTTGGGAGTTAGCAGTCATGTTTGCAATTAAGTTCCTTGCAGCTTCGGGCATTTTGTCCACCAAAGCTCCTCCACTGGCAGCATCGATCATGCTCCTATCAGTAGACATAAGTCCTTCATAGAAGTATTGGATGAGGAGTTGCTCGCTGATTTGATGGTGGGGGCAGCTTGCACATAATTTCTTGAAACGTTCTCAATACTCGTATAGGGATTCTCCATGGTTCTGTCTCACACCACAAATGTCTTTTCTAATATTGGTTGCCCTTGAACCTGAAAAATATTTCTCCAAGAATAGTCTTTTCATCTCTTCCCATGTGGTGATGCTTTCGGAGGGTAGGTAGTAGAGCCAATCCTTAGCCAAATCCTTCGAGAAAAATGGAAAAGCTCTTAGATTGATTTGCTCTTCAGTCACTCCAGAAGGTTTTAGACTTATGCAAACCATATGGAATTCCTTTAAATGTTTGTGAGGATCTTCACCTATAAGGCCATGAAAATTTGGCAATAGATGGATTAGACCAGATTTTAATTCAAAGGAGGTGTTAGTATCTAAATTTGAAAAAGTTATGCTTAAAAGTTGTTGATTAAAATCAGGGGTCGCAAGCTCTTTCAAAGTTTGATTTCTAGCCATAATTTCCATCTTCAACCTACACAACTCAAATAAAATATGCAAACTAGACAAAAAAAAATAAAAAAAAATAAACTAAGAATATTTACTAAATTAAATAAATATTTACAAAAGCAAAAAATTATATTAAAATCAGTCCCCAGCAACGGCGCCGAAATTTGGTGTGATGTCGCAAGCACCCAAAAATAAAATCTTACTTTGAAAAAATAATATATAGTAGTGTAAGTAAGAGTCGA
Organism: Hedera helix; assembly: GCA_947179155.2. NCBI lineage: Eukaryota > Viridiplantae > Streptophyta > Magnoliopsida > Apiales > Araliaceae > Hedera > Hedera helix. Next base: position 7,479,609 of record OX359280.1, on the reverse strand, counting down.
TCCCACAGAGAATGATTATTTAATTTTATGTTTTTGCAAACAAAAATTGGGGGGGTTTTGAATCAAAGAAATAGTTTAAATAAAATTAACTAAAATAATTATGCAAGTAATTTAATGAAATAAATGAGAAGAAAAAGCATTGGTTTAAGTTAATATCCACCATCAAGAATTTATAACTTATCACTGATGCAAGAATAAATCAATTTATATTTTAAATATTCAACGTGGAATAATTACTCCCATTCGAATAATTTTCTTATCTCTCCTTAATTTTAGTTAAGTAGAAACAAACGATCTAAATAACCCTTATTACTAAATAATCTCAGACAAGCACTAAAGATTTAACCTAGTAGTAGCATAAAGAAATAAAGAAATCATTGAACTAAACAACACAATCCAAACGTCTACATTTAATTTAGATGAATATTCTTCCTAAGATAAAATAATCTTTTGATCTACAAAATAATTATTAAACTTAGTTGCTTCATAAATTAAAGTGACCAAACAATTACGGGTTTGATATTTAATTTAGCAGTAGATTTCAACGAATAATAAACTAGTATGCATCCTAGCAATTAAACGAATTAATCATAAAATTAAACACAGAAAAATATTCAATACTCAAAATATAAATTAAATAATTAAAATAAATTAGATCTCACAGTGTATAAATCTTGATGGCTTCAATAACTTAAACCAAGAAACATAAATTAACAACTTATAATTGTAAAGAATACTAAATAATATAAGAGGGAATTTTTATTCTAATAAGAGTTGTATCTTACATTGTGTGTCAAGCCCTCTATTTATAGGCTCCAAAATCCTCCTAACCCTAGTAGGAAGTACTAGGATTTAAAATACAAATAAAAAAATAATTATTATTATCCTAACCCTAATTGGAATTAAAATCCAATTTGGAATCAAAAACTAACAAAAATTAGCGAATAATTCCATTTTGGCCAATTTTTGCGCAGTCAAACGCGGCCTTCGCTACTGTAACCGTCACCAGCCTCTGCGCATTGCGTGGACGTCTTCTTCTGGCAAAACGGCGTCGTTTCGCTCCTCCGTTGGGCTGCTGCTTGATCGCGCATTGCGCGGAGCCTATTTCTACCGCTCAACGCCAAACGACGTCGTTTCTTATTTGCCTACTGATTCCTTACCCGCGCCATGTGCGCGCGCCAACTTTTTCGAAAATTACAGATTTGTCCCTAAGTTTCATTTTTCCTACAAAAATAAATATAAATTAATTATAAATAAATATAAATAATATAAAAATACTAAAAATAATAAAAACACATAATAATTAATAAAATACCTAAAATACTAAAAATAAATAAAAATACATAAATAAAAAGAAATATAAACATACTATAAAATTATTTAAATTAACTAAAATTAACTAAAATCCTATAAAACCTATTAAAACCAAAATAAACTAAATAATTAAACATTTAAGCACACAATAAATATAAAAACTAAGTATTAGAAAATAAAAATATCGTATAATTTAACTCTATAAATCTTAAAATGGTATTATTTTTCTAATTAAATCGTTTTGGTCGTCGGCGATCGTTTTAAAACGTTTAAAATGGGCAATTGTCGCCATAAGCACCAATTGAGTTTTAAAACGACACTAACATATGTATTTTGATAAAACTTAGCCATTTGGTTATTTTTAACCTTCATTTATAGGAATTGGCTAAAAATCACATCTTAGTAGGATTTTTGCTAACTTGACAAAACTTGTCACTTGAACCACTTTTAGAGGATCATATCTACACTTCATATACTTAAACACCAACATATATAACAACTTGGTATGCAGATATAACTTCTAGTTGTACCTTTCAATGCACTTTACAAATTATAATTTGATTTCTCCAAAAACTATAGCCTAATATTTAATCCTCCTACACAAAACCTATTTTGAGAATCATTCATGCTTCTATAATGTTTGCTAGCATATGATAATGCATATATCTCATACCTTCAACCTCTCAAGCTAGGTTTTCATCATGTCTAGCAACTTATAACACATAATCATACCTTAGCTCATAATTTTTTGCTTGAATATTCATGTGAATAGTGCACCACCTTGGCTCTAGCAACCTTTAAGCTTAGGGTTTCATGCTAAACAAACAAAAAGCATGTAATTCACATAACTCACATAGTTGGCACATATATCACCAAGAGACATGCATGGCTTCATCTATTCTAGCATGTAAGCACACGAATCATAAATTTCATGTCTTAAACATGTTATACTTTCTTTTGGCTACTTTCCTTCTTGATAAACCCTTGCCAAGACTTGATTATCCTCCTTAATGGCCTTAGATACTTCCTTTGAACACTTCTTACTTGAGATTCCCTTGAGTTTAATAGAACCCTAGCTTATCTTTCTCTCTTTCTTTCTTTCTCTCTTTCTCTCTTGAGCTTGTAACTTTCGTATGAAGTAAAATGAATGAGCTTGATACTTACAAACATATATGAATTGTGTTAATCTCTCAACAACTAACCATGCATGATTAGGGACATATAAGTCATTTCTCATTTTAAAACAAGGGCATGATAGACTTTTCTCCATTTGAGGATACCATAGTCAATTTTTACATTGCTAAAGGCATTATGGTCCTTTGTCAATTCTCTAGGAAATTTAATTACCATTAAATCCATACTTGCTAAATTTTAAATCCCTTTTAAACCCTTTTTAATCCAAACTTATTTCCTTAAGCTTGAATTAAATTTCACCATCAAATATACCAACATGATTTGTCCCAAAACACTTGTCACAAATTCAAAATTTATATTTCATTAATTAATTATTAATTTACATTATTCCGACAAAATGCATATCTTTACAATCCAAATGATCCGACAACGAATACAGACCGCGCAAGAACGACAAAAGAGTTACGCTGATCTTCATCAGAGAGATGAGAGATTCAACGTCGGAGATCATGTATTCTTACGTGTTTCTCCATGGAAAGGAGTTACGAGATTCGGAAAGAGAGGAAAGCTCAACCCTCGATTTATTGGCCCATTTGAAATCCTCGATCGAGTAAAATCTGTAGCCTACAAACTAGCTTTACCACCAAGTATGTCTCGCATCCATAACATTTTTCACATATCTATGTTACGTAAATATGTGAAGGACCCAAACCACGTCATTGATGTCTCGCATCCATAACATTTTTCACATATCTATGTTACGTAAATATGTGAAGGACCCAAACCACGTCATTGAGTTAGAACCGGACGTTATAGCAGAGGATTTAACGTACGAGGAGATACCTGTTAAGATCCTAGATAAGAAGGAACAGATCCTACGCTCAAAGGTTATACCTCAAGTTAAGGTTTTATGGAGGAAGCAAGATATTGAGGAGATAACCTGGGAGCTAGAATCTGAGATGAAATCTAAGTATCCTTACCTCTTCGAAATGCCAGGTACGTCAATTTCGAGGACGAAATTTCATAAGGAGGGGAGGTTGTAAGATCCCGAATTTTATGAAATACAAAATTTAATTTTTTTTCATATATATTTTTTCATGAAACAGTAAGTGATTAAATTGACAAAATTAAAAGTTAAGGATGTTATGTGCAAATTTTATTATGTCGGATAAAATTCGTTTGGTCGGGGAATATTCGTTTTGTCAGGGAATATTCGGGTCGTACGACGGCGCCGAAATAACTAATTATTGGTGGACCCCACAACGAAATATTTGTCGGATATAGAAAACGACAAAAGTAACCTTTTTAAATAAAAACAGTCAACGGTGTTAATTGTTAAAATACCGGAGATAAAAGAATACTAGCATACAGTATTTTATGGTATTTTATTGTGGCACACGGTATTCTACAGTAGCACACGGTAATACATAGTAGCACACGACATTACACTGTAGCACACGGTATTGTGCGGTGTTTATATTATTGAACTGATAAAGTGGTTATTACACAATATTTACATTATTGATCTGTTAAGTGTCACCGTAACTGTTGCACATTATTTCGTCAATAATTGTCATTGCATAATATTTTATATTATCAATTCAATAATTGTCATTACCCAATGTCTTATCAATAATTGTTGTTGCATAACATATTATATTATTGAAACAATAATAATGCATATTATTGATCTAATAATTGACACAGTAGTTATTGAATTATTATGAAATATTACCGTGGTAGCATTATTTGGTAATTTGATTACTATAATATATTCATAAACTTGTTTGTTTTATTAGACAATATAATAATAAAAAGTTATTTGTTTTATTAAAAAAATATTATTATATTCAGAAGTTACTATGCAAGTTACTGTGCCAAATTTAAAATTCGCTGAATTCGTCTGCGCAGAGGCTACGCAGCCTCTCCTGCCCGATTTCAACATTGGCGTGCTGCCAACAACCACGCATAGTATCCTTATTTCTCCTATAAATAGCTTGCTCAGCTGAATAGAAAAATCACACCTAAAACATAAAAAATTTCTATAAGAATTTTATGAGTTTTCTCTGAGAATAGTAAGGATATTTTGAGTGTTTGAAACCCAAAAGGAGTGCAGAAAATTTTCAAGTAAGTCTTTTATTAAAGAGTAGTAATTTCATAAATTTCTATTTTTCACGGTATTCACAAATCTTCCTTTTGAAGACTCTTCTTTAAGAAGATTCTTTTTTAAAGGCTTTCTTTAGAAGATTTATTTTGGAATATTATTTTAAAAACTATTTTAAAGTTGTTATATTATACTACAAAAATTATGTTAAATATATATAATTTTTATAGTTCATATTATACGAGTTATCATACACTTTGAAATTTATATGTGGTAATTACTAATTATATTATAAATATATAGGTTGATCAATCTTATTTAAATCAATATTCAGTTACGTGATAAGGTAAGGAATATCATCTTCTTTTAGATTCTATTATTTGAACTTACCACGGTAAGGGATTATCATTCTCTGATTCTCGAAAATAATATCGTTTCCTTCTTATTCATAAGATGTGTATTAAATTGTAGGAATAACCTTACGGCGCGGATTACCGCCTGTTGGTAAATAACCTTTCGTATTCACTCCTTATTAATCTCTGAGAATAACCTTACGGTACGGATTATCGCCTGTTTAGTGAATAACTCTTCGTATTCAAATTTTATTAAATTGTGGGAATAACCTTACTGCGTGGACTACCGCCTGTTGGTGAATAACCCTTTGTATTTATTACTTATTTGTCTCTTCTGGAAATAATTTATTTACAAGAATTATCACATGACACTTTTATTCCATATTCGTTTGTAATATCATTTTCTTTCATATTCGTAAGTGATATTATTTTCCTTTATACTCATAAGGGATACCATCTTTTCATCTTCCATTATTCAAACTTATTATGGTAAGGAATATTAATTTTCTTCACCTTTTGTTAATCAAACCTGCTACGGTAATGGATATTATTTTCTTTCATACTTCTAAATCGAAACTTATTATGGAACTATTACTTCTATAATTCTTGAAAATATTATATATTCCATAATAGTTGCACTTCATCATTTCAATTGAACCTTTGTATTTTTCTAAACATTTCTATTGAACTGTAACCGTTATTCTGAACTGTGGATCTTGAATATCATTTTTGAATTTCACTCCACATCATGTTGACAATTTTGACATTATTTGAATCTGCACAAAGTAAACTTCTGATACTTATTGTTTATCCTATTTTTTCTATTCATCATTTATATCATTCTAATTATCCAAAATCAAATTGTTGTGAATATCTATGGCCGGGGGCACCGATGCGATATAATTGTTTAACAGATGATAGGTTAAAGGTGATACATCTATTCGGTGTCTTTTATGGCACGTGGTGAATGTTCTCTTTGGCCCGTAGTGCAAAGATGAACTGTTGTTTGGTATGATTATGACTAAAGGCTGAATCTGGTATAATCGTGACCGTTGGTGTTATATTGAATATCTTTGGCCCGTAGTGCAAAGATGAACTGTTGTTTGGTATGATTATGACCAAAGACTGAATCTGGTATAATCATGATCGTTGGTGTTATATTGAATGTCTTTGGCCCGTAATGCAAAGATGGACTGTTGATCTACATGATTATCACCAAGAACTGTGAATTTGTATTATCTTAACTAATGGTATTTTAGATGATAAACGTTGATGATATTTTTTCTAAAAAGAGAAGCGAGTGAACATTATAGTCTGCATTATTCTTCTAATAGATTGCTCATTCCGCTGCTATTATTGATCTGAACATTGTTCAAGAATTTAACTGCAGTTTTTGATATAAACATTGTAGTCTATTGTATTCTATTAAGAACTCAACTGTTGAAGGCTAATGATAATTTATTCATCATTATCTTAGTCATGATATTTCTTACTGGCTATTTGAGCTTACCCTTTCTTTTTGTTCCATTGTTTTTCAACAAGAGATGAGAACGTAGCTGGGTATAGCCGGGGAATGGAGTGAGAGTCCGAGGGATAGTTATCGTAGTCTTTACATGTTGTAAAATAGTGTGGCAATAATAGTGAAGACTTGGTTGTGTATTATTGTACACTGTATTGTTAAACGTTGTAATAATTTTGTTGTAGTCTTTTGATAACTCAAGTTTGGGCTGTGTGGGCCTAGATTTGGGGGTGTCACAATAATCATTGTAAAAAGACTGTGACACTCCCAAATTCAGATACATGTACCTCGAATATAGTGTTTCACGATCCAACTCATACAATATACTAATAACAACTAAATGCGAAATAATAGAAATATTTACATTGAGTTAACATAAATATTTGCGTTTCAAGTCTCGCAACCGTTACTAATACATGACATCATTTAAAATAACAAATACTAACATAAATCTGAATACAACACTGAATACAATTAACTACTACATCTTAATAAGGCTACTCAGTAACTTTCTCTTTGCCTTTATCTTTTTCCAAGCCGGTGCCTAGTTTAGACTTAACTGTAATGTTAAAGGAAGCAAAGGTGAGCAACGAGTTTGCTCAGCAAGTATAAAAATAATAAAAGTAAGTCTTCGTCTACAGGGATTAAAAGCTCGGGAATTTAGTAAATGAATTCTGAACAATGTAAGTGTCAATAGTTTCAATTCTGATCATTTCTATTACTGGAGAGTCACTATGGACTGAAGGATATATATGAAATCAAGCATCCACGATATTTTCAGATAAATAAATAAGTTGTACTGAGTGGTCACTATAGACCATGAACACATGCTTGAATTAACAGTATTTTACTGAAAATTCACAATAATAAACAAGTACAATAGGTGATTAGCTTAAAGTACCCTATATTATGCATAACACTCTAACATGTTGTTCGCGCGCATGTCAGTCCCCCGACGTAAAGTAGTTGTTCATCTCAGTATATTATAAGAGTCCTCACCTAGGCAATTGGTTTGAATAGTTTTCTCAAGAAAATATGATTGATTAAAAATGGATCTTATCATTGGTCTAGCTGATACAAATGGCATAGACATACTTCTCAACACAATTAAAAATAATTGATACGTTCAATATTCGCAACTAAGATTCGAATAATCGTCCAAGGGTATAATCATGATATTAAGTCAGGTTTCAGAGATAATAATTTAATCTTTGCAATATAGATGAACAGGTATTAATTCATTAATTAATTCTACTTGTACGAATTGATAAAAGTATAAGTTAAAGTACTTGCCTGAATCGTCGACTTTATTTAACTGTAATTCCTTATCCTTTGAATAACCTATGTTCAGAATATTCATCTAACGGTTAATGTCTATTAACCTTCATGTAATAATCTAATAGATTTGAGTTACAAGTTCTATATAACTAGGACTCTCAAATCAATACATATATAATTTCAAATAAAATTATTTGTTTGTACATTATTGTCTCTCACTTATCTTATTTAATTTATTCAGTAACTATTACAAATAAAACAACACTTAGTATTATTCTATTTGTTTCACTAACCTTCATCATCTCTTAATGATCACAACAAAATGATCTCACTTTATCTGTTTATGACTTATTATATCACCCTTTATTAATCCACAAATAAAATAATTTAAATTATAATTTTATTTGTTCAATTTCTCAATTAAGGTAACCTTTACCCTTATTTTAAATTAATAATACTTCATTAATACAAAATTAAAATAATCCATCCTTCAATAATTCACGATTAAAATAATTGTTAACATTATTTAATTACTTATTCTTTATTCATTTACAATTAAAATAATCTTTAATATTATTTTAATTGTTTAACTCATTAATTCATAATTAAAATAACCTATAATATTATTTTAATAGTTTAAATCTATTTTAATTATTTAAAGAAATATTTAATAATCTTTATTATTAACTCACAAATAAAATAATTTTTAGTTATTATTTTATTTGTTTAATGTTATTTTAATTAACTAACAAATAAAATAATTTTAAATATTATTTTATTTGTATAATATTATTTAATCAACTCACAAATAAAATAATTTTAAAATATTATTTTATTTGTTTAAGATTATTTAATTAACTCACAAATAAAATAATTTTAAATTATTATTTTATTTTTTTAATATAATTTAATTAACTCACACATAAAAAAAAATTAATTATTATTTTATTTGTTTAATATAATTTAATTAACTCATAAATAAAATAATTTTAAATTATTATTATTTTTATTTAATATTACTTAATTAACTCATAAATAAAATAATTTTATTTATGAAATATCATTTAATTAACTTACAAATAAAATAATTTTTAATTATTTTATTTTTTATTAATTACTATTATTATAATTAAAAATAAAACCTTTTTTTCTCTCGAGTCAGATCGGATCGGGTTGAACCGGTCAACCTACCCGATTTGACCGACACGGTCAACTGGCCTTTTTGACCAGCGTTGCAGCGCCCCCTTATAGAAATAGTTTTTTATTTTTTTATTTTTCACCCTTTTTGATTTAATCTTTCATATCTTCCTCATTTTATAGCCAAATAAGCTCAAATCAGTTTTGTTATTTCATAAACTCATAACTCTTCATCATTCCAATTTTTACATTATTTTTTAAAAATATTTATTTAACCAAATTAATTGGTTTTTCAAGCTAGAGTTTCATTTTGATATCCTTTATAAGAAAATTCGCTATAAATCCATTTTAGCTCCGTTTTTGTTCGTTCCACTTGGAATATCTTCGTATTTCATAGAGTTACAACATATAATTTTTAGATCATGCAAATGAGTTACACATTTTATTCTATTTTTACCTAAATCACATGTTTTTAACTAGTACACTTAGGGTTTTAATGTTATCATGTATTCATTTGGTTTATTTAAACATAAAACACTTATACACACATACATAGCACATAAACTCCTTCCAATAACCATCCTTATGCCTACGGATCCTTCATGATCCCCACACAAAATTTCTCCCACAACTAAGCATAAATATTTACACAACTAACTACAACAGGATACTAAAGAAAATAATTAGGGTTACAAATTATTTATACCTTCGAGTAGCTTTTCTTCTTCTAGAAATGAATCTTATATAGCTCTCCACCTTTTCCTTCCTTAGAGCTCTCACTTGAACCACCAAAGTGCAAGAGTTCTACTTGATTTCTCCTTTTTCTCTCAATTTCTCTCTTACTCTCTCTATACTACACTTAGCCAAAATGCAAGTAAACTTTGAAATATAATTTAGGAACTCCTATTTATAGGAGTGCTAATATCCTCCATGCAAGCATTAACTAATGGATTAACAATGGTTGGTAAAAAATTTACCAACTTTCATCTTTAAGGACGTTATGTAATATCCTAGATATTTACAAGATTTGTAAATAAGATTTTAAATAATTAATTAAAGGTTATGATTTAAAACCTAGAGTTGTCGAAGTGAGATGTGTAGAAAATGGGTGAACATTTTTTTTAACATAATTTATTTGTTAGAAATTAAATGTGGAAATATTGTAATGATGCATGTAGAGAATTTATTAAGGAAATAAATTCAATCAAGAAGTGAATGTGGTTATATTGATATACATATATACCTAAAGTGTGCTTGTTAGCCAAACAAGAAGATGAGTAAGTTAATACTCAATTAAATTAATAAATTAATTAGTTTAAATATGAAGTCATGAAATATAATTAATTAGGTTAATTATATTAGTATGAGTTAAAATTGTGGAAAATATAGGATGATTGTCTTGGATGGCAATAATGTGAAGTAACTAATTAAGTAATTAACATAATTGTTAATTTGTTATATAGAGTCCATTAATGGATTTAATATAAGCCCAATATGGGAATACTTGTATGAAGATGGGTAATTAAATAATAAGCTCAAATATTATAGTCCAAGAGGTAATTAATATAAGTCCAATTAAATTATGTTGGCAAGTATTGTATATAATGTGGTGGTTGTCCAATTAAATTAATTACCTAGCTCAAGTTATAAAAATATGTGAGTTGTGTTGGGTAGCTCAAATAATTAAATAAGGGAGCTCAATGCAAAATAAACTAGTAGCCCAAATATTGAGTCCAAATTTAAAAGTCAAATATTGGTCAATATGTTGGGAGAATAAATTCAAGTATTGTTAAGTGTAGATAATTAACTAATGTAGGGTTAATTGAATAACCCTAGTTGGTAGACAAGAGAGAGTATTAACCAAACATATTGGTTAATTGCTAGGTGAATGAATGTGATAATGAGAATTAACTATGGATGAGTTAATTGAGTAACCCTAGGTAGTAAATAAATTAAAGATTTAACTATGCATGGGTTAGTTGTAGGAAGAATACTATGGATACAATTATGTATGTATATAATTTACCAAAGTAGAATTGGCAGATAACCATGGGTTGCATGTTGTAGAGAATTAACCATACCTTGGTTAATGGTTATTAGAAATTGCAGGTATTATATATATATATATATATATATATATATATATATATATATATATATATATATATATATATATATATATATATATAAAGGAAAAATGGTGGAGTGTTGACCAAACATGGGATCCTACTTGGAGATTGAGTAAAAATGTATGTTGCTTGTATTCAATTTAAATTGGTCAATTCAAGCTATGATGTAATTTAAATAAAAGGTTATTGGTGAATATGTAGAGATATATATGCTGTAAGTATATGAATTGGTAGAGAGTTAACCAATGTTGGTTAAATGAATTAACCAAGGGGTGGTTCACTAACCCTAGTCAATGAAGATGATCAATTCTTATAAATTTATGTTGTAGAGAACTAACCATTGTTGGGTTACTTGTTAACCCTAAGTGGTAATAAAAAATAAAACCTTAACCAATGCTAGAGTTAAGTGTTAATAATTATATAAATATATTGAATATATATGTATAATTAATTGTAGAGAATTAACCCTACTTGGGTTATTTGGTGGAAGATGTGTGTATGTTTAATTGATGAGTTTAGACTATGGTTGGGTGAGTGAACCAACATAGGTCATTTTAATGTAGAGAATTAACCACATTGTGGTTAGTTGTTGTGAGATATATAAATAAGATGAGCCCTAACTAAGGTTGAGTTTTAAGTGACCAAGGTTAAGTGTAGTACTTTAACCATAGATCTTATGAGAGTTAACCACATGTGGGTTAAGTGTTGGGTGAATTGCTCACCAACTACCCAACCACCCTAGTCAATCAAAATTGTCATTCATGGTGGTCAATCACTTGGTCAATCACCAAGTCCATCAAGTAGTCATTCACTAAAATAGTAAGCATGGATTAACCCTTTAATTCACCTATGTTAGTTGATTAGTGGATGATAAGTGAGGTTAGTTGAGTCCTATAAATAGAACTCATTACCAAGGCTTGGAAAAGTTTGGTCATTTGTTCATTTCACCAAGTTATAGAGAGAGAAGTATTTTAGAGAAAAGAGAGAGCATTCTAGAGATAAGGGAGAGCATTGTTGGAGATTGCTAGAGGATGATAAAGGTGGAGTCACAAGCCAAGATCATAGTCAAGTGATGAAGAACATCCAAGATCAAGAGGTTCAAAAGTGATCTAACCTTCACCTATTTCATTTTTATAGTCTTAATCGGTCAAAATATATTTTTAACCGATCAAAAGTTATTTTGATACTCTAGAAGTCTAAAACTATGATATATAGGTATATTCATAGTTTGATATAGTTAATACATGTATTTGTATGGGAGTTATGCAAAGAATTAGAAGAAAAGTTCATATCGAACTTTACCGGTAAAACCCTAACGAAGCATGTTATATTTAATATGGTAGATTGAAATGTACAAGTTGGAAAATTGATTTCTATGGCTAGAAAGTTACATATATGAGTTTTTAAGAAAACCCAACTTGAAGCTTTCAAAAATATGGAAAAACAAAGAAGTTATGACTTTTACCGCAAAATAGGTCATTTTTAAACCCTAAGGGGTTCGATCTTTAAATTTCGTGTCAAACGTTTTCAAAAATACGATCGAATCATAAAATATTGTAAGACAAGAGGTTAGGAAGATAACAACACTAAGTTGGTGTCATTTGGATGAATAGATTTCATTTTATTCAAGTTTGAACCTTTAAAACCAATGATTTGTGATTTTAGTTTTTACGTTGTCCTTGTGAGCAGTTTTTAGTCCAGTTCCGTTCGGAATTTGGATTTGTGATCTAAAGAGAAATTGTATATCATGAAATTCTAATGAATTTAGCCTTAAAAATCACCTCACAATATTTTCGTATGACAAAGTTATGGCCAAACTAATGAGAGAGGTTCCGACAACCAAGTCCCGGCGTCTAGACACCCAAAACACGCCCATATTCTGCCCATGGGCGTAGATACGCCCCAAAAAGGCCTTGGGCTGGCGTAGATATGCCCATGCTTGAAAAAAATAAATTATTTTATTATTTTTAAATCAATAAATGTATTTTTAATGATAAATAATTGATTTAATAATTAAAAGAGGATAAATATTATCAAATGTTTACTATTATAATTAAATATTATTATTAATATAATAATATTAGAAAATCATGAAAATATTATTAAATGAGTAATAATATTAGCAAGTGAATAAAATATTATTAAATGATTAATAATATTAATAAGGTAGTAAAATATTATTAAATGGTTAATAATATTAATGAGAGATTAAAATATTATTAGATGGTTAATAATATTAATGAGAGATTAAAATATTATTAAATGGTTAATAATATTAATAAGTGATTAAAATATTATTAAATGGTTAATAATATTAATAAGTGATTAAAATATTATTAAATGGTTAATAATATTAATGAGAGATTAAAATATTATTAAATGGTTAATAATATTAATAAGGGATTAAAATATTATTAAATGGTTAATAAGTGAGTAAAATATTATTAAATGATTAATAATATTTGAATGTAGTTGTGTATTATCAATGGTAGATAATATCTTAGGGTATTTGGTACATTATTAAATGTCCAAATCATTAAGTTATGTAAAAGAAGAAAGTTTAATTGAATTAGACAAATGTAAATAGTCCGCTTATGACTAATTTAGACAACTTAATAAAAGTGGGTCGTACGAAGAACGTGTAATGAAAGCGTAAGTTGGTTATGTATACCCGACATGTCCAACTAGGTTTGGGCTAGGGTTTTTGTCCGGAACTTAAATGTTCATTTGTCGGATAACTAAAAAGTTAATAATTTGAAGTTAAGGTCTTAAGTTAAGACTAATTAATAGTCCTGATAGCTAATGTTTATGTCAATTTGTTATATAAATTGTAGGTTAAGCAAATGACGCAAATAGGCATAAATGGTAGAAGCTGTCAGGCAAGTTTCTCAGAACTTGCTCCTATGTGTATTAACATGCTGTCATGTGATATTTAATTGTTGATAAGATAATCTAATGATGATTTTGTGATATGTGAAATGCATGAAGTATGATTACATGAAAAATATGTACAAGGATGAAGTAGGATTTGCTAAATGTTAGTTGGTTATTGTATGAAATGCCTAAGAAGCATGATGTAAGTATAAAATGCATAATATGTGTAACGACCCCGAAATTCGACCCACTTTATTACCTTAATTTTCATATTTATGAAACATTATTTTTCCTTACGTCCAAATTTCGGTCCGTTAATAAATCTTTAATCTCCTTCTTTAATCCAATAATTGATTTTAAATTCATCAATTAACAAAATTCTCATATAAATTTTTCTTTTCCTCAATCATTATATTAAATATTTGATCATTTAAAACTTTGTATCTCGATCCTCGTCCCTGGATCGCAACCTTTACTTTTTCTTTCTTTTACACATATTATGAAGCTCATCATTTGAAATTTACTATTATTTTATTTTCGTACAATTATTTCTTGTTGCATCGTTCATAATCAAACTTATAATAATTTCCATCTTAACAATTAATTTAAACATTCACGGTTCACAATTTAACTCTAATCATCCTATACGGATCCAACGTATATGAATATACAAAATGTCAAAATAACTTTGCAATTCACTATATTGAATATAACTATTTCATTTACAACCTTCTTGGTTGATCCATCTCTAATAAAATCCGATATTTCTGAAATTCATTTCTTAACCTGCAAAAGTTTAATTTAAGCAAGTAATGAACACAACGGCTCAGCAAGTTCAACAGTTATACTTCACATGTCTCATCATTCTCTGAATTCTTAACCTTATCATAACCTTTCTGTCATTCATGTCTCATCATTCTCTGAATTCTTCTTGTACTATTTCATAGTACCATATCTCTTTATAGCATCAAGTTATACCTTGTTGACCATTAATAAGTCTCTATGTTCTTTCACATTCTCACTTAATCCATCATGATCTTGCTTTACAATTCATTCCTTACTCGTTTATCTCATGATCGTATCGTAGTACGATCCTCTTACCGTTCCTGATCATATTATTATGATCTATTCCTATACTTTTTGGATTACCTTGTCATCTTTATTACTTAAATCAGGTGTCCCCTGATTATCTTTGAGATTCATCTTTGAATCATTTCAAATATTCTTTTAGATATATTCTTAATTAGACTTATAAATTTTCTCAATTCGTTTCATTCAAATCTTTCTTAACATCTTTATCTCTTTCTTGTAATCTTATATCTTTCATATTTTCTTTACTTTAACCAATATCTGAGATCCGTATTTCTTAACTTACATCTTTCTATCTTAATTCTCCCATGTTCATCAAACTTATCACGTATTTAGACTCAGGAACTTACCATAATCATATGGTTGAGGAGCTTGTCCTAGTCAGGCCATAGTCGCCCATTCGCTAAAGGGGCTCCACCATACAATCATGAGTCACGAGTTTACCATACGCTTGGGTTTTCAGAACACTCAATTAACCGTACTCTTTCTTACTTTAGGTTATAGCCTAAGGTATCATTTATCTAAGGTTCATAACCTCTAGCTCTGATACCAACTGTAACGACCCCGAAATTCGACCCACTTTATTACCTTAATTTTCATATTTATGAAACATAATTTTTCCTTACGTCCAAATTTCGGTCCGTTAATAAATCTTTAATCTCCTTCTTTAATCCAATAATTGACTTTAAATTCATCAATTATCAAAATTCTCATATAAATTTTTCTTTTTCTCAATCATTATATTAAATATTTGATCATTTAAAACTTTGTATCTCGATCCTCGTCCCTGGATCGCAACCTTTACTTTTTCTTTCTTTTACACATATTATGAAGCTCATCGTTTGAAATTTACTATTATTTTATTTTCATACAATTATTTCTTGTTGCATCGTTCATAATCAAACTTATAATAATTTCCATCGTAACAATTAATTTAAACATTCACGGTTCACAATTTAACTCAATTCATCCTATACGGATCCAACGTATATGAATATACAAAATGTCAAAATAACTTTGCAATTCACTATATTGAATATAACTATTTCATTTACAACCTTCTTGGTTAATCCATCTCTAATAAAATCTGATATTTCTGAAATTCATTTCTTAACCTGCAAAAGTTTAATTTAAGCAAGTAATGAGTACAACGGCTCAGCAAGTTCAACAGTTATACTTCACATAGCACATACCTTATCATGCTTGGTGTGTGTCATACATCAAGTGCTTGTGCTTCTACTATAGCAATATATCTCCTATATATTCATATTGTTGCACAAAATACGCATTGTGATCATATTAATCACGTATCACGTAACACATAATTTGTATGCAGTTAACAAAAATTACATATTATAATAGTCCAACATTTAACATAAAAAGGACTAAAGAACTTGCCTGGCGTCCAGTTATTTAAATTGTTAGCTCAAATCCTTTACTCGATCAACCTATGATCATAAAATAATCAAATACTAATTATTTATCTCTTTATGATATTAATTTAATTAATTAATATCATTTTCTGGACCAATTATCCAATTATATGGTTAATTATATTAACCTCGTCCCTTAAAATATTAATTTAACTTAATACCAAATACATTAACTACGGACAACCCGGCTCATCAGATAAAATTTAACATTTTTGGTTGTCCGAATTTTCATTTAATCATTTTATAACCTTTAAACTTAATAGATTAATATTTAAAATATTTGAATATTAATCCCCAATATTTAATATTTTTACAAAAATATTAAATTTAATGCCCAAACATCATTTCTATATTTTTAGTATTTTTCTATAATTTTCTGAAATTTTTAAACATTTATTTCATTAAAAACTAATTCTGGGGGTAATTTGGTAATTTTCGCGGCTTTGGGACATTACCGGAATTTTTCAGAAAGTTCAGGGGCATTTCTGTAATTTCCTCACGTCTAGGGACACGCTGGTCATTTTTCGGAAAGTACAGGGGCAAAATCGTACTTTACCGAGGGTCAGGGACACTCTCTGCATTTCAGGAAAAGCCCGGGGGCACAATTGTAATTTAATCGTATTTCGTCGGTCGCGCATTGCGCGAACCGACCCCCGGTCGTCCAAAACGACGTCGTTTGCCCCCCGATTCCGGAAACTTCCGCCTTTGCCTTCACCAAACGACGTCGTTTGGTACCTATTTCTGGAATTTTCTACCGCGCATGGCGCGGTCCCCCCCTTAGCCCCAGAAACGACGTCGTTTCTGGTTCCTGTTCACTCACACAGCGTCGCGCAATGCGCGGCTTTCCCAGAAAATTTTCTCTCTCTCTTTGTCACGAAACAGTATATCAACTTCTCCATAATTTCTTCATTTTGTACATTAATTTCCCAACAAAACCAATCCAAAAATTATATAACTCATATATATACATCAAATAATTATTTAGAATAATTTTCCTAATTAATTACTAATTTTCCATAAAATTATGTTATCATCAAAAATACCAAAATAAATTAAACAATTAAATTTTATACCTTCTTCAAGCAAAAGCTTCCTTTGTAGCTTATTCTTTTCTCATCCCTTGGTGGTGAGGAAGCTCTCGGTTGGTGGTGGCTATGGTGGTGGCGTCAGGAGGAGGAAGAAGAGAGGGAGAGTTTGTGTTTTTATTTTATTTGCTTTCCTTTCTTTTTCCTTCTTTTGTTCTTCTTCTCACCATATATAAATCATAAGTGTCTTAATTTGTTTTAAAACTTGTTCCCAGTCCACCGCCTTTCTCTCTCTCGAAATTTCCAAAATTTGTATGCAATTTAATTAATTTAATACATTACATAGTTATTACGTGTAATAAATATTTTATATAATACATATAAAATATTTATTTTAACTCACTAAAATTCATACTATGATTTATCATTAATATTAATACCTCTTTTAGGTACTTTTTTTGACAAATTTTGTACACGCATAACGCCATGCATGTAATTATATGAGGTAATTTATACCTCCAAAAATCATAAAATAATTCATATAACATATAAAAATTATTTTTCGTAATTTTTCACTTCGTTACTTGGACAACATGTTACATTAACATGTTCACGTTTTTAAAATATTATCCTTCATAACAGTCATAATAATTCCATTATACATAAGCATAATTTTTAATAACTTAAAACATTCTTTTTCTTATTTATTATTCAATTTCTTTAATATTCACATTAACTTTCCTTATATAAATTATATAATTTAATATTATATAATTTATATAATTACATTATTCCTTTTTAAATAATTTCCATTTTACACAAATACAATTTACAAAATTTTCTTCTACCCTTAATTATATTTAATTCTCTTATATAACTTATATAATTATTCTTATATAATTTATATAATTACTATTTCCTTCATACAACATTTTAATTTCCTTATATAAATTATATAATTATTATTATATAATTTATATAATTACATTTCTTCTCAATTAATTTCTAAACTTCCTCCATAATTTATAATTAATTTAAAATCAATAATTATAATTTTTCCAACTTCCTCATTCACTTTTTATTTAAATTTGGATTAATTTAATTATTAATCCCTTTATTTCCATAATTAATGGAATTTATAATAACCAATTTAACATCAACATGCATATATGTGTGTGTGTGTATATATATATATATATATATATATATATATAAATTTCATTCATATATCTCACATTACCACGTATACTAATAAATCAAAATTTCTGCATTTCCACAATAATTCTTTTGTACAATTTATTGTACATTTATATGAAATTTCTCTCATTCTTAATAAATTGTTTTTAAACAATTTATTTACTTTTCAATTATTTTAAATCAACACAATTCGTCACGATCTCTATACAGATTTAATTTACTAATTAATCACATCACATACCTTAGATCACATAAAATAATAATTAATTTATCAAGCTTGATAATTTTATCAATTAAATTCTCATTTAATTTTATTAAATAAATCCTGGAAATTCGGATCCTCACAGTATATTTAAAATGTGAAGCATGTAATGTGTTATATATAATTGTTAAACTTGTTGAGTCGTCGTGCTCACACTTACTTAAACCAACATTTTTAGATAGTACAAGTATTTGAAGTCTTGATAAGGATCAAGAAACAGGAATGCATATTACATTCACTGAAGGTCTAGCACGACCATTGTAGATATCAGTCCGAATTGGACAGGTAAAATGATTGTGTAGTATAAGAATTGGTTGGTATGTATTATGAGTCTTAGATACTCAAATTGATTGTAATAGAATGTCGTATCATATCTGATATTGAGACATACTAGAAATTTGAAAAGATTGCGATTCTGGAATAGAAAGAGATGTTGTGACGACCCCAAATCCGGGTTCTTTAACCTCGGGTTTGGTTCTCACTGTACAATACATAACAACAATGAAATACATATATTGTATTCAAACTACGCGGAATAATACAAAAGGTTCCTTATATAAAGGCTACACTTCCCAAGGTCTATTAACCTTACATTGTAACATTACATATCTTAAGGGAAATACAAAAGATTTACAACAGTAATTACATAACAGTAATTTAAACTAGCATGCAATTACTAAAACTAAGCATTCGCTTTCCCCTTGCCTTTGTTCGATTTAGAGATTTCGGGATTGACTGAAATATAATCATGATATAGCAAGAATGAGCAACTAAATGGCTCAGCAAGTTTATAAACAACAGGCATACGATATATCATGATGAAGGAAAATAACTTCAAAGTTTCAACAATGGCAATTGTGAAAGATAACAAGAATCAATGTTCAATAAAAGAAGGAATTGACTCTTTACTGCTGAGTGGTCTATAATGACCATGAACTGCTACTAAGGTAGAACAGACATACAATGTCTGACTCCTTGTTAAAATAACGGGACACTTGAGGGGATCAGTCCTCTCATGTCCTATGTATATGCATCACATTTAGTTTTCTTGCGCGTTGTCGGGTCTCCGACAAATAAAAATCCCCTTTAACTAGGGTTGTTCTATCTCAGTCTTACTGTAAGAATCCGCACCAACCAATGGTTTGGATAAGCTTTTATAATATTCAATTAAATGAATTTAACATGCATTTGTCTAGCCGAAACAATTAGCTTAGACTTTCTTAAACAGTTTGCAAAAGCACTATGTGCGAATACAATAATCAATAATGATGTGAAGTAATTTTTGATAATTAATTCACTCAAAGGTCTGTCAAGTAACTACGGGTGTAGAATACTTGCTCAACAATAATTGAAATGTAAATACGGTTGAAGAATATCTGCAACAATAAATACAAGTTTAAGGGTAGAAAACTTGCCTGTCTGCTCAGCTACAATAAATGTCTAGCTTTAACTAACTTGCTTTGAAAGACCTAACATTAATAAAGTCGGTCTAATAATTAGTACGGTGTAATTGCATAACTATACGGTTGATAATGAACTTATTTACCACACATAAGTACTAACACATAATTTACATTAGTTAAAATAATATTATTAACCTTATAGACCTTTAATCATTTTAGGTTAATAATTTAATAAGTTAGAAAATATTTTTCTTAAGTGTTGGACACTTATTAAACCTTTAAACAACTTATTACAATTGTTTAATTAAATCGTAATTAAATTCAATTTATTTTATTAACTCAATCTCTATTTAATTACTATTTAATCTTGATTAAATAGAAATTAATTAATTAACTCTAGTTATTATTTAAAATAAATAATAACTAATTGTATTTACTTATTATTTAATTATAATTAAATAATAAATAATTATTGACTTAATTTTAACCTTCTTTAATTTAATATTAATCAACCAATAATTAACTAAGTAATTAACCCTACTTATTATTTAATTTAAGGAAATTAAATAATAGTTTACTAATCTTAATCCTCTTTAGTTATTATTTAATGTCAATTAAATAATAATTATTTATTAAATTAATTTTAATTATTATTTAAGGTTAAATAATAATCAAATCATTCTTATTTATTATTTAAATTAAATAATAAATTATCACTCTATTAACTTAATTTCCATTAATCGTTATTTAATGCTAATTAAATAATAATTAATTACTTAATTATCCTTATTTATTATTTAATAATATTTAAATAATAAATAATTAATTTATAAATTTTATCTCTCTTAAGTATTATTTAATAGGCATTAAATAATAATTGCTAATTTATCATCTTTATTTATTATTAACATTTAAAATAATAAATAAATAATAAATTTATTTAACTTAACCATGGTTTAGCTAACTAGATTAATATTTAAAATATTTAAATATTAAACTTATTGAAAAATATCCTCCCCAATATTATTTTTGTATTATAATTATTTTTGTTATAATTTTAAATTAGTTTTTAAATATTTAAATTTAACCCGAATGGCATTTCCGTAATTAATTTGAAAACTGAACCGAGGGCAGAATGGTAATTCTGCCAAGAAAAACACGGAGGGGCAGAAGCGTAATTTCCGCCAAAATCCTTTACCGCGCATTGCGCGTGCACCACTGCTACGGCTCAAAACGACACCGTTTTGAGAAGCCGGAAGCGGCTTCCGCGCGTACGCGCGGAGTGATTTCCCACAGAAGCCAAACGACGTCGTTTGGCTCCGCGTTTTTTCTGCCGAATGCCTTCCGCGCATTGCGCGGACTGTTCCTATTTTTTTTTCCTTTAGCAGATTATGAACAGTGACCGGAAATACACATTTTAATAAAAACTATACCAACAAGTAAGCTTTAAATCATCAATAAAAATCCAAAAAAATTACCAATCACCTTATATTAATTTATAACATGAAAAAATAATTTTTCATGATTTAATAACATTATTTTTTTATAAAAAATTTTACATCACATAAACTATCACAACTCATAACTTTTTGTGTATAACTCCATTTTGAGTGATTCAAACTTTGTTTTTCTCATGATTTAATGTTCTATAATATTAGAACATCAAACCTAAGTTTTACAAAAATATTTTTGGTCATATATTTCAAAACTTGTTTTCACACTATTAAATACATATTTTAGCATATAAAATATACCAAAATACAAACCAAGCATATTAAACTCAAGCATGACATAAATATTACCACTACACATTAATAACTATATTAACATGTTTATACTAACATGATGATTTATTTAATTTAAAAATAAAACTTCATTTAAAATAACCATTACCTTGATTTAATGACTATCTTTCTTTTTCTTCCAAAGTAGGTGATGAGGTTTGAAGGCATGAACCAAGAACTCCTTCTCCTCTTTTAGTCTCTCAAATATATTTTTTCTACACTCTCAAATGCTCTCTAGCTTGAAAAATGGAAGAAGAAGAATGACTAACACAATGCTCCTAAATTGTAAGTGTACTTACAATTTGGATAGATATAAAAGCTATATCTATTAAAATTGCCATCATGAGATAACAATGATACTTGCACAAGAAAGCTAGCCCATACTAAGTTGGTGAGGATTTTGTGGGAAAAGACTTTCCCAAAAATCAAAACAAGCAACCTAATATTAAATAAAGGAAAAATGAAAGAAAATAAAAAAAATCATTTTCTCTCTCCTCTCCTAGCTTGGTCGGCTGATGGATCTTCTTTTGTCCCATAATTTTAGTCACTTTTCACTTTTTTAATAAATAATAGTTTAATTAAGTATTTTTCAAGTGGGCCAATCATTGGGCTTTAATTTAAAATACCAATTGGGCTTCTATTAAATTGTTTGGGCTACTAAATTGTCAAATTTTATTATTCTCCACTTTGGCTACTAATTGACCCATGTTGGGCTAATTTAATAATTTACACATTAATTATTCAATCCATGATTAAATAAATAATTAGATTGAATAAATAATTAAATATTCTAACCCATAAGTATTAAATTACTAAATAGACTAATAAATATTATTATTAATATTTCACATTATTTACATTAATTAATAATCATATTAATTAATTTATTATATTTAATTCACTCATTATATTCAATTAAATTGAATATTTAATTAATAGGAAACTTATCAATTATTTTGATATTAAAACTTTAGGGTTTGTTCACTAATTTAATAACATATTAGTGACCCCCTTTAATTGATTTTAGTAATTAATTACATAATTATTTAATCACATAATTAATTAATCACATAAAAAGATTTAAATAATCTCATAAAACTAACTCGTTGAAAATTAAATTAATAATTTAATTAATAAAGACGTGGAAATTCTAGGACATTACAGATGTTGTAAAATTGTAAATAAATGATTATTTAGCAATTATAATATTGTTGTATTTCATGAACAATAAGGAAAATGTAGTACTAATGTTGAACTGGATCTGAGGTTCAAGGAACTCGGATTTGGGGTCATCACACGTTAAGCCATTTCTTAGGCAATTATTCCCTCCTATCTCATCATTTCACCTCATATGACTCCATGCATATAAGACAAACAAGTTTCTAGCATTTTGTATATATATATATTTTAGAAAATTAATTTCTTTATGTGGATCAATTAATTGGATCATGATTTGAACTTTCTAATGGACTTATAATACCCAACGTGGGCTACATTCATGAACCATTAGTAATTCTTTTAATGGTCTTATAATTAAATCAAACATTGGGTCAACTATCTCATATATTGGCTAACTAATAAATTATAGCAATCCACATATATATGGACTTCATTTCTAGCACATTTGTCCCTATCATAATAATTTATGTGACTTCTTAATATTCACATTTGGTTTAATTTAATTACCCTCATTAATTCATTTCATTATTTAATCATCTCGCAATTAATTAATTAATTAATTAATTAATCCATCTTAACCATTATGACACACAAGACATATTACATAAGTTTTAATTAATTATAATTTAAGTTCACCATCATCATCACTTAATTTATTATTTATCACATGTTTAATTCAATTTAAATTGAATTATTAATGCTTATAACATAACACATAAATGTATGAGCACACAAATAAATTTTAAAATATTCTTATTTCTCATTAATAATAATAGTACATTTTTCTTGGTTATTACAATGACTTAGGGATCAAATATGTTAAATTGATCCAAATAGTAGAGTAAAAACTTGTAATAGACTAAAAAGTCCAAGTCCACAGAGCTGGAACTTAATTACTTTGAGATCGTAGAGTGAAATAAGCAAATTTGGCAGAATCGTTGAGCGGAATGTAAAGGCAATGGAAGTTCGCAAAGTGACTGAAGGAAAAAGCTAGAATGTAGAGTCACCAGACAAAAGACAAAAACGTAGAGCTATCAAGAATCGTAGAACGAATTCTCAGAAGCTTGACTCTATGATTCAAGACTATCATAATCGTATAATGTAAACTTATAAGTTACTGTTGGGATCTAAAGCTTCCTCAACACACCACAATCTTGAAGATCTTTGAAGTGTGTTGATAAGAAAGGAAATGTTCAATCAGTCGCAACTCTAACAACTATATTTAAAAATAATAGTTTGCAAATAAGGCTTAATACAACTGACAATCACAGACGACTATAACAGACTGACAGAAGACTTTTGCAGCTAAACTACAGGAATTATTAGAAGAAAATCTATAAATAGAGTTTAGCATTCATACATCAAACGATCGATCGAAATAAAAAAGAGAATATCGAACAAAGAGATACACAGAATTGATCAAAACTTAACACAAGTCTGAAAAGCTAACCAACTTTATGATCCTAAATAGCTACACTACAATTCAGCCCGAGCTACTCTATGATTCTTAAATCACTTTATAATTTTTATGACATCGATCATCGTCGTTAAGTCATTCTGAAGAGGAATTTAAACGCAACTTAACAGCACCCTAAACTCAACCACAGAGAGATCTAAGTGATCTGAAAGTCGAGACAAAGTACTCGCTTGATTCTAAGTGAATCAGTTCTCTAGAGGGAGGTTGTAAGTTGAGACAGAGTACTCGTCTGATTCTAAGTGAATCAGTTCTCTAGAAGGAGGTTGTAAGTTGACATAGAGTGCTCACCAAATTTTAAGTGAATCAGGTCTCTAAGTGAGATTATAATTAGTTCAGAGGAACCTGATCTAAGTGATCTTTATCCTATAGTGGATGATCTTTGCTCAGTGGAGTGGAAGATATGACTAAGAATAGTTTAGGTTCCGAACCTCTTAAAAATTATTATCTCCTTTATTTCTTTATATAACTGTTATTCAACTGTCATATTAACTGATATATAATTGCAACATTATCTAACTGGCTTCCACATTTTCTTATCACTAAAGTCAAGCCTGAGATCTTCATTTTATTTTTTTATGAGGATTTATAAAATTCAATTATTCCGCTTTGCATAACTATAAAAAGTTAACTGATAAATTATTTGGTAAATGATTTTAATCTGAGTTTTATAACCTAAAAAAAATCAGTTTAACCCCTATTTTAAATCTCTTTGTGTCATCTGGGAATAACAGTGTTTTAGTAGCAGTTAAATTATAGGTTTATACTAAAGACGAAGACCAACAAACAGTCTTCCTAATTTTATTTTATTTATTTATTTTAAATAGATGTATAATTTAATTTAACTACAATTAAAACACTTTTTAATGTGTAAACTATATTTGTTTAAATATATAATAAGAAATTTCTAAAATATACATCTAGGGGTGTTCATTCGGTTAAAATCAGACCGGATCAGATCTAACCGGATTCAAATTTATTCAAATCTCGGTACCGATACTGGTACCGGTTGAACTGGTATACCAAACTGATAAATTTATTCAAAATTTGGTATCGGTTGAACCGATATACTGAACAGGTTTATCGATTTGGTACCGATTATTTACCAAAAATTATTATTATTATTATTATTATTATTATTATTATTGTTGTTGTTGTTGTTGTTGTTGTTGTTGTTGTTATTGTTGTTGTTGTTGTTGTTGTTATTATTATTATTATTATTATTATTATTATTATTAATTAATTATTAATGAAAAAAATAAATAGGATAACCGGTATAACCGGCACGGTCCGAGATATACCGGACTGGTCACTATTTGTACCAAACTGTCACGCTTGGTATACACAAAAAAATTAATTGAACCGATTTTTTTGAACACCATTATTTTTATCCCCTCCATTTCAGCAAATAAGTACCAAACAGCGAATGTGACGACCCCAAATCCGGGTTCCATAACCTCGAGTTTGGTTCTCACTATTCAACACATTACTAACAATTAAATACATACATTGCATTTAAATATCGCGGAATAATACATATTGGTTCCCTTCAAAAGGTTACAATACCAGGGTCTATCAACCTTAACATAAAAACAGTTCCTATCATAAGGAATTACAAAAGGTTTAACAACCGTAAATACATAAATAAAGATCTAACTAGCATGCATAAGCTACTTAAGCTTTGGCCTTTCCTTTTCCCTTATCCTTCCTGGAGCAATCAGGATTATCTGAAAAATGGTTCATGATATAGCAAGAATGAGCAACTAGTTTGCTCAGCAAGTTTATAACAATCATATAGATTTAATATATCATGAATGAATGAGAAATATCAACAATGATTCAACAATAGATATAACAATTGTGAATGAAACAGGATTCAAATTTTTAATAAACAGAATATTTGAATCTTAAAATGCTGAGTGGTCACTAAGGACCCTGAACTAACTAGGGTATAATAGAGTTTCCTCTGACCCTTTTAGTTGTTTGGTTTTCAAGGGGATCAGCCTATTCAACCCGCTGTATATGCATTACATTTAGTCACTGGCGCCCAAAGTCGGTTTCCCGACACAAAATCCCCTAATTTAGGGTTGTTCAATTCTCAGACTTAATATAAGAAAATCCGCACCCAACAATGGTTTGGATAAGCTTTTAAAAGTATTCAAGTTATTGAATTTAGAAACGCAATGTCTAGCTGAACTATTAGCTTCAGACATTTTTAATACAGTTCATGAATCAAGAACTAACAAGCTTCAAATGCACTAAGTGCGATTTTATAAACAATATGGATGTGGAATAATTTTAAATAATTAAACCACTTCAAGCTTTAACAATAAATACAAGTATGGAAACTTGTTCAACGATAATAATTGAGTAGGGTTAGAGAACTTGCCTGTTTGCTCAGCTACAATAATTGTCTAGCTTTAACTAACTTGCTTTGAAAGACCTAACATTAATAAAGTCGGTCTAATAATTAGTACGGCGTATTTGCATAACTATACGCTTAATAACGAACTTATTTACCACACATAAGTACTAACACATAATTTACATTAGTCAAAACAATATTCTTAACCTTATAGACACTTAATCATTTTAGGTTAATCATTTAATAAGTTAGAAAATATTTTTCTTAAGTGTTGGACACTTATTAAACCTTTAAACAACTTATTACAATTGTTTAATTAAATCATAATTAAATTCAATTTATTTTATTAACTCAATCTCTATTTAATTACTATTTAATATTGATTAAATAGAAATTAATTAATTAACTCTAGTTATTATTTAAAATAAATAATAACTAATTGTACTTACTTATTATTTAATTATAATTAAATAATAAATAATTATAACTTAGTTTTAACCTTCTTTAATTTAATGTTAATCAACCAATAATTAACCAAGTAATTAAACTTACTTATTATTTAATTAAGGAAATTAAATAATAGTTTACTAATCTTAATCCTCTTTAATTATTATTTAATGTCAATTAAATAATAATTAATTATTTAATTAATTTTAATTATTATTTAAGGTTAAATGATAATCAAATCATTCTTATTTATTATTTAAATTAAATAATAAGTTATTACTCTAATAACTTAATTTCCATTAATCGTTATTTAATGCTAATTAAATAATAATTCATTACTTAATTATCCTTATTTATTATTTAATAATATTTAAATAATAAATAATTAATTTATAAATTTTATCTCTCTTTAAATATTATTTAATAGGCATTAAATAATAATTGCTAATTTATCATCTTTATTTATTATTAACATTTAAAATAATAAATAAATAATAATTTATTTAACTTAACCATGGTTTAGCTAACTAGATTAATATTTAAAATATTTAAATATTAAACTTAATGAAAAATATCCTCCCCAATATTATTTTTGTATTATTATTATTTTTGTTATAATTTTAATTTAGTTTTTAAATATTTAAATTAATTAAAATTAACCCGAATGGCATTTTCGTAATTAAGTTGAAAAACCAGACCGATGGCATTTCCGTAATTAATTCGAAAACTGAACCGAGGGCAGAATGGTAATTCTGCCGAAAAAAACACGGAGGGGCAAAATGGTAATTTCGTCGAAAAACAGTTTCTCGCGCATTGCGCGCGTAAGCCGATGCAGGACCAAAACGGCGTCGTTTTTGAAACCCCGGAAATGGCCTCCGCGCATAACGCGCGGAGTAAAATTTCACGGACGCCAAACGACGTCGTTTGGCTCCGCGTCCTCGGTGAACAGTGGCAGCCGCGCATTGCGCGGAAAGCCTTAAAATTTTTTCTTCCCGCAGAACGTGAACAGTGTTTCCGGCTACCCATTTTAAATAAAAATATACCTTCAATAAATCTTTAACTCTTCAATAAAAATCCAAAAAAATTACCAATCATCTTATATTAATTTATAACATGAAAAATTAATTTTTCATGATTTAATATCAACATTTTTTTATAAAAATTTTTACATCACATAAACTACCATAAATCATAACTTTTTGTATAAAACTCCATTTTGAGTGATTCAAACTTTGTTTTTCTCATGATTTAATGTTCTATAATATTAGAACATCAAATCTAAATATTATCAAAAATTATAGTTAATCATTATATTGAGATTTATTTTCACACAACCAAATACATGTTTTTCATTCAATAAAACTCATAACACATAAGTTAAACCCATGATCAACTATATAAACATACATAGCATGATATTAACCATAGAAATTATTACACTAATATTTATACTATAACTTGAAAGAAAAGCAAGATTAGGGTTTAAAAATAACTACCTTGTTTTGATAGCTATTCTCCTCTTCTTTCCAAAATATGTTGTGAAGGAGGATGGCATGAACTAACTTAGGATTTCTTCTTCTTACTTGATCTCTCAAATATTATGCTCTCACTTAAAGTTTTCTCTCAACTCTCTCTAGCTCTCTTTTGCTTGAAAAATAAAATGAAGTATATCTCATATTTCAAGTATACTTGAAATATTACTAGATACATAAATTATATCTAATAATTTTAGCCCATCATGCACCCATTGGATACTTACACAAGTTAACCACATTAGGTGAAAAGAAGCATGGTGCATGTACTACAAAAAGAAAACAAGCAACCCTTTTAATTAAATAAATGAAAATCAAATAATAATACTAATAATAAAAATAATAACCATACATTCTCTCTCCTCCTCACCCCATTCGGCTGATGGACTTCAAAAGTCCCAAAAAATCAATTCACTTTTCTTATTTTAATTAATTAATAAGTTATTTAATTGTTTTTCCAAGTGGGCCAATCATTGGGCTTTAATTTAAAATACCAATTGGGCTTCTATTAAATTGTTTGGGCTACTAAATTGTCAAATTTTATTATTCCCCACTTGGGCTACTAATTGACCCATGTTGGGCTAATTTAATAATTTACACATTAATTATTCAATCCATGTTAAATAAATAATTAGATTGAATAAATAATTAAATATTTTAACCCATAAGTATTAAATTACCAAATGGACTAATAAATATTATTATTAACATTTCACATTATTTACATTAATTAATAATCATATTAATTAATTTATTATATTTAATTCACTCATTATATTCAATTTAATTGAATATTTAATTAATAGAAAACTTATCAATTATTTTGATATTAAAACTTTAGGGTTTGTTCACTAATTTAATAACATATTAGTGACCCCCTTTAATTAATTTTAGTAATTAATTACATAATTATTTAATCACATAATTAATTAATCACATAAAAAGATTTAAATAATCTCATAAAACTAACTCGTTGGAAATTAAATTAATATTTTAATTAATAAAAATGTGGAAATTCTAGGACATTACATTCTCCCCTCCTTATAAAAATTCCGTCCTCGGAATTGTAAAAATAAGGTTACTCAAATAAAAACGGGTAATTTGCCCTCATTTCCTCCTCTAATTCCCACGTAGATTCTTCAATGGCGTGATTCCTCCAGAGTACTTTGACAGAATGAATTATCTTATTTCTCAGTTTCTGTTCCTTCCTATCGAGTATCTGAACAGGAACTTCTTCATATGATAAGTCCTTCCCGACTTGAATTGGTTCATAGGAGATAACGTGCTTGTAGTCTGGTTTGTATGGTCGCAATACCGACACGTGAAACACATTGTGAATATGTTCCAATTCAGGAGGTAAAGCTACCTCGTATGCTACTTCACCCACTCTTCTCAATATTTCGAACGGTCCTATGAACCGTGGACTCAATTTCCCCTTCTTTCCAAACCTGATCTTCCCTTTCCAGGGAGATACCTTAATGAACACAAAACTCCCCACCTCGAAGTCTCGTTTCTGTCGATGTAAATCGGCGTATTTCTTTTGACGGTCTTGAGCTGCTACTAGCCGAGCTCTTATTACCTTGATAATTTCTACCGTCTGTTGAACCAACTCTGGCCCCAACAGTCGGCGTTCTCCTACCTCATCCCAACACAGAGGTGTTCTGCATTTTCTGCCATATAAAGCTTCGTAAGGCGGCATACCTATGCTCGCATGATAACTGTTGTTGTATGCAAACTCAACTAGTGGTAGATGGATTTCCCAACTGCCCTTGAAATCCATTACGCAGGCCCTGAGCATATCTTCCAATGTCTGAATTGTTCTCTCACTTTGCCCATCGGTCTGCGGATGATACGCTGTACTCATTCTCAACTGTGTCCCCAATCTCTCCTGAAGACTTCTCCAAAATTTTGACGTGAAGCGCGGATCTCTGTCTGACACAATCGATACCGGCACCCCATGTCTTGAAACTATCTCTTTGATGTACAGTTTGGACAACTGATCCAAACTGAACCTAATCTTGATCGGCAAAAAGTGCGCTGACTTTGTTAGCCGATCCACAATCACCCAAATTGCGTCATATCCCTTCTGTGTTGCTGGAAGTCCTACCACAAAATCCATTGTGATATGCTCCCATTTCCACTCAGGAATTTCTAACGGCTGTAACAATCCACTTGGTCTCTGATGTTCGGCCTTTACCCTTTGACAAGTTAGGCATCGGCTGACACATTCTGCAACCTCCCTCTTTAAATTCGGCCACCAAAAATGCTGACGTAGATCTTGATACATCTTCGTACTCCCCGGATGTATCGAGTATCTCGTACTGTGGGCCTCTTGCAAAATTTTCTCTCGTAATTCAGGCACTAGCGGGACCCAAACACGATTTTCAAATCTCAGCAATCCCATGCTATCAATTTTAAACTTGACCTCTTCTCCATCGGTCATCCTCTTCCGGATTCTGTCACATTCCTCAACTTTGTCTTGAGCCTCTTTCACCCTATCTAACAAGGTTGGGCTCACCTCGACTTCTATTGACTCGTTTGGACTTCTCACTTCCAACTCCATTCGAGCCATCTCTTGAACCAATTGTTCTTGATCTGTCAATATGAACAATTTCTCCCTGCTCTTTCTACTCAGAGCATCCGCTACTACGTTGGCCTTGCCGGGATGATATAGAATTTCACAATCATAATCTTTGATCAATTCCAACCATCTCCGTTGCCTCATATTCAACTCCTTCTGTGTGAAGATATACTTCAGACCCTTATGGTCTGTGAATATCTCACATTTTTCTCCGTACAGATAATGTCTCCAAATTTTAAGGGCAAACACTACCGCTGCCAATTCCAAGTCGTGGGTAGGATATCCCTTCTCATAATCTTTTAATTGTCTGGACGCATACGCAACGACTTTGCCGTTTTGCATAAGCACACAGCCAAGCCCCTTGTGCGATGCATCACTGTAGACCGTAAAACCTCCTGTATCGTCTGGTAAGGTCAATACAGGTGCTTCACTAAGTCTTTTCTTTAACTCCTGAAAACTTTCCTCACACTTCTCCGTCCACACGTATTTCACCGTCTTTCTTGTTAAGTTGGTCAACGGTGTTGCTATCTTTGAAAAGTCTTGAATGAATCTCCGATAGTAACCCGCTAACCCTAAGAAACTTCTTACTTCTGTCGGCGTCCTTGGTTGTTCCCAATTCATTACCGATTCAACCTTCGCCGGATCAACCGAAACTCCCTCCTTGTCAATAACATGACCTAAAAATTGAACTCTTTCCAACCAGAATTCACACTTTGAAAACTTAGCGTACAACCGCTCCTTCCGTAAAACCTCCAACACCAATCTTAGGTGTTCAGCATGCTCCTCCTCCGTTTTGGAATACACCAGAATATCGTCAATGAACACGACTACAAATTTATCCAAGTATTGCTTGAATATTCTGTTCATCATGTCCATAAATGCGGCTGGCGCATTCGTTAGTCCAAACGACATCACCAGAAACTCATAATGCCCATATCGAGTTCTGAATGCCGTCTTGGGTATATCCTCCTTCCTGACTTTCAACTGATGATAACCAGTCCTTAAGTCAATCTTTGAAAAGTACTTCGCCCCTTTCAATTGATCGAAAAGATCGTCAATTCGTGGTAACGGGTACTTGTTCTTAATTGTCACCTTATTCAGCTCTCTATAATCCATACACAATCTCATCGATCCATCCTTCTTCTTTACAAACAGCACCAGTGCTCCCCATGGAGAAACACTTGACTGAATGTACTTATTGTCTAACAACTCCTGCAATTGCACCATCAATTCCTTTAGTTCTACCGGAGCCATCCTATATGGTGCTTTCGATATCGGTGCTGTCCCCGGTACTAAATCAATCACAAATTCTATCTCCCTGTCCGGCGGTAAACCCGGCAGTACATCTGGAAAAACATCCGTAAACTCCCTAACTACTGGTATTTGCTCCATCTCGGGACTCACCACTTGTGTGTCAACCACATGAGCCAAATACCCTACACAACCTTTCTTCAATAATTTCTTGGCCTGCATCATCGTCAGACAAGAAGACTGTCTTGACGATTTGCTGCCATAAAATACGACCTTAGACTTATTTGGTGTCTTAAGGTGTATGCACTTCTTTTGACAATCAATTATCGCCCCGTGGTTAAACAACCAATCCATCCCAAGTATTACATCAAATTCCCCCAGACGTATTGGAATTAGATTCACATTTAATTTCTGACCCCTGATTTCAGCACAACAATTTCTATGTATGTACTCTACCGGAATCACTTCTTTATTAGCAACTTCTATGTTCATTGAGTTTTCTAGTTTGTCCCTAGGCAACTCTAATCGTCTAGCGAAATCATCAGACACAAATGAACAGGTAGCACCCGAATCAAACAATACATATGCATTTATATTATTGATCGGAATAATACCTGACACCACGTCTTTTGACCCCACGGCATCTTGCACCGTCATATTGAACGTCCGGGCTGTCGGCTTGTTCTGTGGTACCGGTCCCCCGATAGCCAATTTGTTGTTATTGCCCCTGTAGCCGCTACCCCCGTCATTCTTCTTCTTAGGGCAATCTTTTATCAGGTGGTCAGATGCTCCGCAAGAAAAGCATCTCACTTTCTTTGGAAGGGGACAATTTGGAGAAATATGTCCCACCTGCCCACAATTATAGCACGTATTCTTCCCTTTCCTGCACTCCCCGAAGTGGTTCTTTCCACATATATTGCATGCTGGCTTTTTCTGAACACTTCCTTGTTGATTCCCCGAGCTCTTGTCGTTGCTGCTGTTGTCCCATTTGCGCTTGTTGTTGTTATTGTTGTTATTATTCCCCCCACTGTTACTGTTCTTGCTTCCCCCTTCATTTTTCTTTTTGTTTCTCTCCTGGTTGTACTTGGTTAATGCGTCGCTTCCTCCTTCAGCAATGATTGACTTCTCCAACAAAGTTGCGAATGAGTCAATCTGCAGTACCGCTACCTTGTTGAATATCCAAGGTCTCAATCCATTTTCGAATCTTCTGGCCTTGCGTTCCTCCGTATCCACTTGATGTGGAGCGAACCTGGCCAGCTCATTAAATCTTGCCGCGTACTCAGGTACCGACATGTTTTCCTGCTTCAGTTCTAGAAATTTCACTTCCATCCTACTTTTCATACTCTTCGGGAAATAATTCTCATCGAATATTTCCTTAAATCTTGTCCATGACACCACCCCCTCGCCAGCCCTATTCTGATTGGCTTCCCACCAGAAATTGGCCTCTCCCTTCATCATATAGGTAGCAAAGATTGTCTTTTGCTCCTCAGCTACCCTCGCGATAACGAACGCTTTCTCTATTTCCTTTATCCATGACTGGGCCTCTATCGGATCCGACGTTCCCCTAAACTCTGGCGGTCCCACCGCCTTAAAATCTTTGAAATTTGCCAACTGAGTTGGTGGTGGTGGTGGTGGATTTGCTACAACAGGGTGTCTGTGTTGCATTGCCTCAGCTAGCATGTCGACGAAATTTTGCATAGGGTCTACGTTGTGTCCCCACTGGTCATTGTTAACTGACTCTTCTACCCCCTGGTTCCTTGGTGGTTGTCTACGTGGCGGCATTTTCTGTTATAAACAAAAATTTACATTATTATACTGGTTTCATCTTTTTCATTTCATTATTTTGTATCTTAGGCAATGTTTAGCTAAAAATACAAGTAATTATTTCAACACGCATATAAACATAAATTCAACTGCATTTATACTCATATGCTAAAACAGGAGTGCGTAGCACTTTACATCAAAAGCATACTGCTATAAATGCTTCTATCCCAGAGAAGCTACAAAAGATGGGATCTGACATATCCTACAACTTCCTAGAGTTGGGATTTAGTGACATATTAACCCTCTAATAAAACAAAAGTTGGGTTCTACTGCATCTATTTACATACAAAATTAGAAAACAACTACTACTACTACTGACTGCGCATCCCCCTACGGATCGCGTCGTCATACTCCTCATCCCCGATGGCCATCACCACGCTCCTGCTGATGGTGTGCATAGACTGACCCTCCTCAGCTGGGTAGTAGTGCACCCTGCTCTGAAGCCTACCATATGAAGATCGGTAGACGTAGCTAAGTCTATCCGTCCTCACCCGCTTCTCGCGGACCTCCTCCTCTAGCTCAATCATCTGACCATAAGCGGCATCCCGCTGTCTCTCCATCTCCATACGGTCCTCTATCGCCTCCTGCCAGTGTGCACGGATGGCGGCCTTCTCTGCCTGAACCTGCTGAACCTTCAGCTCAGCCTCTGCCAACCTAGTCTCAACCACTGCTAATTTAGCCTGCAGCTCTACATCCTGCTCTACCAGCTGATGAGTTAGCACCGCAAGGTGCTCCACTGAATCCTCGTACTCCTGTACCTGATCCTCCAGTCCTACAATCCTCTCCTTCAGCTCTGCGTTCTCGCCAGAGAACTGATAAGCCGCATCCCTATACTGATCCTCCATGTGCTGGTGGGTCAGATTCTGCTCCTCTAGATGCTGGACCCTTGCCTCCAGCCCCTCGTTCCTATCGGTCAGTCCCTCTATGATGTCAGCGGCAGTAGTGCCCATGCCATCAGCTGACTCCTCCTCCTCAGACTCCTCTGACTCTGCCTCATCCTCACTGTAAGGCCTCATGACTCCGCCCCAGACGGGCTCCACACGATCCCCCTCCTCAGGATCTGACTCTGGCTCCTCTACGGGTGCAGCCACCAGCGGCTGTGCAGTATCCATATGGATATCAATATAGTCCTCCTCAGCAGTGCGACTCGACTGTCCGATCTCTGCCATCCTATATCATAAAACAATAACACACGTTAGTACAGCAATAAAATATATTCATTGATGAAATGAAATGATATTTTATCATGTACATCTCGGCTCGATGGATTTTCTCAATCCATCTCCACAAATACACAACATGATGAATCTCCCCGATTCATCCCCTAACGCACTCGATATGAGTTTAATACTAAGGTTATAACTTAGGTTTCGCAAATCCTAACGTTTCTAACCTACAGCTCTGATACCAACCTGTGACGACCCCAAATCCGGGTTCCATAACCTCGAGTTTGGTTCTCACTATTCAACACATTACTAACAATTAAATACATACATTGCATTTAAATATCGCGGAATAATACATATTGGTTCCCTTCAAAAGGTTACAATACCAGGGTCTATCAACCTTAACATAAAAACAGTTCCTATCATAAGGAATTACAAAAGGTTTAACAACCGTAAATACATAA
This sequence comes from Hedera helix, assembly GCA_947179155.2. Classification (NCBI taxonomy): domain Eukaryota; kingdom Viridiplantae; phylum Streptophyta; class Magnoliopsida; order Apiales; family Araliaceae; genus Hedera; species Hedera helix. The sequence continues at coordinate 7,443,291 of OX359280.1, read as the reverse complement.
ATAAAGATCTAACTAGCATGCATAAGCTACTTAAGCTTTGGCCTTTCCTTTTCCCTTATCCTTCCTGGAGCAATCAGGATTATCTGAAAAATGGTTCATGATATAGCAAGAATGAGCAACTAGTTTGCTCAGCAAGTTTATAACAATCATATAGATTTAATATATCATGAATGAATGAGAAATATCAACAATGATTCAACAATAGATATAACAATTGTGAATGAAACAGGATTCAAATTTTTAATAAACAGAATATTTGAATCTTAAAATGCTGAGTGGTCACTAAGGACCCTGAACTAACTAGGGTATAATAGAGTTTCCTCTGACCCTTTTAGTTGTTTGGTTTTCAAGGGGATCAGCCTATTCAACCCGCTGTATATGCATTACATTTAGTCACTGGCGCCCAAAGTCGGTTTCCCGACACAAAATCCCCTAATTTAGGGTTGTTCAATTCTCAGACTTAATATAAGAAAATCCGCACCCAACAATGGTTTGGATAAGCTTTTAAAAGTATTCAAGTTATTGAATTTAGAAACGCAATGTCTAGCTGAACTATTAGCTTCAGACATTTTTAATACAGTTCATGAATCAAGAACTAACAAGCTTCAAATGCACTAAGTGCGATTTTATAAACAATATGGATGTGGAATAATTTTAAATAATTAAACCACTTCAAGCTTTAACAATAAATACAAGTATGGAAACTTGTTCAACGATAATAATTGAGTAGGGTTAGAGAACTTGCCTGTTTGCTCAGCTACAATAATTGTCTAGCTTTAACTAACTTGCTTTGAAAGACCTAACATTAATAAAGTCGGTCTAATAATTAGTACGGCGTATTTGCATAACTATACGCTTAATAACGAACTTATTTACCACACATAAGTACTAACACATAATTTACATTAGTCAAAACAATATTCTTAACCTTATAGACACTTAATCATTTTAGGTTAATCATTTAATAAGTTAGAAAATATTTTTCTTAAGTGTTGGACACTTATTAAACCTTTAAACAACTTATTACAATTGTTTAATTAAATCATAATTAAATTCAATTTATTTTATTAACTCAATCTCTATTTAATTACTATTTAATATTGATTAAATAGAAATTAATTAATTAACTCTAGTTATTATTTAAAATAAATAATAACTAATTGTACTTACTTATTATTTAATTATAATTAAATAATAAATAATTATAACTTAGTTTTAACCTTCTTTAATTTAATGTTAATCAACCAATAATTAACCAAGTAATTAAACTTACTTATTATTTAATTAAGGAAATTAAATAATAGTTTACTAATCTTAATCCTCTTTAATTATTATTTAATGTCAATTAAATAATAATTAATTATTTAATTAATTTTAATTATTATTTAAGGTTAAATGATAATCAAATCATTCTTATTTATTATTTAAATTAAATAATAAGTTATTACTCTAATAACTTAATTTCCATTAATCGTTATTTAATGCTAATTAAATAATAATTCATTACTTAATTATCCTTATTTATTATTTAATAATATTTAAATAATAAATAATTAATTTATAAATTTTATCTCTCTTTAAATATTATTTAATAGGCATTAAATAATAATTGCTAATTTATCATCTTTATTTATTATTAACATTTAAAATAATAAATAAATAATAATTTATTTAACTTAACCATGGTTTAGCTAACTAGATTAATATTTAAAATATTTAAATATTAAACTTAATGAAAAATATCCTCCCCAATATTATTTTTGTATTATTATTATTTTTGTTATAATTTTAATTTAGTTTTTAAATATTTAAATTAATTAAAATTAACCCGAATGGCATTTTCGTAATTAAGTTGAAAAACCGGACCGATGGTATTTCCGTAATTAATTCGAAAACTGAACCGAGGGCAGAATGGTAATTCTGCCGAAAAAAACACGGAGGGGCAAAATGGTAATTTCGCCGAAAAACAGTTTCTCGCGCATTGCGCGCGTAAGCCGATGCAGGACCAAAACGGCGTCGTTTTTGAAACCCCGGAAATGGCCTCCGCGCATAACGCGCGGAGTAAAATTTCACGGACGCCAAACGACGTCGTTTGGCTCCGCGTCCTCGGTGAACAGTGGCAGCCGCGCATTGCGCGGAAAGCCTTAAAATTTTTTCTTCCCGCAGAACGTGAACAGTGTTTCCGGCTACCCATTTTAAATAAAAATATACCTTCAATAAATCTTTAACTCTTCAATAAAAATCCAAAAAAATTACCAATCATCTTATATTAATTTATAACATGAAAAATTAATTTTTCATGATTTAATATCAACATTTTTTTATAAAAATTTTTACATCACATAAACTACCATAAATCATAACTTTTTGTATAAAACTCCATTTTGAGTGATTCAAACTTTGTTTTTCTCATGATTTAATGTTCTATAATATTAGAACATCAAATCTAAATATTATCAAAAATTATAGTTAATCATTATATTGAGATTTATTTTCACACAACCAAATACATGTTTTTCATTCAATAAAACTCATAACACATAAGTTAAACCCATGATCAACTATATAAACATACATAGCATGATATTAACCATAGAAATTATTACACTAATATTTATACTATAACTTGAAAGAAAAGCAAGATTAGGGTTTAAAAATAACTACCTTGTTTTGATAGCTATTCTCCTCTTCTTTCCAAAATATGTTGTGAAGGAGGATGGCATGAACTAACTTAGGATTTCTTCTTCTTACTTGATCTCTCAAATATTATGCTCTCACTTAAAGTTTTCTCTCAACTCTCTCTAGCTCTCTTTTGCTTGAAAAATAAAATGAAGTATATCTCATATTTCAAGTATACTTGAAATATTACTAGATACATAAATTATATCTAATAATTTTAGCCCATCATGCACCCATTGGATACTTACACAAGTTAACCACATTAGGTGAAAAGAAGCATGGTGCATGTACTACAAAAAGAAAACAAGCAACCCTTTTAATTAAATAAATGAAAATCAAATAATAATACTAATAATAAAAATAATAACCATACATTCTCTCTCCTCCTCACCCCATTCGGCTGATGGACTTCAAAAGTCCCAAAAAATCAATTCACTTTTCTTATTTTAATTAATTAATAAGTTATTTAATTGTTTTTCCAAGTGGGCCAATCATTGGGCTTTAATTTAAAATACCAATTGGGCTTCTATTAAATTGTTTGGGCTACTAAATTGTCAAATTTTATTATTCCCCACTTGGGCTACTAATTGACCCATGTTGGGCTAATTTAATAATTTACACATTAATTATTCAATCCATGTTAAATAAATAATTAGATTGAATAAATAATTAAATATTTTAACCCATAAGTATTAAATTACCAAATGGACTAATAAATATTATTATTAACATTTCACATTATTTACATTAATTAATAATCATATTAATTAATTTATTATATTTAATTCACTCATTATATTCAATTTAATTGAATATTTAATTAATAGGAAACTTATCAATTATTTTGATATTAAAACTTTAGGGTTTGTTCACTAATTTAATAACATATTAGTGACCCCCTTTAATTAATTTTAGTAATTAATTACATAATTATTTAATCACATAATTAATTAATCACATAAAAAGATTTAAATAATCTCATAAAACTAACTCGTTGGAAATTAAATTAATATTTTAATTAATAAAAATGTGGAAATTCTAGGACATTACAGCGAAACGATAAATTACTTTTTAGCTACTAATCCATTCAATATTCTTGGCGCATAAGGAATAATTTATTATTTTACAATAATTTTATTTCAAAATAACTATATATTAAAAATACATTAAAAATATTATGAGAAAATAATAAATAAATTATTATTTTTTACTATTAATATATTCAATATATCTTTGCACATAATTAGTAACTTATTATTTTATAACCATTTTATTTCTAAATAATTATATACCAAAAATGTATTAAAAATATTATGAGTAAATAATAATAAATATTAAAAAACTTAATATATATTATAAAATATATTAATAATTAAACTTTAGTTATCAATTTTATTTTAAATAGGAGATATTTAGTTAATTAATGTTAAAAAAAATTATCACTCATATATCAGTTAATAAAATTTAGTTACATTTTAAAACTAAAAAGTATGATGGTAACAATTTTATTTCGTTTAGAATTCCTTAAACAGTAAGTTTACACTTTTAGGTTCTATTCATTTATGAACTCTAAAACACTATATATGAATTCAAAAAATTGTAAATAAATCTAAATATAAAATTTTAAAATTAAATAATAAATTAAAAAATCAATTAGTAACACTCAATTGTAGGTCATTAATAATTGTTTGTTTGAGTGGCATTTGTAGTCATTTCAATAACAATAGCATGTTAATTTGAAATTTAAAAAAATATTTTATAATCATCATTCATGTTGAACAAATAAAAAATTAAAATTTTATTTTATTTAAAAACTAAACCCGTATTTCGTACGGAATGCTTAGCTGCTTAGCTAGTATTATTAATAAAAAGATATATATATATATATATATATATATATTTTGTGGAACAAAAAAAATTGTAGATCAGAGGAAGTAATATCTAAGAAGGCCAGAGGAAGGAACAGGCAAACTGCCCATTGACCCCAAGCGCCGTTTACAGGCAGAAAAACAATCCATAAAATGGATGCCGGAAAAGTGGTCCAGAAATTGGGCAATCTAGTGAAGGCCATCAGTCAAAAAGACTAGTAAATGTCGTTGTCTCAAGTCAATGCCCCATGTCCTAGCATTTATTGGTCTACATCAAATTTAAAAAAAAATTATTATACGTAATAATTCATATAATATTTTTTTATAAAATAATAGGTTATATATTTTAATTGCTCTATGAGATTCATTATTTTACAAAAGACCATTGTATAAGTTTTACGTATAGTAAAACTAAATTTAAAATTCTCAACTTAGAGAACATGATTTAAGTGTCAGTTTGGCGGAGTTAAGCAGTGTGGTGCACTTGGTGCAATGTGCTTATTTGTCTAGCACTTGGTGCGTTTAAAAATTTAAAATATATCAAATATATTTAAAAATATAATTTGTTTACAAGTTATTTATTTTAAACATAATTTATTTAACTCATAAACGTTGCATTTAAAATACAAATGCAACCCTTCAGAAGTGATGCATTGTATTTAGACTTTTAAATGCACCAAACGCTACTGTTGCAAACGTTTTAAACGTTGATAACTCAACATAATCAATGAAATAAAATACGTTTAAATATAAAGTTTAGAAAGAGAGAAAAAAATAAAAATTCTGAAGTTTTTAACAAAAGTGTTTTTTATGAAAGTTAAAAGTAGTGTTTAGTTATATAATTATAAAAGTTCTTTTAGAAATATTAATGACATATTTAAGGTAACAATTAATGATACTTTTGTTTATTTTTAATAATTTAATGATAATTTTGTAATTTTTTGCCAAAAATGTTTCAACTAAAAGTACAAAATTTTTATTTCAGGTAAATTAAAGTGATTTTTTAACCCTAAATCTCCGCTCTTTAAAAGTATTTTTTGAGACTTACCAAACACCAATAATATTTGTATGTTTAGGTTAGAAATATTTCCACTCCACTCAAAACTCCCTCAAATTGGCTCTAACTCGCTCATGACACTGATTTTTTATGCAATTGGTTATTCCACATCAATTTCAAGGGTGGCTAGAAAAAAAAAAAAAAAAAAAATTCCTCATGTATGCTCCACCAGTGAAGTCCTTTCACCCCACCAAACAAGTTGTTAAATAGGCATATTTTTGGGGCGTCAACTATTCAGCTAGTACTCTAGGACTGGAATCTACATAAAGTAGATGAAACCTTCTATCAATTGTTAATGTTAGAATTTGTCCGCACCCGCATACAAATCACTGGAATTTAGAAGTCTTTTGGTTGTGTTTGATTATATCTTAATGCATCTTAACAGTCTATCTTTTAATGCATCTTAACACCTCATAATTTTGTAGTAAGAGGTCCTCTGAATAGTTAAGATACAAATATGACTCTGAACTATTTAGATGACCTCTTAATATAAAAATCTGAACTGTTAAGATGTATTAAGAGATGAGTTATTAAAATATAATCAAACACTACCTTACATGCACAAAGAAAGCATCAAAGAACTTGGTGGGTTGAGCCGATTATTATGCTCATCTAAATTTTGATGATCAACAAAACTGTATTTGAGGATTTAATAAGTTATACATATAAATAGGATTGATTAGCTTCAACTAGCCATGTTTGTTTGTAATTATGTTGTATGAGATTGAACTATTTTAATTTAATTTATTTATGCTACATAAGTATTTGTATGCATTTTTCTATTCTTCGATTAGTCCTAGATGACCACCTCATGTATTATTATTTTTTTATTTCTAAAGTCGTTTATGAGGGACTAAATATTTTCAAATGGGAAAGTGAGATTAAATAGTTCTCGCATTAAGGTATCAAATGACCTTGGAAGTAGAAAATAGTTCACATGACTGTCATCACACTGACTAATTCAAGAGATTATTTCATGTTCTTGGGGTAAGTAAACAGTATGTTCCTCCCTCTCACATATCTGTGGGGCCCCCTGTAGTAGAGCGTACATGTATTTGAGAGAGGAAAACATATTATTCACTTGCTCCAAAAATATAGAATAATTTTTTGACTAACTCAAGTATATATGAAATAGTGTTTATAGGTACTTAATCAATACCTTATATATAATAGGCTGACATGAGATCCTCAGTTTAAAGTAATTGTGAGTTGGCTTCAAAAAATAAATTGATTGTCAGTTTTTTTTTTTCTTTTGCTAAATTTAATTGTGAGTTTGACTCGGGTAGTTCATGAGTTAACTGGGATGTTAACAAATCTCTTTAGTCAATGATAATGATTAATACTAGTTTCATTCTATAATAATAGTCATTTTAGTTTTATGCACATGGATTAAGAAAGTTATTTAATACTATCATTTAATTTAATAATTAAAATTTGTGTAAAATTTCATTACTACCCCTTTATGAGAAGTTGAAAGCTATTAATTAATACAAGAGAGAATTTCTTGGGACACAGAGAGAAGTTAGGGGTGATATAAGAAAATAAAGAATTTATTTTCCTAAAAAAATATACAAGCCATGAATATTGTGTCGTTTTATAATTTAAACACATATATAATAAGACAAAACTTAATTTTTTGATTTTCGTCTCTGACTCGCTCATGACACTGATTTTTTATGCAATTGGTTATTCCACATCAATTTCAACTTGACCCAACTAAACTTTTTTTTTTTGTCAAGTTCTTGATTTTCTGCGGTTTCCTTGAGCGTATGTGATCAGCAATTGGAAGTCTTTAAAGGTCGCTAGAAAAAAATAAAATAAAATAAATTCCTCATGTATGCTCCACTTGTAAAGTCCTTTCACCCCACCAAACAAGTTGTTAAATGGGCATATATTTGGGGCGTCAACTATTCAGCTAGTACTCTGGGACTGGAATCTACCTAAAGTAGACGATGTTGACAGCTACATGCAAATATATCACTGGAATTTGGACGTCCAACCTGCTCAAAGAGAGCATCGAAGAACTTGATTGATTGTGCCGTCTATCGCACTCATCTAAATTTTGATGATCAACAAAACTGTAATTGAGGATTTATATAACGAGTTATACTGTCTAACAAGTTATCCAGTTGAAGGAAGGATTGATCCTATTAAGTTATACTTAGACATATAAATAGGATCGATCATGCATGTTCGTTTGGAATTATATTATATGAGATTGGGCTATTTTAATATAATTTATTTATACTATGTAAGTATCTATATGCACTTTGGTATTCTTGGATTAGTCCCGGACGACGACTTCATGTATTATTTTTTTTATATTTCTGAAGTCATTTATGAGGTACTACATACTCCCAAATTAGAAAGTGAGATTAAATAGTTCTCCCGTTGAGGAATCAAATGGTCTTGGAAGTAGAAAATAGTTCCCACGGTTTGTCATCACAGGACTAGCTCAAGGATATATAACCCTAAGGTTTGTTTTCAATTGATGAATCTCATTCTAGATAGCAAAACCACATCCTAGCCAGCCCCAAAGAGATTCCAGAGAAGGAAAACAATACATAGAAATGATTAATTCCCATAACTCACCTATTTAGTTACATCAAATTGAAGTGACTTTAGAAGAATAATTGCCGTAGGAATTATTCTACGGAATGGTTTGTACTGGTTTACGTAAATTTTTAAATTCCACACATCTATGGAATGGCTTGTACGAGTAGAAAGAGATTTTTATTTATTTATTTTTGGCAGTGGGTTGGCTAAAATCGATCTTGACTTGACCCCGTCATAAGAAAATTTTTGTGGCTAGCAAACAAGTTATGGCGGATAGCGTAATCACTTTAGAATTTGCAGAATAATTTAGCCTATAAATCAATCTACTTTCAGCCTCTTCTCCTCACCTTCGTAGCATCTTTCTTTACAAAAAGTGAGTTCAAAAACATGAGTGCGAGGCTTACAAACTCTTACCATTTTCTCCAATTCATTCTCCTTCAAGTAATCTTTATTTTATTGGCAAGAAAGAGTGCCATATTCGGATTTACAAATGACACAGATCAGCAGGCTTTGCTTGCGGTCAAGAATCTAATACCGGGAGATCCTTTTGGGGTTCTAAGCTCATGGAACCATTCTCTCCATTTCTGTCATTGGAGAGGAGTCACGTGCAGTCATCGACATCAAAGAGTAACGGAGCTAAACTTGTCATCTCTTAGTCTTGTTGGGTCGTTGTCTCCTCAAATTGGAAATCTTACTTTTCTCAGGGCAATCTATTTCCAAAATAATAACTTTCATGGCAAAGTTCCACAAAAGATTGGCCAACTGTATCGTCTACGATATTTTCAACTTCAGAAAAACTCTTTTCAAGGTAAATTTCCTTCAAATTTAACTCGCTGTTTAGATATTCGAAGGATTAATTTGTCTGAAAACGATCTTGAAGGAAATATTCCTACTGAATTAGGTTCTTTGTCTAATCTCCTAGAATTGGACCTTTCAAAAAATAGTTTAGTAGGATATATCCCTCCTTCAATTGGCAATCTATCATCGCTTCGTGTACTTGATGTGAGCTATAACAATCTAGTGGGAAACATACCTAGGAAACTTTCTATGCTTTCCAACTTAGAGATTCTTGTCCTTGGTCATAACATGTTGTCCGGTATGTTTCCCTTGCCAATTTTCAATATCTCATCCATCCTAGAATTGAGCCTTCCGGGAAATCAGTTACAAGGAACTCTACCACCAGATTTGGGCTTGACCCTTCCAAAATTGAAAGGACTTCTTATTGGGGGTAACAAATTCGTAGGATCTTTTCCACCATCAATAGCTAATGCTTCAGGAATTATCAAAGTTGATATGTCAAAAAATAGCATTACTGGGCCACTGCCAATGAATTTAGGAAGTCTTGGGAATCTCGACTACCTAATCCTTTATAAAAATAAACTTGCAACTAATCGGCCCAATGAGTTAAGCAACCTGATCAAATCCTTGAGCAACTGTAGCAATCTACGACTTTTGGATATAGGAGAGACTGGTTTCAAAGGTGACCTTCCCTATTCCATTGTGAATCTCTCCATCACGTTAACCACTCTGGTGATGGACTCAAACAACTTATCTGGAACCATACCTCAAGAAATTGGGAACCTCGTGAACTTGATGACAATAGGATTGAATGAGAACGTGTTAACAGGTAGTATCCCGAAATCCATTGGAAATCTATCTAAGTTGGGCCAGTTGTACCTTTACACAAATAACATATCTGGAACAATTCCAACTTCTGTTGGAAACATCTCTCAGCTATTTATTCTCAATTTGGGAAGCAATATACTTGAGGGAGGCATACCTGCCACATTGGGTAATGTCGCAAACCTACAAGTATTGGGTCTTTACGATAATCGCCTGACTGGTGTGGTACCTGAGCAAATTTTTAGAGACTTGTCTAGCATTATTGCTATTCGTTTGAGTAATAATCAATTGACAGGAGCACTTCCACCAAAAATTGGTAGCTTGAAAAATCTTGGTGAACTGCGAATTTCTAGAAACAGATTGACGGGAGAAATTCCGAGCACTCTCGGTAATTGTCTGATGTTGGAATACTTGTATATGGATGAGAACCTATTACAAGGCACCATTCCATCTTCTTTCAAACAACTGAAGAGTATTCAAGTTTTGGATCTTTCACATAATAATCTGTCCGGGCAGATTCCAATTTTTTTGGGAGATCTCCCATTATTTCAAAAGCTCAATCTTTCATATAACATGTTTAAAGGTGAAGTTCCAACTAAAGGAGTGTTCGGGAATGTTAGCAAGTTTTCAGTACTCAAAAATTTGCAGCTTTGTGGAGGAATTCAGGCACTCCGATTGCCTACATGTCACATGAAAGACCTAAAGAAGAGAAGAAAGTCTTTCCGCCATGCAATATTACCTATTTTGATTATTCTCCCTGTTGTCATCATGGTGTGTCTTGCTTTCATTGTTTATCGACTCAGGAGATCCAAAGATCAAAAGCCCTCCATTTCAGTACTGCAGGAACAGTATCCCAAGCTCTCTTATGGAGAACTTCTTCAAGCAACAAATGGGTTTTCGCTGACCAATTTGATAGGTAAGGGAAGATACAGTTCTGTTTACAAAGGAATTCTGAGGAGTGAGCAAGTTGTTGCTGTAAAGGTACTAAATGTAGAGTTACGTGGAGCTAATACTAGCTTCTTTGCGGAGTGTGAAACATTTAGGAATATACGCCACCGAAATCTCCTTAAGATCATCACATCTTGTTCGAGCATTGACTATAAAGGAAGTGATTTCAGGGCCTTGGTTCTTGAGTTCATGCCAAAAGGGAGTTTAGACAGCTGGTTACATCCTGATCCATTCGAGAAGCAAAATAACAAAAGGCTTACTCTACTCCAAAGGCTAAATATTTCCATTGATGTGGCAGCGGCGTTGGATTATCTTCATCATCATTGTGAAACAAGAATTGTTCATTGTGATGTAAAACCAAGTAACGTTCTTCTTGATGAGGAATTTGTTGCCCATGTGGGTGACTTTGGCCTGGCAAAGTTTCTTTTAAATCCCACGAGTGATATCCATCCTCCGCAAACAAGTTCAATCGGCATTAGGGGAACAATTGGATATGTTCCCCCAGGTAATTAGTTCTTACAAACTATGCATTTATTTTATTTCATAAATTAAGAAAACTTGCACAAATTAAAGACAACACTCCTCCAATAAGTATAAAATTACTTTAAATAACTTGTAAAACAATTCTCATCTTAGTGATGCATAAAACAACTTAAGTTTACTAGTACTTGCATTAGACAAGTTTTTTATTTTATTTACTTTTTAAAATAACTATTTTCACAACCTCACTGTGCAGAGTATGGTATGAACGGTGAGGCATCACCAGAAGGTGATGTATATAGTTATGGCATACTTTTATTAGAAATGTTCTCCGGAAAAAGGCCGACAGACAATATGTTCGTGGACAGTGTCAACCTCTGTAACTACGTTAGAAAGGGTCTTGCGCATAAAGTGATGGAAGTTGTTGATCCCCGAGTCATAATGCCAAGTGAAGATGACCTGACTACCCAGTCAAATAGCACAAGCAGCATTTCTCAAATGGAGTCTTGTTTGATTTCAGTTTTTGAAATTGGAATTTTATGTTGTGCTGAGAGGCCAAGTGAGCGTAAAAACATTACAGATGTTCTCAACGAATTAACTGTGATAAGAAATTCGGTTATTGGGATTACTAGATGGAGAAAATGACTACTACTAGTTGAGAATTTGTAGCTTGATAATGTATTAATGTATCTCATCTGTGAAACTTATTTCCATCTCTCTCTCTCTCTCTCTCTCTCTCTATATATATATATATATATATATATATATGTTCAGTTCCTTATTTGAATAACTTTGTTTTGTGGCAACACAATTTTGTTTTATTCTTGATCGAGTTTTCAAAGTGAACAATCTGTGGATGCAAATAAGAAAATGGAATAAATCACTAAAAATATATATAAAACAAATAAAGGAATGGAAGAATTAGTTCATACATTGTTTAAAGCTTATCAACTCCGTGCAAAACACAGTGTGCATGAATAGAAATTTATTCAATTGATTACTAAAATGATCAATTGAATTTAGAGGTAAATATTTACTCAATTAAAGGTTTGAGAAGATAATTGTAGTCAATAAATTATTAAATATTTACGTGGATAATATATTGTAGATTCATTTTGTCACTTATAAATATAAACAATTGAATGTTTAGGACTACGAGAAAACAATTATTATGTTATTAAACTTTTTTCGCAGGTATGTGTTGTAATTATATATTAATGTTTACGTTAACAAAAAAAATTGAAATTGCAATCCGATTAAATTTGTGAATTTGACAAATCAATACCTATATTTAAAAGTAGGACTTTAGATTACTTTTCAATTAATTGAAAGATCAACCAAGTTAACTCAACAGTATTAAATGTTTAGTTAGACTAATTTTTTTAATTATTTTAGTTATTAATGATATGTACAAAAATCTTAACATTGGTAAGCTACGTACTCATGTTTGTTCGTTTTTTTGAGTTTTATGAATGTAATAGTAAGATATCATCATAAACTTTTATAAAATATAACAAACTTATACTCGGTACAAAATAAAAAATACTATTATTATATATTTGAACAATTAATATCATTTTTATTTAAATTATGCAAATTGTTATGTTATTATTTGTAACATATTTGATTACAGAGTTTCAACAAATAATAATATATAAAATAAAATAAAAATTGAATTATTAAAAAAATAATAAAATAACAACCAAACAAGACCCGAACTTTGCACGGGCTAATAGGCCAGTATTCATTAATTTGAGTGCCACCAAAATTTCAAAAGAAAAAAATCCTACTTCTGCCAAACGCTTCTAGACACAAATCTTCCTTATCGGAAGGTTTATAGATTCTTATAAATAAATAAAAAAGGGTACATCGCCGGCTGGGGGGGGGGGGGGGGGGGTTTGCATAAAATTTGAAAAGACACAATGCTAGTAGCTTCAGCACAATTTAAGGGGGAAAAAATGAAAAAGAAGCGAGACTGTAAATAAGTTCCCATATATTTTATCAACAGTGCCATACACAAGTACATAAAAAAAAAATCTTTTTCCCAAGAGTTGGGGACCCTATTATTTTCTTTTGAGGTAAAATAAGCTTTATATTATTTGAATCGTATATTTTAGACTTTTTTTACTGGACAATTTTTTTTTTTTTTTTGAGTTATAATTTGATATATTAACAGTATATATAAGGGCAGTGTTAAGGTTATGTGATGTTATTAAAATAAAAATAATGACTGGGGGGAGAATTTTGGTTGCTAATGATCTGTAGCCTTTTCAGTTATAAGAATTCGTTAGTCGTGATTGTTTTTCAAGTAATGAATTTTTGTGTTGTCCCATGATCAAGCTCCAATAAGCTGTCTGTGGTTTATCTATACTCCTTTTCTCGAGTGTTGATTTGCTAATGATATGCTTGGATGTTGACTAATTTATACAACTTACACTGGTAGACTGGATATTCTTTTAAAGTTTCTTATATATATCTACTACTTTGGTGCAGTGTTTATAAGTTATTCAAGCAGAACTCTAAGGCTATACTTATTTATAAAAAATATATTTGAAATTAAATTATTTTATATTAATTTAATATTATTTTGGACTATTTTATCTCATAATGGGAAATTAATAATCCTTTAAATGTTTTCAAAAAAAAAAAAAAAAATCCTTTAAATAATCCTATGAACTATTTTTTTTTTATCATTTTTAAGACTATTTATGTCAGATTATATAATCTCATGAAAATTTGTGATTAATAGTCCTCTTTATTTTAAATTATTAAATGACTTTATGGAACTAATAGTCTAACATTAAGGGATTATTAATCCCCTATGATGAGATAAAATAATCTGTGTTAAATTAAAATAAATAGTCTAGTCTCAAGTATATTTTTTTGTAAACAAATATAGCCTAAAATTATAGTATTATTATTCCATATCTAACATCTACTGAGAATTTATTTATCTTGGGGTGACCTTGTTATATTATTTGGTAGATATTTTGTACCTTCAAAGTTATTTCAGCAAAAAAAAAATATATAGGGAAGAATTCAACTGTCTATGATTGTGTCGTGCTAATTGCTTTCAAAAGATTACCCGATACCAAAACACTTTCATATTTAATTTAGAAGTGCTTTTAGTCGACCTAAAAACTCCCCAAACGGACTCTAATTCTACTATTTTGTCTTCTGGATAGAAGTTTATAATACTCCAGCAGGTGTAAAGGGTGATTTCCAAGAATCAGGAAACATGAGTTCTTCCCCATTTATCATTACAACTCTACAAGCATTTGATGAAGAAGACATTCTTCTCCAATGTAGGCCGTATGTTATGAAAGCAATACCATTTTTTGGTAATATTTTTGTTATTGAAGATGTTTAATTTGAACAAGGCTGGCATTCTTAGATTGTACGTGTAAGGTTCACATTTTCAGTTGAATTTGTATTTGCTTTCGAATGTTTTGGCAGGGTATGTATTTTGATTGACAAATACCCGAATGATAATTGAAGCATTTAACTTTTGAGTAACGTGTCTTGGTGCATGTATATCTACCAATCACTGTATTGGTGCATGTATATCTTCCAATCAATTGGGACTAAGAAAATAATATATATTACAAATTTATATATTTGATTTTTTTTATTATCACTTACGTAGACAAGTATCACTGTTAACTCTCTTGAAACAGAAGAGATATGTAACATAGTGATCTATCTCCCATATATTTCACAATTATAATTCGATAAAAACTTCCGTAATATGTAGTAAAGATTGTAATGATAATATTTTTTAAAATGCAGTCGAATATCAATACTTTAACAAACATCATAATAAGCATCTAATATTTTGAGGCAGTTACGTATGCAGAAAAGAGGGATCGATCAAAAATGACCGTTTCATAAGCTCTATAGTACAAATTAGCTAATCCTCCCGGGTATAGTTCCGCGATGATAAATTAATCAAGCATTTAAGCAACATGGAGAACCTTAACTTGATCAAGAATCGGTCCGCACAAAGATCCGATATCATCCTTCTTAGTATGGTAGAAAGAGCTGAAGAAAGTAAGTCTGGTTCTGTATGAGATTGCTGTGAACTTGAAACTCTCGGTCTTGGAAATGCCCTTTCCTTCGGATGTGAATGGAACTTTAAACATCTCCTTTGCGGCGAATGCTTCAACCATCATGGATCCGTGGCAGTCATTCTTTGCATCGCCAACAGTAAATGTGAGACTGTAAACCTTCTTGGGGACGGTTCGGATGATTTGGGCAATTGCACTCTCTCTTCCTGCTACCAATTCAATAGCGGCTAGTCCTGAGGGAACGTTGAAATGCTTTGCATCGATGAATTTGACAGCTTTAAGGGATTCAATGATCCATCCGGGAAGTGGGGAGGTGAGGTCTTCGATTCTGGGTGGGAGGAGAACACCATGAGAAGAGTTCATCAACAGATGGGGACCCTCCTCGAAACCACCATTCTTGACCAAGTTATCTGTGATTAATTGTTCACAAATTAGGCAACAGTCGTGATATTTTACAATTTTGCAAATTTAAGGCACACTTTCAAAATAAGTCAGTTTATCAAAGATATTGCTTGCACATTCTAGTAACTGAATTTAAATTTGGTTTTTTCTTTTATGGAAGATTTCCCTTTCAAGTTTCAATGCATATATATATATATGTGCTCAAGGCAAATAATGTACAAGAAACAGAGAGAAACATATTTAAACATATAATAATTAGGTCAACGGAAAAGATGATCTGTTCTTTGTTATTCTCTTTCTTTGCTGCAAAGAATATTTTACTCAATTAAAAGGAGCAAAGACAGAAATATAACCAAGACTTCTGAAACTATTTCAGATTGTAGATTGAATTTACAGAAAACATCAGTATACAATGTCATGGTGGAGTTTGATGCATTAACCTAAGCCGCCACCTAACTATTAATGGTCAAGATCGATAACAAATATATACTAGGAATCACAAGAAGCAGATCAAACCATTTGATAGACTTGCGGGGAAACCCAATTTACAAGACACTGAAACATACTAGTCAGTTCCAAAATTAGTTTTGATTTTTTAAGTTAATTTGTGAAATCTTAAGAAAACTGTTATGAAATCATTTAAGTTTTGAAAGCAACAATGTGGTAATTAGTACTACTTTTTTACTTTGTTCACAACAATAATAGTGGTTTGTACTAATATCAAATAAATTTGTATTTTGAATTTAAAATTTCAAAAATTGTTATAATATGTCAAAATTCTAGATATGGTCACATAAAACATGCTAATCCACTAACATATTTGAGAAATTCTGCTAACATATACTATCTTGTCAAAGATTTTAGATTCTGAGATTTATCAAAATGAAACAATTTATCATAATTGATTGCCTAATTCTGCAAATCATATACATATAGTACTAACCATCATGAGGAGATAAAAATAATCGGATCATCATATTCAGAAAAAAGACCAAAATAACCAATCATCAAGAAAATCAATTAACTGACTAAAAATAGTTGATAAAATACCTCTAGTAGGCAGATCATTGATATTAGACAAAAGACCCAAATGACCAATCATCAAGAAAAATAATCAACTGATGGAAAAAAGTAGATAAAATACCTCTAGTAGGCTTTGGAGGGAAAAGCTCTTTGATTGCAACTACATCCAAGAGTGGCCCACAGCTCGGATCCTCTTGAACCCCAGTATTCTGAAAAGTCACCTTAGCAACATTAGAAGTTGCCTTGAATCCCCAAGCATAAATGTCACCTCCCAAACTATCATACAGAGTCTGCAGAGGAAGATCCCCTGTTTGAGGAGGTACCGACACTCTCAAAACCTCATTTTGTGCACAAGTTCTTGATGCCCCAAATGTTAGTGCATAAAGTGACCCATTTTTAACTGGAATTGTTTGAGAGACCGTGGCTTCGTTTCCAAGCCGAACGGCATGGACACCATGAGCAACTGGAAAGTACATGCCGCCGGGCTGTGGGCCGCCGGCAATGTACTCAACAAAGCCACTGATTTCCCATTTGGGTAGTGAGTATTTTCCTTTGAGTACTGTTTTGTGGAGGTCAGCTGGTTTTGGTGGCTCTTCAAAGTTGCCATTCGGGAGTAATCCTGGATCAAGAAGCAGGAGAAATAGGGGGTTATTAATATAGTGATAACTGAACCAAAAAACAATTGCTTTGAGCTTGTAAAAATAAATTTCACTGTAATGGAATTAAAGAAATCTTGTGTTTTCACTACAAGGGAATTAAAGAAATCTTGTGTTTTTTTAACTTGGAGAATCTCAAATCTTATCCAACTACTGCAAAATAAATAAATAAATCTTAATAGATTGGTAGAACATTAAAAAAAACTAGGCCTGGATCAAGAAGCTCGTGAAAAAGAGGGTGTTGATATAGTGATAATTGAGCCCAAATAAAATGCTTATAGCTTGAAAAAATAAATTTCACTATAGCTTAACTAATTACTGGGAAAAAAGCAAGAATCTGAAAACATTCAAACAAAATAGGCCACATAAAAAAACTTATAGAAATGTAACGCTGTAAACCCTAACTGTGTGTCTTTTGTGTGTGAGAGAGATAATGCTATTATTGCTATCAGAAGAAAATACCAAAACACCAAATCAGATTTAGCACTAAAAATGAAATCACAGCAACATGAAAGTGTAAACAAATAGCAAGCTATAAATATAGTGATGAGCTAAAAATGGCAAGAAAGTTAGTCCAAAAAATATGCTATAAGAATGTAGATTTGGGCTTTTACCTTCAAGAGGTGCAGGTGCAGGTGCAGGTGCAGCTGCAGCTGCAAAGGCATAACCAGAGAAGATCAGGAAGCAAGCTAAAGAGAGTGAGATGAATGTGGCCATTTTCTAAGAGAGCACAAAATAAAAGGGGAGAAAAAGAGGGAGTGAAGATGGCACAGGTAAAGCTTCTATGCTGTACTTACATTTATACAATAAGAAGGAAGAGAGAGATTTGAGAATTAAATCAAGAGAGATAAAGAGATATTAGACTCAGACTGGGGAGAGAGATGGATTCTTATTTCAAGCCGTTCAAAATGTCAGGTCTGTTTGAATAGCGTATAAAAACGAGTTAAATAAAACAACTTATATTTTAAATTATTTTTGTTATATAAATAATTTTATTAAAATTATACCTCTTAGTCATAAAAAATTCTTTCGTATTTTTTTTGCTAATATTTGGTACATTTAGGATGATAAATAGAGTTTTATATAATTAGAAATTTAAATATATTGTATAATTGTTTATGTGGTACAAAAAATTATACAATATTAACCTTTAAATTATATTTGTAAATTAAATTTAATGTAGGTCTTCTTAAATAAAAAATAATTTTAAAATGTGTTTATAAGTATAATATATTTAAATATAACAAATATTGATACACGATCAAATACAAACTTTATTAATTAGCACCCAAAAAAAAAATACAAGCTTCATTCTACTATTTATTGGAACATTTTTTTTTATTTGAATAAAAGTTATGACAAAAATATTTAAATATTATATATTTAAAAATATGGAGATTTTGAAATATTAAAATTAAATTTATTTTTAAACTTTAAATATATAATACTTAAATATATTTTTAATATGTCTTAAAATTTATAATTTCGAATTACATACTCTAAAAAAAGACTATTAATTTTTTTATAATAAAAATGATATTTTGGTACCAAAATATTTATTAATATTTTTAAATTATTTAATTTAAAACTTTAAATGATATTTATTATTTTGATAAAATTATTTTTTTATGATAATATCAATAATGTTAAACGAATATTATAATAATTGTAGATTATAATATACTATAGAGAAAGAGGAGAGAGAGTGGCAACAATAATCTTGAAGAACCACGCCATCACCTGATTGCTGATAAATTTGTCTGTTTGTCTCATCAGCTGTTTGCTTTTGAAACTGGACCTTTTCCCCACAATTCATGCAGTGGCATTTGTGTAAAATCAAAAATGATATTAGGACATTAAAGTACATGTCCAGTTTAGAATTTTTTAGATGTTTCGTATTTGAGAATCTTATTCTTTTAAAAGTAATTTATTTTAAAGATTTTTAACGCATAAATGTAGTTTTTAAAAAATAAATATACAAATATCAATCATAAAATTGATCTTGACTATTAAAAAATAAAATTTTACATTACAATTCTTGTCATTTTTTATTTTTTAATAATTAAAATAAATGTACTGATTGATTTTATTGTTAAATATTATCTATGTAAATTTATCCGTTTTTAAATCTCAAATACATCCGCTATCACTCGTCATTTTTTATGCAATATGTTTAAATCTTAAATCTTGACTAAGTTTATTTTCTAAACGTTTCAAACGTACCAAAACGAACCATTAAAAATTATTATTTTTATAAGTAAAAATTCATATTTTAAAAAAAGGAATTATTATTGTTAAAAGTGAAAATTGATATTTTTCCAAGAGCAACTGTAACGTGATAAGTTAGCAAAATTTAAAATAAACTATTTATAAATAAATAAAATTTTAAAATATATTTTGAATTTTTAAGTAGTTTAAAAATTAGCTTTTGATCGGATTGTAACAATAAAAAAATAAGAAAAATTAAATGGAAAATAAATTAAGGAAGATTGGTCTTAGTTGTTTGCACACGCTGCTTACACCAGCCACTACGATACAGGTTGGCAGTTTCCAACAGGATGAGCCTCATCCCCATGTTATCGTAAGCTCGGCCGGTTTATTACATTTTAGTTGTCGGTGTTGCACGGATTGGGGCCTCTTCTATTTATAGCTTTGTGTATTAATTGGAAAATGGTGTATCCCCAACTACTGCGGCATATGTTTAGTTACTCGTTCTTTGCGGTGTTTGATGTATTTAAAATATGTAAAAGTTTAAAAAATATTTGAAAATTTTATTTATTTAATAATAATTTATTTTAAATACAACTTATTAAACTCACAAATAAAAGGTTTGGATCTCAAACGCAACGCATCAAAATTGGTGCGATGCGTTTGGAAATCCAAACGCTGCACACTATCGTTATAAATGCTGCAAACACTAATAGTCGGAGAAAGCATAAGTCTATCAATTTTATTTTATTTTTTTATAAAAAAATTGTATGTGTGTTTGTGTGTGTGTGTGTGTGTGTATATATATATATATATATATATATACTTGCTGAAATTTGAGAAGATTTTAGACGGAGGTCATAGAATTACTCTTTTATATTTTAAACTTGTGTTGGAGTTCTTATTTCTGCATCAAATTCTTTTTGTGCTTGCGTCAATTTATACCAAGTTATCTTAAAAGTCTATAATTCAATCTCTTTAATGTAGTAAGTATATAATGATTGTATATAAATATAAAAAAAAAATTAGCATTTATTTGATCAAAAAAAGGGTGAAATAAGGAAAGAATAACTTTTGGTAAATAATTATCATACCTAATATATATTATCTCCATTTTCTACGCACAAAAAAAAATCAATTTATAAAATTTACGAATATTAATGATATATTTCTATTACATGTAGACCCCCGTAAATATAATACCATGTTCGATAATTGTATGCTATAATAATAAATTATGATTACAAGCTTGAAGAAATATTTGTAATTTAAATTACAATTACATATTTATGAAGATATTCAACATACATTTTATTTTATTTTATTTTATTTTAAATTGGTCAAGTTCAACATACATGATTGTTTCATTTACGTCAAAATAATTAAGAAAGAAGATGCTCAATAATTTCAATTAGCCACGCATTAAGGAAGAAGTTCTAAACAACAAATATTGACTGTTGCCGTGATTTACTCTGTTTATTTGAACCAGTAATGAGCTGCTCCTATTAAGGCAACATTAATGGCTTTAGGCAAAGAGGCCCAGAGTAGAATTTTGTGGGGAGCGGGTAATTTACTGTCTTTGTGGCAACACTTGAACCTCCAACTTTTATATCAATAGAAATGGAGTTCTTCTATATTTATTTATTTATTTTAGCTAAAATAAATGAGTTTGATTCTACCTCATTTTATCTTTAACCTAAATAAGTGGATCACACTCATTTATTTTATATTCGGATAAAAAAATTAATAAGTCTATAATTTTTTATAGAAATAAATAGTATCAATAAATTAAGTGATTACCGGTTCAAATAATTATTATGTTATAATTTATTCTAGTATTTACTTTGATAATACTCGTCAATAATGAACATTATTATAACTGTATTTAAATAGTTTAGATCTTGTTTGATAACTATTTTATTCTCGTATTTTTACTTTAGTTTTTTGATTAGTAAAGTTTATTAACTATGTTTAAATTTTAGTTTTATTTTATTTGAGAAATAGAATAAGTTCTAAATTTTTTGTGGTCGATAAGATTCGAAGAATGAATATTTCGTTTGTTGTCAAAATTGAAAAAAATAAGTTTTTAATTTTTTGTTCATTGCTGAATTTTTATTTTAAGAGGGCGTTTGTTACCGATCATCTAAATGATTATCTTTGATACCTGATAATATGAGTCGGTCATCCAATAAATTATGTTTGTTACATTAATAATCTTAGATACTCAACAATTCTATTTTCAATAAAGTGTCAAGATTCTCACTTAAAATAGGTATCTAGATGACAAAAAAAAAAATTGGTGCTAATCTTAGATTACAATGTCTTGGTCATCTTGAGATCATTCTACAGACTAAAAAATCCATCATATTTTAGTAAATTGAACATAAACATCCTTATTTACATATAATTATAAATAAATAAAAATACCAAATAAATACCCATATATCAAACACAATCTTCTTTATTTTAATTGTGACGCCCTAAAATCTGGGCTTACATTGTGACGCCCCCAAATCTGGACCCACACAGCCCAAACTTGAGTCGTCAAAAGACTACAACAAAATTATTATAACAAAGCACAACGTACAACAATACAGTGTATAATAATACACAACTAAGTCTTCACTATTATTGTCACACTATTTTACAACATGTGAAGACTATGATAGCTAATCCTCGGACCCTCACTCCATCCCCCGGCTAGACCCCGTTACGTTTTCATCTCCTGTTGAAAAACAATGGAACAAAAGAAAGGGTGAGCTCAAATAGCCCAGTAAGAAATATCATGACTAAGATAATGACGAATAAATTATCATTAGCCTTCAACAGTTGAGTTCTTGATAGAATACAATAGACTACAAGGTTTATATCAAAAACTACAGTTAAATTCTTAAACAATGTTCAGATCAATAATAGCAGCGGAATGAGCAATCTATTAGAAGAATAATGTAGACTATAATGTCCACTCGCTTCTCTTTTTAGTAAAAATATCATCAACTTTTATCATCTGAAATACCATTAGTCAAGATAATACAACTTCACAGTTCCTGATCATAATCATGCAGATCAACAGTTCATCTTTGCACTACAGGCCAAAGACATTCAATATAACACCAACGGTCATGATTATACCAGATTTAGCCTTTGGTCATAATCATACCAACCAACAGTTCATCTTTGCACTATGGGCCAAAGAGAACTTTCACCACGTGCCATAAAAGACACCGAACAGATGTATCGCCTTTAACCTAGTATATCGTCTTTAACCTATCATCTGTTCAACAATTATATCACATCTGTGCCCCCGGTCACAGATATTCACAACAGCTTGATTCTTGATGATTAATACAAATAACAGTGATACAAATGATGAACAGAAGAACAGGATGAACAATAAGTATTAGAAGTTTACTTTGTGCAGATTCAAATAATGTCCAAACTGTCAACATGATGTGGAGTGAAAAAAATGATATTCAAGATCCACAGTTCAGAATAACGGTTACAGTTCAATAGAAAGGTTCACGTAAAATAGGAAGGTTCAGTTGAAATAATGAAGTTCATCTATTATGGAACATACAATATTTTCAGAAATTATAGAAGCAATAGTTCCATAATAAATTTCGATTTAGGAGTATGAAAGAAAATAATATCCCTTACCGTAGCAGGTTTGATTAACAAAAGGTGAATGAAATTAATACAAAGGGTTATTCACCAACAGGCGGTAATCCGCGCCATAAGTTATTCCCACAATTTAATAGAATTTGAGTACAAAGAGTTATTCACCAAACAGGCGATAATCCGCGCCGTAAGGTTATTCTCAGAGATTAATAATGAATGAATACGAAAGGTTATTCACCAACAGGCGGTAATCCGCTCCGTAAGATTATTCCCACAAATTAATACATGGAAATAAATGACACATCTTATGAGTAAGAAAGAAACAATATTATTTTCGAGAATCAAATAATGATAATCCCTTATCGTAGTAAGTTTAAATAATAGAATATGAAAGAAGATGATATTCCTTACTTTAACACGTGACTGAATGAGGTTGATTAACTTGAACAGTACACGTACACTTATAGATCTTCACAAATACTCAAGATGACTTAAGCACACTTAGAGAGAACTTTCACAAGAAGTATTTAGAGAGAGAAAGAAAGAACAAGTAAGAAAGTTTATGAAAAATCCTTAAGTTAAGGCTTCTATTTATAGCCAAAAATCTTATCATATCCAAGATTTTCCAATTTAATCCAAACCGTTCATTTCATATCACCTAACTTTATATTATAAACAAATAACTTTATTAATTATTCAACAATAATTCACACTTTAATCTATATCATTCATTTCATATCACCTAACTTTATATTATAAACAAATTATTCAACAATAATTTACACTTTAATCTACATCATACATTTCATATCACCTAACTTTATATTATAAACAAATTATTCAACAATAATTTACACTTAAATCTACACCATTCATTTCATATCACCTAACTTTATATTATAAATAAATTATTCAACAATAATTTACACTTTAATCTACACCATTCATTTCATATCACCTAACTTTATATTATAAACAAATAACTTTATCAATTCAATTATTCAACAATAATTCACACTTATTCATTATTATGACTAATTGTTATAAATACAGTATAGTTAGCTTTCTGTGTTAAATATCAAGTCAATTAATTAATGAAATACAACTGTTTAAATAACACCGTAATAGAGATAACAACAATGCAGAAAGTATGTAAAAGAAAAATACGTTACTGTGTCATGACAATTATTGATTCAATAATGTGAATTACTGTGCATATGTTACTGTGACAATTATTAGGTTCAATAATTTTAAAAACAGTGCAGCAACAATTATTGAATTGATAATATAAAATATTATGCAGTGACAATTATCGATGAAATGATGCGTAACAGTTACGGTGTCAATTATCAGACCAATAATATTAGACACTATGCAATACCGTGTGTTACTGTAGAGTACCGTGTGCTACAGAAAATACCATAAACTACCGTATGCTACTATTCTTTTATCACTGGTATTTTAACAATTCCGTTGACTATTTTTATTTAAAAAGGTTATTTCTGTCGTTTTCTATATCCGACAAATATTCCGTTGTGGGGTCCACCAATAATTTGTTATTTCGGCGCCGTCGTACGGCACGAATATTCCCCGACCAAACGAATATTCCCCGACAAAGTGAATATTGTCCGACAAAATATAATTTGCACATAACATCCTTAACTTTTAACTTTATCAATTTAACTACTTACTGTTTCAGAAGAAAAATTAAATTTTGTATTTCATAAAATTCGGGGTCTTACATACATAGTCCAATTTGAGATGTTAAAAATACATGATAACTAATACAAACAATACATAGAACAAAAATACAGAACTCAATAATACACAACTAAGTCTTCACTATGATTGCCACACTATATACAACATATGGAGACTACTACAACTATCTCTAGAACCTTGACTTCATTCTCCGGCTAGACCCAGCTATTCTCTCATTTTCTGAAGAACAGTGGAACAAAAAAGAAAGGATTAGCTCAAATAACCTAGTAAAGAAATATCATGATTAAGATAACAATGAGAAAATTATCATTAGTTCTCAACAGGTCAGTTGTTGATAGAATATAATAAACAATAAGTTTTAGATTAATAATATCAGCGGAATGAGCAATCCATTCGAAGTATCATGTAGACTATAATGTCCACTAACTTATCTTTTTAAGAAAAATATCGTCAACTTTTATCATTTGAAACACCACTAATCATGATAATATAAATTCACAGTTCCTGGTCATAATCATGCAAGTCAACAGTTCATCTTTACACTACGGGACAAAGATATTCAAATATAACACCAATGGTCATGATCATACCAGTCTTCAGCCTTTGGTCATAATCATACCAAACAACAGTTCTTCTTTGCCCCAGACTAAAGAGAACATTTATCACGTACCCTAAAAGACACACAATAATTATATCGCATTTACCTTATCATCGCCTTTATCCTATCATCTGTGCAACAATTATATCGTCTTTATTCTATCATCGGTGCCTCTGGCCACAAATATCCACCAATTATTTTATTCTTGCACTCAGGCCAAAGATATTCACAAGAACTTGATTCTGATTGAATAAAATAAATAACAGTGATATAATGATGAACAAAAGAAATAGAATAACAAGATAAATAAAAAATATCGAAAGTTTACACTTTTACTTTGTGTAGATTTAAATAAGATCCAAATTGTCAACATGATGTGAAGTCAAATTCATGAATGATATTTAATATCCACAGTTCAGAATAATGATTAAAGTTCAATAGAAAGATTCAGAAAAATAAGAAGGTTCCATTGAAATGATATTAGATGAATCGCAAACTATTAAAGAACATATATATCATTTCAGAAAATTTTACCAAATAGTACTTACCATAATAAGTTTAAGAGTATGAAAGAAATGATATCCTTTACCGTAGTAACTTAAAAAATGATATCATTTTACGAATATGAAAAAAAATTATACTCCTTACCGTAGTAACTTATAAAATGATATCCTTTTATAAGTATGAAAAGAATGATACCCTTTATCTTAACACGTGACTGAATATTGATTTAAATGAAGTTGATCAATCTATATATTTATAATTTAATTAGTAACCACAACATATAATTTCATGGTGTAAACCAATTCGTAGGAAATCATCAAAAGTGATTTGATAGAATAAAGTAGAATAACTTCAATATAGTTTTTGATAGGAAATAATATTTTAAAATAAATCTTACAAAAAAAGTTTTTCAAAATAAATCTTCTAAAGGAAGAGCATTCTAAATGAAGATTTATAAACACCGTGCGATGTGTGTGGATGCTTATATAACTTTTATAAAAAGACTTACTTGAACAGTACTCGTACATTTACAGATCTTCACAAAAACCCCAGATAGCTTTAGCACACTCATAGAGAACTTACACAAAGTAATATTTAAAGAGTAAAAGAAAGAATAAACAAGGAAGTTTATGAAAAATTATTAAGTTAAGACATTTATTTATAATCAAAAATCTTACTATAATCTAAGATTTTCTAATTTAATCCAAACCGTATATTTCAAGATAATGTTTAATTTATACAACTTATTTCATCTTTTAAGATTTTTTTTAATCTAAACCATTCATTTAAAGATTATCTTTAATCTACACCGTTCATTTCAAATTTTATAATTATTATATTATCTATAATCTATACCATTCATTTCAAATTTTCTTTAATCTATATCATTCATTTAATAAAATAAGTAACTTTATATATAAAGCAATTAACTTTATATTTAAAACAACTAATTTTATATAATATATCATAATAAAATAATTTACTTTATATAATTTATTTAAAGTAAATAACTTTATATAATCTATTATAATAAAAATAATTAACTTTATATAATTTATTATAATATTTTTTACGCCAAAAATTTATGAAAATATTTTCATTAATATAAAATCATTGATAAATATCCCCAAATTATATAAAAATTTATTTGTTCGATTATTTTTATATGCTCTCTACGTCTATAAAGTTAAATTTATTCAAAAACCCTTGTACGTCCGTATATTACCCCATAGAGTATCTTCCTTTTTATATAACTCCTTGATAAACTAAAGCATTTTTGAAAGTCTATAAGTACAATAATTTTTTTTTACATGAAATCTGATTTACTTATCTTTACCACCTCAGTGCCATATTAAAATATGTACGATAGTCTGATATGAATAAAGTCTCAAATTATCACTAATGATATTTTTACGTATAATTTTTCTGGTAAATTTATAACAAATTAAGATGATTTAGAAAAATATAATTAAAATTAAATTTTAATATGTTATGATTGATTTCGAATTCTAAATTTAACCCCAATTGTACCACGTGTATTTAAAGTTTTCTTTTTCTCAACAAGCATTTTCTCTTCAACCAATTATATATATATATATATATGGGTCCTCTTAAGGGCACATGTTAAGCGCGAAAAATAAGAGTAAATTTTATTTGTTTATATATTTGTACGGAATTTAATATATGGGGTCCACTAATATATTATTTTCTTATATATTGAATTCAGTGCAAATACATGAATAAATATTATTATGTATTATTTTCAACGCTAAGAAAATCCTATATATATATATGTGTGTGTGTGTGTTCATGTGTATATATATTGAACATTTTATAGTATATATACTAATTACTATATCTGGAAGTAGACAAACCTCACCACCGAACATGGGTCGGTGCGGTGCGGTGCAGTACCTCACGTGCTTTTGGGTGCAGGAAATGGATTATCAGTTATCACCATGTGGACGGGACCAATTTAGCTTCGTCAATATTACTCCGTAGATTGCTCATTCATTAGGTAATGTAGTTGTAACATGTCCTCTAAATCAACTCCTATATATGCTTGTGGGCTCCACTTGAGCTAAATACTAACATCGTCTTGTCCGTGTGAAATACCCTCTTTCCGGAAATAGAGATTTTTTTTAAAAAATAACGTTTGAAATTGATAATGAATATATTTAATTTTATATGATAGATAAAATGATATCTTAAATATTAAAAGGTAAAGCATGATATTAAAATTTATGTCATATTTTATTTTTTAATAATTAAAATAAATATAATGTTTAATTTTATATTTAAATATTATATATATAAACTTATTCATAATTTATTTATGTATCAACGCGTAACATTTTTATTACAAGATATAATATTTGCCAAGTGATAATCAAGTTTCAACATGCATATTTCATATTTGCTTCCCCTGGTAAAAACATGATCCAATCTTACTTGAATCTTACCCAAATACCCCTAATAACCATCTCGTATTCAATCCAACACCAACCTCACTCCTCGTAGTCGTGGCTTTTATTGTTTATTTATTACACTTGCGTGACGGTTCTTGTCATACACATAGCATGTGTCCATTAATTTATACTAGTCCGGTAGGTAGTAAACGTTGTATACATTTAAATTTTGCGCATATTCTTAACTTCTTGTAATATAGGAGGACAACGATGTAAATTCATGATAAATTAGGGATATCAAGGAATGATTTACAAAAGTAAAGAGAATTACTTGAAAAATAATCATATACCTTGGGGTTCTAAAGTATAAAAAGAATATTTCAAATAGGAGTGTTCAATCGATTTTAATCGGACCATACCAGTATTAAATCGGCCCAAAATTCTATACTGATATTGAATCAGTTGGACTGGTTCTGTACAATTTAATACCAAAAATAATAATAATAATAATAATAATAATAATTTTTTAAAAAATAGGATAACGGGTACGGTCTGGTATATATCGGACCACCAAATGTCCGAACCGATTGTACTGGTATACCGAACCGGTCGTGCCGGTATACCGAACCAGTACAAGACTGATCACTATTTGTACCGAACCGTCCAATTCGGTATACCCCAAATACCGATTCAATCGATTTTTTTAACCACTCCTAGCACCAAAGCACCACTTGTGGGTATAATAACATAGTTGTAAGCCTTTTTCTCCTTCTTGACAAATTCAAAAAGAATCAAATTTGATACCATTGCGAAATCTCGAAACGAGCTTTGCTGAATCTCGAAACGAGCTTTGCTAGTTGGGATAACACGTTTTCTAACTCCTCTCAAATTGAAAGGTATAGTCGTTCAAAATGCAAAAGTTGGTGGACTAGAAGGAATTCACCAAGCGCAAACATGTTGGTGCCCAAACGCCAGTATGGTGGTGCCCAACCACCCAGATCCATAAACCACTTCATTTCTCCCTTAATGCATAAGAAAGAGATATAGCAAGTCTAGAGCTAAAATAGAAAGAAAAACCCCACGAAATTGAAAGGGAACAAAAATCCTCTATAAAGGAATTTAGAGCATTAGATTCATCATTTTAAACCCAAATCACTCAAGTATATCATTAAGGGTTCAATTGGAGGCTAAAAAAGGAGAGAAGGTTATTAAAATTTGAATAATTTTTACTTTCAAAGTCCATTTCATCTTCATTCCTCTCTTTTTTTTTCCTTTTTTTAAGTTATTATTGATTGAGCGTAATTAACTGATGGTTATTCATTCATTTTGAGACTCTCTAAGCATCTTAATTTATTACTAGTAGTGTTTTAATCCTATTTAGATTACGGATTGTTTGGGAGGATTTTCATAAATAAAAATTCCTTCTAACCTAGAAAATCCTATTTGTGTTATATTTGGTTTGTAGTCATATTATTATGATTATGGGTTAGTTGAGATTATTTTGGTGGATTTGGGGATTTAGGATTTATAGATTTCATATTTGGGGATTTTGGATTTATAGATTTCATTCCCTAGACCTTAAATTCTTTTATTAGATTTTGTTGTTGTAAGTAGATTTTCATGATGTAACTAGTGTTATATTTGTGATTTTTGGTATTTTGTTGGATTTATGGATTTAGGGTTAATGAGTTTCCTCCCTTAAATTATAAATCTTTTTTAATAGATCTTGATATTTTGTTAGCTTGGAATTGAAATTATGTGAACCTGTGAATGAATTCAATGCCCTTAAATTTTATGTTTAATGAGAATTAAAGGATATTACAATGATGGACTTAGTGATATAATTGTAATTTTGTGATTTGGTTATTGTAATTGTGATTGGGCCTTAAAATAATTTAGATGACTTTTATGCCCAAAAATTAAATTAAAGGTCCATTTATAATAGATTTTTATTACTTTAAGGTGCATGGGGTTACTTAGATGACTAACATGTCCGTAAGTAACTCCAACCCTATTTTAATGTTTGATTTTTTTTTCCACATGAAAAATGATTTTCAAACAAAAAATCAAAAATATATTTTAAAATTGAATCAAATCGGGTTATTAAACTCAAATTTTACACTAAAATTGAAAGTAATGTGAGCCTTGCTTCTTATTAGACAAATTAAGGGTTTGCAAAAAAAAAAAAAAAAAGCTTATCAAAATACTAATTTTTCATCATTATCTTATTATATAATAAAATATTTTCTAAATAAAAAAGATTTTTTTCCACAAAACTAACGGCCTAAATATTATTTTTTACAAATATATACATAAATGACTCTTTTGAAAAAAACAACTCCTTAAATAATAATTTTTAAAACTCAAAAGATATCCTATCAATAAAACATTCAAAAAATAACTGTTCAAAAAATATTCACGAAAACTCAAATTTTCAAATCAAAATTCTTCATTTGTAAAAATAAGGGATCAAATTACTTTCAAGACAATACATTCACTGTTACTTAGGTGGTTTAGGAGATAATATCCTAAACTTCCTTTTTACCTTGACTTAAAAGGTTTAGAAAACGATACCTTAAACGTTTTTTTACATGTTGACTATAGGAAACTTCCCTAGATTCAATTTTTACCATGATTTAGGAGATGACGTCCTAGACTTTTTTATTTCATGATAATTTTAGGAGACGATACCCTAAATTTTCCTTTCATCATGACTCAGATTACTTAGGAGATGATACCATATACTTCCTTAGTATTGACGACTCAAATCGACTCAAGGAAACGATACCCTAAATTTTTCTTTCAACCTAACTCACCTAGGCACCAAATACAAAACACACACTTTTGCACTTCTCTTTTTAAAGGTAACTTATTTAAATTTTAGGAAAAACAATATAAAAATGGTAACTATGTTTCACGAATGTTGGGGATGCTTATCACCTTCTTTTTCGCTTAAGCAAGTGTCTGAACTCTTAAAATCTCAGTTTCAGACTAATTTTACTGAGTCAAATGTGGGTCATCTCATTTATCAAAACTCGAGGATCTAGATGAGTTGGTATATCTGTAAGACCCCGAATTTTATGAAATACAAAATTTAATTTTTCTTCATATATATTTTTTTGAAACAGTAAGTGGTTAAATTAACAAAATTGAAAGTTAAGGATGTTATGTGCAAATTTTATTTTGTCGGACAATATTCGCTTTGTCGGGGAATATTCGTTTGGTCGGGGAATATTCGTGCCGTACGACGGCGCCGAAATAATAAATTATTGGTGGACCCCACAACGGAATATTTGTCGGATATAGAAAACGACAGAAGTAACCTTTTTAAATAAAAATAGTCAACGGAACTGTTAAAATACCGGTGATAAAAGAATAGTAGCATACGGTAGTTTATGGTATTTTCTGTAGCACACGGTACTCTACAGTAACACACGGTATTGCATAGTGTCTCATATTATTGGTCTGATAATTGACACCGTAACTGTTACGCATCATTTCATCGATAATTGTCACTGCATAATATTTTATATTATCAATTCAATAATTGTTGTTACACAGTATTTTGTATTATTGATTTAATAATTGTCACAGTAACATATGCACAGTAATTCACATTATTGAATCAATAATTGTCATTACACAGTAACGTATGCTTTCTTTTACATTATTGTTATCTCTATTATGATGTTATTTAAACAGTTGTATTTCATTAATTTATTGACTTGATATCTAAGAGCTAACTATACTGTATTTATAACAATTAGTCATAATAATTGAATTGATAAAAGTTATTTGTTTATAATATAAAGTTAGGTGATTATTAGGTGATATGAAGTGAATGGTGTAGATTAAAGTGTGAATTATTGTTGAATAATTGAATTGATTTGTTTATAATATAAAGTTAGGTGATTATTAGGTGATATGAAATGAATGGTGTAGATTAAAGTGTGAATTATTGTTGAATAATTAAATTGATTTGTTTATAATATAAAGTTAGGTGATTATTAGGTGATATGAAATGAATGGTGTAGATTAAAGATAATATAAAATTTGAAATGGATGGTGTAGATTAAAAGATGATCTTTAAATGAATGGTTTAGATTAAAGGAATGATAAGATTTTTGGCTATAGATAGAAGCCTTAACTTAAGGATTTTTCATAAACTTCCTTACTTGTTCTTTCTTTCTCTCTTTAAATACTTCTTTGTGTAAGTTCTCTCTAAGTGTTCTTAAGTCATTCCTAGTTTTGAAATCTTTTACATTCTCCTTTGAATTCCCGAGTGGAATTTTCTTATGTACAGTAACTCTTTCGAAAAATCATAGTAAATTCATTATTTGTCAGAATTTAATGAATTAAAAGCCTGTCTCTTCAGTTTTTCGTCCTCTACAACTTTGAAGAAGGAAGAAAAGTCATCTGAAATCATCTTCATGCCTTAAAATACTAAAAAACCGTAACCTATTCTGATTTTCGTCACTATTTTCAGTCTTAGTTTTGAAAATTCATAACTCATTCGTATTAACTCCGAATTGAGTGATTCTTGAGTCTATGCCGCCTATCTTTACGAGAGTAACATTATTTTAAAAACATAAAGAGATTTTAAAAACTCTAGAAGACTCAAAAGTCAGATTCTTTACTGCTACATAGACAAACAAGGAAGGATTTGTTCGGCTAATAAACTTGTTTCACAATATCAAGGTAAGGGATGTCATTTTTTTTTTTCATACTCTCAAATTTACTACTCGTAAGGGATACCATCTTTTTCATCTTCCATTATTCAAACGTACTATGGTAAGGGATTATCATTATTTGATTCTCGATAATAATATTGTTTCTTCCTTACTCATAAGACGTGCCTTTTATTTCCATGTATTAAATTGTGGGAATAACCTTACGGAGCGGATTGCCGCCTGTTGGTGAATAACCTTTCGTATTCATTCATTATTAATCTCTGAGAATAACCTTACGGAGCGGATTGCCGTCTGTTTGGTGAATAACTCTTTGTACTCAAATTCTATTAAATTGTGGGAATAACCTTACGGAGCGGATTGCCGCCTGTTAGTGAATAACCCTTTGTATTAATTTCCTTCACCTTTTGTTAATCAAACCTGCTACGGTAAGGGATATTATTTTCTTTCATACTCCTAAATCGAAATTTATTATGGAACTATTGCTTCTATAATTCCTGAAAATATTATATGTTCCATAATAGTTGAACTTCATTATTTCTACTGAACCTTCCTATTTACGTGAACCTTTCTATTGAATTGTAACCGTTATTCTGAACTGTGGATCTTGAATATCATTTTTAAATTTCACTCCACATCATGTTGACAATTTGGACATTATTTGAATCTGTACAAAGTAAACTTCCGATACTTATTGTTATCCTATTTCTTCTGTTCATCATTTATATCATTCTAATCATCCAAAAATCAAGCTGTTGTGAATATCTGTGGCCGGGGGCACAGATGTGATATATTTGTTGAACAGATGATAGGTTAAAGGCGATATAATAGGTTAAAGGCGATACATCTGTTCGGTGTCTTTTATGGCACGTGGTGAATGTTCTCTTTGGCCCGTAGTGTAAAGATGAACTGTTGTTTGGTATGATTATGACCAAAGGCTGAATCTGGTATAATCATGACCGTTGGTGCTATATTGAATATCTTTGGCCCGTAGTGCAAAGATGAACTGTTGATGTGCATAATTATGATCAGGAACTGTGAATTTATATTATCATGACTAATGGTATTTCAGATGATAAAAGTTGATGATGTTTTTACGAAAAAGAGAAGCGAGTGGACATTATAGTCTGCATTATTCTTCTAATAGATTGCTCATTCCGCTGCTATTATTGATCTGAACATTGTTTAAGAATTTAACTGCAGTTTTTGATATAAACCTTGTATTCTATTGTATTCTATCAAGAACTCAACTGTTGAAGGCTAATGATAATTTATTCGTCATTATCTTAGTCATGATATTTCTTACTGGGCTATTTGAGCTCACCCTTTCTTTTGTTCCATTGTTTTTCAACAGGAGATGAAAACATAACAGGGTCTAGCCGGGGAATGGAGTGAGGGTCCGAGGAATAGTTATCATAGTCTTCACGTTTTGTAAAATAGTGTGGCAATAATAGTGAAGACTTAGTTGTGTATTATTATACACTGTATTGTAGTACGTTGTGCTTTGTTGTAATAATTTTGTTGTAGTCTTTTGACGACTCAAGTTTGGGCTGTGTGGGCCCAGATTTGTGGGCGTCACAGTTGGTATCAGAG
Organism: Hedera helix; assembly: GCA_947179155.2. Classification (NCBI taxonomy): domain Eukaryota; kingdom Viridiplantae; phylum Streptophyta; class Magnoliopsida; order Apiales; family Araliaceae; genus Hedera; species Hedera helix. Next base: position 7,408,593 of record OX359280.1, on the reverse strand, counting down.
CCATATAACGAAGAGCCCCGAGCCTCTCGCTGGTGACTTCCTAGGGAAAGGGGATGCACCGAAGCCAGACTCTCCGTAGGGGACGCCTATAGTACAGGTGGCAAACTGATAGGTACCATTGTGAGGTGCTGTCCCTATGGTGGGATGAGAGTCACAGTTGGCATCAGAGCTTAGGGATATGGTCTTTAATGGAGATCTGGGGTTAGAACTAGGATGGGAGAGACGAATAGAATCAATCACTAGTGTGTCCAACCTAAATTAGATTATTTTTTTTATCTTATCAATCGATTTGAATGTAGGAACAGGAAGTGATGAGTCAGTTTGTTTGAACTAACAATTATTTTGTGACCACAGTTTAGTATGGCATCTGAAAATCAGGAGGATAACTATGAAATGCCCGGTACGTCAATTTCGGGGACGAAATTTCATAAGGAGGGGAGGTTGTAATACCCCGAATTTTATGAAATACAAAATTTAATTTTTCTTCATATATATTTTTTTGAAACAGTAAGTGGTTAAATTAACAAAATTGAAAGTTAAGGATGTTATGTGCAAATTTTATTTTGTCGGACTATATTCGCTTTGTCGGGGAATATTCGTTTGTTCGGGGAATATTCGTGCCGTACGACGGCGCCGAAATAATAAATTATTGGTGGACCCCACAACGGAATATTTGTCGGATATAGAAAACGACAGAAGTAACCTTTTTAAATAAAAATAGTCAACGGAACTGTTAAAATACCGGTGATAAAAGAATAGTAGCATACGGTAGTTTATGGTATTTTCTGTAGCACACGGTACTCTACAGTAACACACGGTATTGCATAGTGTCTCATATTATTGGTCTGATAATTGACACCGTAACTGTTACGCATCATTTCATCGATAATTGTCACTGCATAATATTTTATATTATCAATTCAATAATTGTTGTTACACAGTATTTTGTATTATTGATTTAATAATTGTCACAGTAACATATGCACAGTAATTCACATTATTGAATCAATAATTGTCATTACACAGTAACGTATGCTTTCTTTTACATTATTGTTATCTCTATTATGATGTTATTTAAACAGTTGTATTTCATTAATTTATTGACTTGATATCTAAGAGCTAACTATACTGTATTTATAACAATTAGTCATAATAATTGAATTGATAAAAGTTATTTGTTTATAATATAAAGTTAGGTGATTATTAGGTGATATGAAGTGAATGGTGTAGATTAAAGTGTGAATTATTGTTGAATAATTGAATTGATTTGTTTATAATATAAAGTTAGGTGATTATTAGGTGATATGAAATGAATGGTGTAGATTAAAGTGTGAATTATTGTTGAATAATTAAATTGATTTGTTTATAATATAAAGTTAGGTGATTATTAGGTGATATGAAATGAATGGTGTAGATTAAAGATAATATAAAATTTGAAATGGATGGTGTAGATTAAAAGATGATCTTTAAATGAATGGTTTAGATTAAAGGAATGATAAGATTTTTGGCTATAAATAGAAGCCTTAACTTAAGGATTTTTCATAAACTTCCTTACTTGTTCTTTCTTTCTCTCTTTAAATACTTCTTTGTGTAAGTTCTCTCTAAGTGTTCTTAAGTCATTCCTAGTTTTGAAATCTTTTACATTCTCCTTTGAATTCCCGAGTGGAATTTTCTTATGTACAGTAACTCTTTCGAAAAATCATAGTAAATTCATTATTTGTCAGAATTTAATGAATTAAAAGTCTGTCTCTTCAGTTTTTCGTCCTCTACAACTTTGAAGAAGGAAGAAAAGTCATCTGAAATCATCTTCATGCCTTAAAATACTAAAAAACCGTAACCTATTCTGATTTTCGTCACTATTTTCAGTCTTAGTTTTGAAAATTCATAACTCATTCGTATTAACTCCGAATTGAGTGATTCTTGAGTCTATGCCGCCTATCTTTACGAGAGTAACATTATTTTAAAAACATAAAGAGATTTTAAAAACTCTAGAAGACTCAAAAGTCAGATTCTTTACTGCTACATAGACAAACAAGGAAGGATTTGTTCGGCTAATAAACTTGTTTCACAATATCAAGGTAAGGGATGTCATTTTTTTTTTTCATACTCTCAAATTTACTACTCGTAAGGGATACCATCTTTTTCATCTTCCATTATTCAAACGTACTATGGTAAGGGATTATCATTATTTGATTCTCGATAATAATATTGTTTCTTCCTTACTCATAAGACGTGCATTTTATTTCCATGTATTAAATTGTGGGAATAACCTTACGGAGCGGATTGCCGCCTGTTGGTGAATAACCTTTCGTATTCATTCATTATTAATCTCTGAGAATAACCTTACGGAGCGGATTGCCGCCTGTTTGGTGAATAACTCTTTGTACTCAAATTCTATTAAATTGTGGGAATAACCTTACGGAGCGGATTGCCGCCTGTTAGTGAATAACCCTTTGTATTAATTTCCTTCACCTTTTGTTAATCAAACCTGCTACGGTAAGGGATATTATTTTCTTTCATACTCCTAAATCGAAATTTATTATGGAACTATTGCTTCTATAATTCCTGAAAATATTATATGTTCCATAATAGTTGAACTTCATTATTTCTACTGAACCTTCCTATTTACGTGAACCTTTCTATTGAATTGTAACCGTTATTCTGAACTGTGGATCTTGAATATCATTTTTAAATTTCACTCCACATCATGTTGACAATTTGGACATTATTTGAATCTGTACAAAGTAAACTTCCGATACTTATTGTTATCCTATTTCTTCTGTTCATCATTTATATCATTCTAATCATCCAAAAATCAAGCTGTTGTGAATATCTGTGGCCGGGGGCACAGATGTGATATATTTGTTGAACATATGATAGGTTAAAGGCGATATAATAGGTTAAAGGCGATACATCTGTTCAGTGTCTTTTATGGCACGTGGTGAATGTTCTCTTTGGCCCGTAGTGCAAAGATGAACTGTTGTTTGGTATGATTATGACCAAAGGCTGAATCTGGTATAATCATGACCGTTTGTGCTATATTGAATATCTTTGGCCCGTAGTGCAAAGATGAACTGTTGATGTGCATGATTATGATCAGGAACTGTGAATTTATATTATCATGACTAATGGTATTTCAGATGATAAAAGTTGATGATGCTTTTACGAAAAAGAGAAGCGAGTGGACATTATAGTCTGCATTATTCTTCTAATAGATTGCTCATTCCGCTGCTATTATTGATCTGAACATTGTTTAAGAATTTAACTGCAGTTTTTGATATAAACCTTGTATTCTATTGTATTCTATCAAGAACTCAACTGTTGAAGGCTAATGATAATTTATTCGTCATTATCTTAGTCATGATATTTTTTACTGGGCTATTTGAGCTCACCCTTTCTTTTGTTCCATTGTTTTTCAACAGGAGATGAAAACATAACAGGGTCTAGCCGGGGAATGGAGTGAGGGTCCGAGGAATAGTTATCATAGTCTTCACGTTTTGTAAAATAGTGTGGCAATAATAGTGAAGACTTAGTTGTGTATTATTATACACTGTATTGTAGTACGTTGTGCTTTGTTGTAATAATTTTGTTGTAGTCTTTTGACGACTCAAGTTTGTTGCAAATTATATATAACAAATTACACATTAATAATAAGATTCACGTATTGCATATTAATAAAGATGTATCAAAAGTTTAATCATAGATTCTATTCCATATATTTTTCTCTTTTTTATATTATTTATACACAATTTTTTATATATAATTTACGTCCATAGTATTACTCAAACAATTAACACCACTAACGAAATACAAGTAATCTTTTATTAATAACATTATGTGTACAAATTATAAAAAAATAATTTGAGTGTAAGAATGTATTAAGAAAAATATTAGGTTATTAGATCAAAAATTATATGATTTAACTTGTCAAAATATGAATAAATTATATGATATAATTCATCAATAATTTGTCTAAATGCCATGATACTTTGATGACAAAGAAATAGTTACAAAAGATAAATACAAAATAATGTGATTTGTTATAACGGGTTAATATCACTAGATCATCAACTAATTAAATTCTGTTACATTATTTTGTAAGTTAATTTTTATAATTTTTTTTAACACAATAACAATGCTTATCTAAATAAATTATAAAAAAAAATATCTTTTTTTTTAAATATAATAATAAAAAAATTATCTAATTACCTAGTATTACTCATGTATCAATGGGCCCAAAAGGCTATGGAGTAGTTGGGTCTTAGTAGTAAGGGCAAACATGTCAAATGGGCACATGACCTAGTCATTGTGCCCAAAAGGCACAAATCTTTTACACAGGGTCCACAAATCCGTGTGCAAGGTTTCTAATTTCTACGTATGTTTGACCATTTCAACACTTTAAATGAAATCTTTATCCAAGCCATGTTTCAAATTAGTTGCTGTGATTTTGTACGTATGATAAATTTTTATATACCTGAAATCTCACTGTGTAATTTAGGATAATATTTCCTCCATTTAAAATATAAAATTAATATTATTTTCTTAGGAATACATTTGGAATATTTTTATATAATAAATATGTTCTGTTAATAAATTTAAAATTATTTTTAAAAAGTTAATTAATATTTTAAAATAGAAGAAATATATTAATAAACAAAATTTGGTCGAGAATGACGTTTATATATGTATGGATTAGCCTCTCCGATTCAAGAAATTAATGCAAAATTTACTATAAAATTTATTGAGAATTGATAATTTTACAAGTAAATTTTGATATTTTTTATAAAATCTCTTTTATATGAGTATGAGACTCATTTATTATTTATGTAATTAAGATATTATGGAAGTATTCATTTTACTTCTACAAATATCAATTCTCGATTTATATTACTTTTTTCATTTTAAACTAAAGATTTTTTACTTGTAAACAATTCCCAATTGTTCAGGCCCACTATGGTTTACCTGCTTGGGCCTACTCTTCATATTATTTTTTTGTTCCAATAGTACTCTTGAACAATATTTATAAATTCGAATCGATTATCGAACTAAAAAAGTTACTAGATAAATGGTTTATCGGTTTAATTAGTGATCAAACAGTCATTAAATCAATGACGTCATAAATATATATTATTAATAATCAATTTTTTTTTAAAACATCTCATTTAAAAACTAGTTCATTAAGTCAATTTAACCGTTTTTACGGGTTGAATCATCGATTTGACTGATGATCAACTAGTTTAAACAGGATTTTGACTAAATTGGTCTAACTTAATCAAATCAAACTTGAAATAAGATCGATCCCTAATTCAACCGATTGAATCGGTCGGGCCAATCCGAGTTTCAAAGTATTGCTCTAGGAAAGATGCCTCATCATATAAGAAGGCCAGCAAATTTTGGCCCAAGAAGTAAATCTTTTCCTACCTTTCTTAATACTGTGAAACAATGTACTTTTATTTTTCACAAAAAAAAAAAACAATATTAAGCAATACATGTAATTTGTTTGTCAATGACGTAACTAAGATCGAGGTCTTGTATACAACTTTTAAATCTAAGATTCGACACTTTTGTATATTCTTAATTGTTTTATGTGAAGTTTATCTTCTTATTTAAATGAGAATTTATTAATTCTATTAACGGAGTTTGTTGATACTATCATTGTGACCTTTATTATGAGAATTTATTATACTTGAAAAGCATATTTGGATGGGGGGTTTTCAAAAAGAAAAACTAAACAACTATTGATGAATAGAATTTTGTCAATTTTTTTTTTTATGTACCAACTCTTCCAAATTTTAGATTTGAAAGATAGTCGGCCCGAAATGTGACTCAATTACATAAGTTAGCAATTGAAATTTAAAGAATTTGGAGATTTGTTTAAGCGAAAGGAAGAAGTTAGACACCCTCGACTTCTATAAAATACAATTACCGTATTTCTAATCTTTTTTTAAGTTTTAATAAAATTGCTTTAATGTGTATTCTAAGTGTTTTGTGCCTAAATATCTTGCGTCATTCCAAAATACATGTGTGTTCGATGTCATGCGTTGTGCGTGCATCCATTTTCATTATAGTGGGGTTTAATTTGGCTATGAAGGGACCTTGGATTTTTTGGAAAAGTTATATTAAGTTTTTATTCAAAAAATTATTAGTCTTTTACAAAAGAGATCCACGTGTTTTCATGTGAAAGCTTGTGAGTTTGATTTTTAAATTCGTGCTTTCAAATTCTTATGGGTAAAGACCCACAAATCTTAAATTCACCTAGGGTATAACCCAATTTGTAATACAAGAGTACAAGAGTACGCCTAAGCAATTCAAACAAGGGAATTTCACACAATTCAAATTGATACGCAATTCACATATAATAATTATGAATGAGAGGATTGTGTAGAAGAATTAGTAATTCGCAATTCTATAAAATTCAACAATGATTCATGAAAATTAAAATTAAACCTTGCAAATTTGGAGGAGGAGAAGTTGTTTGGATACTTGAATTGCCCTCCTTGCTTCCCTTAATGATTGGGATTTAAATTCGATAAAGAGTTTTGGATTATTTTTTCTCTCTCTCACTCTTCATTCTTTTAGTAGGTATTTTCGTGCTTTTTCTCTCACAAGGAAGCTTATTCTATTTTTCTATTATTTATCAAATGTAGGAATACGAGAATAAATATGCTGAAAAAGGAATACGGGGCTTGAGCCGCATATATGTTCGCGGCTTTGGCCTTGAGCCGCCATCATGTATGTTGCTTGGGCTCTGACCCCAAGGCTGCACACATGGGTCAATGTGGGGTCATTTTCTCTCTTTTCATTCTTTAAATTTTTCAAGCATAAATAAAATTTTATTATTAGTTAAATAATAAATTATATAATATTATTCATTAATAATTTGTCTAAATAAATTAAAAATTATTTGGTTAAGTAATAGCACTCATGTATCAATGGGCTTGAATAGCCATTGTGATGGAGTGGTGGGGCTTAGTAGGAGAAACATGACAAATGGGCACATGGCCCGAGTCGGTGTGCCTATAAAGCACGCATCTTTTCCATAGGGACCACAAATCCATGTGCTAGGTCTCTAATTTCTACGCAAGTTTGACCGCTTCTACACTTCAAATGAATCAAACTAGGTTTCAAATTCGTTGTGATCTTGGAAGCATCACAAGTTTTATATACCTGAATTCTCACTCTCTAATTTAGAAAAATATTTCGTCCATTTAAAATACAAAATTAACATTAAATTTAAATTATTTTAAAATTTAAATATTATAGAAAGTCAACTCATTTATAAATAAGCTACACCAACTTGGTGTAGCATATTGCAAAGAAAAATGATTTAATGTCGATAAATATCATGATCAAATTAGATCGAGACTAACTTAAAATTTTAAGGAATAAAATAGAGTAAATTAGTGAGAAACACTTCTTAATTTCTTCATATCTTATATATCTACATACGTCGGTATTTATTATCGACATAAATTTATAGTCATATGTAACAGAATTTTCTTATAAATAGTATACATCAGTATGAATGGAATAGTGCGGTGCAGTTTCAATTTTTCGATGATTTGGAATAACACTAGTCTTAAAATATTTGGAACTAAAACTGCACTACACCAATAGCGATTCAAGATATTACTACACCAAAATCACACTAACCGGTTTATATTATGAACTGCACTGCACCGACTTTAACTAGTCACAATTACTATTTTTTTTTTGATTTACAATTTATTAAATTAGTTTAATATTCTTGCAACCATATTATAATAACATTCATTAAAACCACTCAAGAAATATTAACAAGTAATATAAAAATGTATATTCAATTAAAATTTCAATAACATTTTTTATAATTTTAACCATATCAACTATACATAAAAATATTCATAAATTAACTTTTGATATATAAAAGTAAAAAATAATTAAATATATGTTTAAGTGACTATCTAATTATATATAATATTATATAAAAATAATAATACTATAAAATATAGAGATGTAATTAAAATAAACAAGTATATATAGAACGATTCAAGAACTGGTACACCACTGGTTCAAGAAGTGGTGCAGTACATCGGTGATTTAGAGTTAAATACCAAAAGTACACCACATTGTATCGGTCCCAGTTTGAAAATTTTTGTACCAAAACTGCACCGATGAAGCCAACGATTCAAATAAAAACAACCAATTCAGTGCGATTTGACTGATTTTAGATAGGTTTCTATGCAAATTGCAATCCCTATACACCAGCCTAGCAAATAACTGACTTCCTTAATTTGGTGTACGCTCAGTGTGGGTTGGCCCTTGGTTAGCCGAAACTTTCAAAGTTAGGCTGGGCCTGAAGAAATATACAAAGGAAATCCATGTACAGGCCTGGTATGTGTTACCTGCTTCGGCTTACTCTTCATATTATTTGTCTTTTGTAGGATTAGTGCTTCAGAATAGATGCCTTGACATAGAAGAAGGCCAGCCAATTTGACCCACGAAATTAAATCTTTTCCTACCTTAATACTATGAAACAATTTTATTTTTTTAATAAAAGTAAATAAACAATGCATTTAGCTTGTTTGTTGACAAGGTCTTAGACCCATAATACGGATCAAGGTCATGTGACTTTTAGATCTAAGAGTCAACACTTTCGTGTCAATTTATTTTTAATTATTTTATGAGAAGTTTATTTTCTTTTTTACATAAGAATTTATTAATTACAATTTTTATAATTTGTGCAAAGTACGAAAAGGGTTAGGGACGACTTATCAGGTAAGTTTTAACATGACATATTTGAGCAATAATATTTATAATCATAATAATTTATTTAATTTAAATAAAGTCATTATAATATGTCATTCTAGTTTACTGATTAATATAGAGAGAAAAAAATACGAATCTTTTTACCCAATAGGATAGTATCGGTATTGACAATCTTGTTTGTTTTCGTATTTATTCCATTTCAAATTCTAGCGACTCTTACTATGATAGGGAATCATCTTTTCCTAAATATAATTGTTTCAGGCGAACATATTATTGATCTATATTGAACTTGTATAATTTTGTAAGTGTAATTTGATGTAGGCGGTCATATTCTTAATGAATTAAGGTAAGTTAAATGAGATAGCTTATACTAATTAGGTTCACCGTGACATTCTTCATAAATAACTTCTATTTTCAAGTGATGCGTTTTTCTTTGTCACATGCATCGCACATGTGCCACAAGTGCTAATATATCTGAAATTGACATTTATTTTAAACATCTCTTATTACATATAATTGGTGCTTCTTATATCAAATTTATTTTTACACCTCAATTATTGGACTGTAATTCGTCCAATGCAAGGAAAAGTTCCACGAAAATTGAAACCTAACCTTTCCAACTAATGGTGTTTATCATACTGTTAATAATAATATTTATTGTTTCAAAAGTTAAATTTTAAAATTATATCATCTTTAATTGGAAAAATCAAATTTAATCCTAATATTTTAGAATCGAGGTAGTATTATGATGGTATAAGTTTGTGGGGGATTAAACTAAGAGGTTGTTTGATAACTCTTATGTTGCGTTTGAATTGAATGAATGAAATGGAGGAATGAATGAAATAATTTTAAGGTATTTTAAGTATATGTTTGATTGTTAGTGGGACTGAGTGGTCTAATATAATGGTAAAATTATCATCCATTCTATTTGAATGAATTTTATTCCACCATCTCTCACATGGAATAAAAATTAAAGAGATAGAATAATTTATTCCATCCACTAGAATACATTATCCTCTAAAATAATTATTTAATACATATTTTTTTATTATATTCATTCTTTTATTCCATTCTCTCAAGTGAATCTGTTATCAAACGGGCTTAAGTGGACCAATTTCACTTTCTCTTTAAGTTATTATCTGCTAGCTAGATTTTTGGACAATGTATTTTGTTTGTAACCTTTTATTTTCTGTATTTGAGGGTTCAACTGTTGAATTGATTATATTTTTTATGGGACGGATGGAATATAAGATTATTATAAATTATTTAAAAGTTAAATTAACATATTTTAAAATTTTAATTTATGTGATTCATATAAAACTATCAAACAATAAATCTTGTAATTTATAGTATTTTCATCATTTTATTAAATTAAATTAAATACATTTGCACCAATTTAAAATATTTAAAATTAACTCTCAAAAATTTAATGTCCGTCTTATATTTTATAACGGATAAAGTAGTACTCATTCCATTCTAAATTATATGATCATTATTGACTTTTAAAAATTAATTTTGAGACATTTTTAAGTTTAAAATTAAGATGATTTATTAAAAATTCTGAAATAATAAAATTTACAATGAGTAATACTTATGATATAGTTTATAATATTCATCATAGTATTGATTAAATTAAAAGAATTTATATCAATTTTGAATTTAAAAATATCTTAAGTTGACTTTAAAAAATTAATAATGATCAAATAACATGGAATGAGAAGAGCATTATATTTGACATTAATGTACTTTTGATAATTATATTATTATATTTAAAAAATGATATATATATATACACACACACACACACACACACACACACACACACATATATATATATATATATATATATATATATATATATATATATATATATATATATATATATATATATAACTCATTCAAAATAGCTAAGAGGGTTTAAAAGGGAAAGTGCATTAATTTAGATGTTTCAAACAGATAATTATCAAGCATGTTTATTCATTCATTGTTCAATTTTCAATCAAAATTTCTATTTCATTCAATCATTGATTCATGTAAGGAGTTACAAGAGAGGTTCTATACACGCTTCGACAGTAACAAGAAACACGCAAAAATGATAATCTCACTATTCCAAATAAAACAGAAGCCTAATGAAGCTCCTCAGTAGTACATGAGGAGATTCCAAGAAGTAGCGTCTGAAATCCCCACTCTGAACGCAGGTTAAGCGGTTCAATTTCTTATAATGGGCTTGAATGTGGACAAGTCTAGCCACCTGATCAATGAGATCATCTTCAAAACTCCTCAAACTATTGTAAAAGCCTATGAAACTATTGATAAGTTTATAGAGAATGAAGATGCCATCGCCAATCTTCGGAGTTCTTCAAGATTTCATGATGATTATCATCATAAAAGAAAGCCAGATGCAATAAAATCGACGAAAGAGATAATAGCAGGGAAGATGATGGAAGAGATGATAACCGAAGAAACAATGACCGAAGAGATTTCAGGGATGATCAACAGCCCCAAGAATAGGAGTGGCAGAAGTGAATACATTCTTTAGATAAAGCTTACACACCCCATAAATACTGTTATGATTAATTTTGTAAAAATACTTGCACACGCACGAATCTATTCTAAATAGCTTACGCAGAGTACGAGGTCGATCATACGAGAATTATTGAAAAATTAATTGAATCTAAATTATATCTAATTCTAATATAGTTAACGAAAAGTGAATTTTGAATCAAATAAAACTAAAACCAAATTAACATGTAACAAGAATCAATACTAATTAAATAACTAAATTTTAATCAATGGAAGAAAAGTTTTGATGTTCAGAATCCACTATTATTAACTTTGTTGTCTTACTATTCATTTAACAATTCTTTAAATTATGAGTACAAATTTGAAAATCAATTCAATGTTTTCTCAAGATTTTTTAATTAAGTTTATAAAAATCTTTCTTTTGCAAATTATTATTTTCAAGGATTAATGTATAAGATCCAAGTATTATATGTATCCACTATTTGAAACATAAAATCAAAGTTCTTAATTTAAAATTTGAATCACAAACTAGGTTAAATCAAATTAACTGTAACTATTCAAAATACCTGATATTAAGTATGAAATAATTTAATTCAAATGAATCAATAAAAAAGAATAAAAATTATTAACATTAAAATCAATTTAGGAATTGTAATTAATTTCAAACCATCACACAATCAATAATGTTTCATCCTGCACCTCATAAATTAATTGAGCAACACATAGTAAAATCAAAAACAAAGATTAAATAATAAACCAACATGATTATGTTTATGTGCAGTAGCTAATCTATTTTCTATTCTCGTTCCTTCTGCAACTTCGCTGCCCATAAACTGCTATTTTTCTTCTGTGACTCTCGTTCTGCAATGCCTTGCTCACTAAATTTTCTGATTTGCATTGCAGCTTTGATGGAGATCTACTGAAGCTGCTATTATGCTTCCCTGCAAATATGTAGTTGTTTTGATTTTCTTCCCGCTTTTAATGTGTTGCAGCTGTTGATCTCTCGCTTGCCTCCCAATCTGCTGCTTCCTTCTTCCTGTTGTGCCGCTGATCTTCTACTACTACGATCTGTTGATCTTCTTTGCACTGCTATTTCAATCTACCCCCCTTTGCTTTCGCCTCTTATGCTTCTTTTATAATATACCGCAACAACTAGCTTTTCTCCTCCCTACTCTTCTTCTGACTTATCTTTCATTTCTTTTGACTTATCCCTCAGCCAAAACTCAACATTTCTTTATCCTTTCTTTTCTGCAGCTTTATTTTTTCTCCTTTTTTATTCCTTTCTTTGTCACTTGGGCTTGCAATTGTATCTAAACATGGGCTTTATTTTTATTTCTATATGCTTCTTGACCTGTTTATCAAAATGAAACTAATTAAAATAGAATTAATATGAACTGGTCTAATAAATTTATTTTTAGAGAAAATAAATACATAAATAATATGCTCATCAAATACCTCCAAACCTAATTTTTGTTAGTCCTCGAGCAAATAAAAAAACTAAGAAAACGAAACAAATGAAAAAAAAATCCTAACTAAACCTAAGCCACTTTTGTAAGGAACATGATAGCGTTTAGCGTATACTATAAACCTTTGAACTTTTAGGTGCCCCTAATAGGGGGAGTTTTATCTCCTGAGAGTTTACCAGCTATGATACCCACAAACATATTTCTACAAAAACCAACTACCAAGATGCAACTCAAAATATGTCAATGAACACCAATGGATGCTGAAATCACTAAGTAAAGACTAAAGTAAAGACTAAAATTATGTCTTCAATTCGAATGCATTGTACTTAGTTTTAATGAAAAGCCCATACTCAAAACATTTTAGTATCAAAAGCACATTCATCAAACACCATGATATAATTTGCCTTGACTCTAATCCTCGAAAGATGTCACTTATTTTCCACACAGAACCTAGGAAAAAACACTCATAAAGTATATGCGAATAAAGTTACGTACAGAAAAATATCAAGATATAATCGCATATAAATATAACATAGAAAAATGCTTAGTTTTATGCAAAGGATATTATGAACAGAATCAGACATTAAGAACAAGATAAACACATGTTTTGCATATACTTTCATAACAAGGATTCCCAAAAGATTAGTTAGACCTTCACAATGTTGTAATAGGGTTAATGGGTGAAGGATAACAAAGAATGGGAAAAGGATAAAAAATAAAAACCTAGGATCACATTAAGAAATTCTACTTTCTCGGTTGAATTTCTTCAAAATCTTCAATTATCTTGCATCTAGGCTTCTTGAACATACTCATTTTAAGTTGATTTTAACTTCAATACTTCAGTTCCTTTTACATTTTTTTTCTTCTAAAGAATAATAATAAGATAAACAAAAAAAATAATAGTTACATCAGATCATCTTCCCAACACCTTTCACACATTTGTAGTTAAACTTCTTTATTAGCATTCCACGAGTAATCCATTCTAAACTCTCTTCATTCTTTTCCATCACTTCTTAACATGGTCCCAAGTTATAGGGTATGGTTAAATTATGGCACAATGGGTTAAAGTTAATATGGGTGATGAAAGAAAAAGGCTAATAGTGTTTGACTTCAAATTTGGCTACGGAGCACACACGTACAAGGGTAGAAAATATTGCAGGCCTTTTATAAGAGTTAAAAAACACATATAGTGTAACATCATTTCTAATGGTTCATTATAGTCAAGATCAAAGTTAACATGTATACCTTTTATGATGATCGTTTTTTAATGTCCAATGTATACTTATAGAGATCAATTATATTACTAGAAACTTGTGAGCCCAGGAATAAAATTAGGGTTCACATTAAATAGTCATAAATGAAATTAGGGTTAACATTGAATGACCTAAAATAAAATAACGGACAAATAAAGACCGAAAAATATAATTTAAGAGTTGTTGTCATAAGTCTCAAGGCAGAAAGCTCGTGGGGACTAATCGTGTTTGGGAATCGGTTGATGGATTGGATTGGTGGCTAGAAGAATTGGCTAATTTGGGTATTACCTGGGTAACCAGGGGTATTCCAGGAATTTCCTTATCATTAAGGGCATTTCTGGAAATTCCCCTCTTGACATCTGTCTGACACATGTCATAGACCCTATAAATATCCTTCACCTAACAAGTGAAGGGGGGAACATTTTTTGGGAAGGAAAAAGACTTGAGAATTCTAGCCATATAGAATCAATCTTTCTCTCTCTCTCTCTCAACAAGAAGGATGTTGGAAGGAATTGAGAATTTGTGATCGACTCATCATCGAGTGAATGAAAGTGTTTGCTTGCCTATCTGAAATTCATTCGAAACACCTGTCACGGCTCCGGGACACCAACAGTTACGCCGTGATCCTGGAGTTCTGCCACGTGTTACTTTGGTAGTTGCTCACCGATTCTTCTCCCATCTCCAATCTTTCAACCGATGCCGTACTCTTTCCGGATTTCTCGCCTCCACCATAACTATGAACCATAACCCTAGCAAGTTACGCAATTTTCGTGCCTACAAAACCTAATAAGTGTTTAGGAGTAGAAAAAAAAAACTCTTCAATATGCATGCTTTTTGGCTTAATAAACTCACAAGGCTGGTCTCCACTATTAATCATGGCACTCCAACTAAGCACTCTATCCACCATCACATTAAGAGTATGTCATAATTTTGTAAAAATATAATGAACTACTCTAAATGGCAAGTTGTTAGTCTAAACTCAATGATTAATGCATGCACTACATCTCAAAACTTGGTATTTTGCAATTTTTTTTCCTTTGAAGCCAACAATTTTTTAAAAAATTTAATTTTTTAAATTCTCCACCCCCAAACCAAAATAAACATTGTCCTTAATGTCACCTTACATACTAACCACAAACGCACATGCATAAATCCACAAATAAAGGAAATGAGTGAGAATGTCAAATAATAAGGGAAAGATCACACTTAGTTGGTTCTGCACTGCATTATAACAGAATAATAAATAAAAAATCAGGAACACGTTATAATAACATTAGTACTCGCAGGAGAATAAAAATAAAATAAACTAAAGTCAAATGGAAAATACCACACAAATACTGACCAAACAATAAATGACACAAGCTAACATGACCTTTTTTAATTAATTATTTAATTAAAACTAACTAAATAATACTGACACTAAAAAAATGAACTTACACTAGATAATGCAAGAGAAAAGAAATAATATAGCTCAAAGAAGAGGTGGTGAAAAAAATTGAACATATCTACAAATTTTATAAAACTTAAAAAATCGGTGATGATAAAAGGGTGATGCCAAAAGGAAAGTCAATATGGATTTTTACGATTCTCAAGAGGTCTAGGTAATTAAAAATAGTCAGAATTTGCATCAAAAGAAAAATTGTGAGCATTACAAACTGATCCTTTTAAAATTGGGTCAAGGAATGGCACACTAAAGTGAATTTTTTTCTTGAAAAATTCCAACTTCATAAAATTTGTCCACACTTGTCGAGTATCTCTTGAATTGAATTTACATATTCACTATCCAAAATTGCATGATCTAGGTAATTATGTGACGCCCCCAAATCTAGGCCCACACAGCCAAAACTTGAGTCGTCAAAAGACTACAACAAAATTATTACAACAAAGCACAACGTACAACAATACCGTGTATAATAATACACAACTAAGTCTTCACTATTATTGCCACGCTATTTTACAACACGTGAAGACTATAATAGATATCCCTCGGACTCCCACTCCATTCCCCGGCTAGACCCAGCTACGTTCTCATATCCTGTTGAAAAATAATGGAACAAAAGGGTGAGCTCAAATAGCCCAGTAAGAAATATCATGACTAAGATAATGACGAATAAATTATCATTAGCCTTCAACAGTTGAGTTCTTGATAGAATACAACATAATACAAGGTGTATATCAAAAACTGCAGTTAAATTCTTGAACAATGTTCAGATCAATAATAGCGGCGGAATGAGCAATCTATTAGAAGAATAATGTAGACTATAATGTCCACGCGCTTCTC
This sequence comes from Hedera helix, assembly GCA_947179155.2. Lineage (NCBI taxonomy): Eukaryota > Viridiplantae > Streptophyta > Magnoliopsida > Apiales > Araliaceae > Hedera > Hedera helix. The sequence goes on along the minus strand of OX359280.1, from coordinate 7,392,322 downwards.
TTTTTCGTAAAAACATCATCAACTTTTATCATCTGAAATACCATTAGTCAAGATAATACAAATTCACAGTTCCTGGTCATAATCATGCAAATCAACAGTTCATCTATGCATTACGGGCCAAAGAGAACATTCAATATAGCACCAGCGGTCATGATTATACCAGATTCAGCCTTTGGTCATAATCATACCAAACAACAGTTCATCTATGCACTACGGGCCAAAGAGAACTTTCAATATAACAACAACGGTCATGATTATACCAGATTCAGCATTTGGTCATAATCATACCAAACAACAGTTCATCTATGCACTACGGGCCAAAGAGAACTTTCACCACGTGCCATAAAAGACACCGAACAGATGTATCGCCTTTAACCTAATATATCGCCTTTAACCTATCATCTGTTCAACAAATATATCACATCTGTGCCCCCGGCCACAGACCAGATTCAGCCTTTGGTCATAATCATACCAAACAACAGTTCATCTATGCACTACGGGCCAAAGAGAACTTTCACCACGTGCCATAAAAGACACCGAACAGATGTATCGCCTTTAACCTAGTATATCGCCTTTAACCTATCATCTGTTCAACAATTATATCACATCTGTGCCCCCGGCCACAGATATTCACAACAGCTTGATTCTTGATGGTTAATACAAATAACAGTGATACAAATGATGAACAGAAGAAACAAGATAAACAATAAGTATCGGAAGTTTACTTTGTGCATATTCAAATAATGTCCAAATTGTCACCATGATGTGGAGTGAAATTTAAGAATGATATTCAAGATCCATAGCTCAGAATAACGGTTACAGTTCAATAGAAAGGTTCAGAAAATAGGAAGGTTCAGTTGAAATAACGAAGTTCAACTATTATGGAACATATAATATTTTCAGGAATTATAGAAGCAATAATTCCATAATAAGTTTCGATTTAGGAGTATGAAAGAAAATAATATCCCTTACCGTAGCAAGTTCAAGAGTGTAAAAAAAATGACATTTCTTACCTTAACACGTGACTGGATATTGATTTAAATGAGATTGATCAACCTATATATTTATAATATAAATTAGTAATTACCACATATAAATTTCAAAGTGTATGATAACTCGTATATTATGAACTATCAAAATTATATATATTTAACATAATTTTTGTAATATAATATAACAACTTTAAAATAGTTTTAAAAATAATATTCCAAAATAAATCTTCCAAAGAAAGCTTTTAAAAATGAATCTTCTCAAAGAAGAGTCTTCTAAAGGAAGATTTGTGAATACCGTGAAAAATAGGAATTTATAAAATTACTACTCTTTAATAAAAGACTTACTTGAAAAATTCCTGCACTCCTTTTGGCTTTCAAACACTCAAAATAACCTTACTATGCTCAAAATTCTCTCACAATAAACTTATAGAAATATTTATGTATTTTAGATATGATTTTCTTATTCAGCAAATGGGCCTATTTATAGTAAATGAAGTCACTATGCGTAGCACGCCGGGGAAGGAAAAATTGGGGGGCTGCGCCTCCCCCCGGCTGCGCAAACGTTTTTAAAAATTTTCAATACTTGCACAGTAACTTTGCACAGTAACTTTAAAATTTTCAAAAAGTGAACAGTAATGAATAGTAACTTTTGTCGGCGGATGAACAGTGACTTCCCGATATGAACAGTAACTTCCGTCAGTGAATAGTAACTTTTCCGAGAATGAATAGTAAATTCCGGGAGTGAATAGTAACTTTTGAAAAAAAATTATTTTTCCTGTGGGTCCAACATATAAAATAAAATAATGCTACAACAATAATTCAACAATAATGTAATAAACACGTTACAGATTATTATTAATTTAATAATATAAATTACAGTATATTTGCAACTGTGACAATTATTAGGTTCAATAATTTTAAAAACAGTGCAGCAACAATTATTGACTCAATGATATAAAATACAGTGTAATGACAATTATTAAATCAATAATGCAAAATACTGTGTAGCAACAATAATTGAATTGATAATATAAAATATTATGCAGTGACAATTATCGATGAAATGATGCGTAACAGTTACGGTGTCAATAATATGAGACACTGTGCAATACCGTGTGCTACTGCAGAGTACCGTGTGCTACAGAAAATACCATAAATTACCGTACGCTACTATTCTTTTATCACCGGTATTTTAACAGTTAGCATCGTTGACTATTTTTATTAAAAAAAGTTACTTATGTCGTTTTCTATATCCGACAAATATTCCATTGTGGGGTCCACCAATAATTTGTTATTTCGGCGCCGTCGTACGGCCCGAATATTCCCCGACAAAACGAATATTCCCCGACAAAATAAAATTTGCACATAATATCCTTAACTTTCAATTTTGTCAATTTAACCATTTACTGTTTCAGGAAAAATATATATGAAGAAAAAATTAAATTTTGTATTTCATAAATTCGGGGTCTTACAACCTCCCCTCCTTACGAAATTTCGTCCCCGAAATTGACGTACCGGGCATTTCAAAGTTATCCTCCTGATTTTCAGATGCCATACTTAACTGTGGTCACAAAATAATTATTAGTTCAAACAAACTGACTCATCACTTCATGTCCCTATATTCAAATCAACTCATTAGATAATAAAATCTAATTTAGGTGGGACACACTAGTGACTGATTATATTCGTCTCTCCCCTCCTAGTTCTACCCCAGATCTCCGTTAAAGACCATATCCCTAAGCTCTGATGCCAACTGTGACGCCCCCAAATCTAGGCCCACACAGCCAAAACTTGAGTCGTCAAAAGACTACAACAAAATTATTACAACAAAGCACAACGTACAACAATACCGTGTATAATAATACACAACTAAGTCTTCACTATTATTGCCACGCTATTTTACAACACGTGAAGACTATAATAGATATCCCTCGGACTCCCACTCCATTCCCCGGCTAGACCCAGCTACGTTCTCATATCCTGTTGAAAAATAATGGAACAAAAGGGTGAGCTCAAATAGCCCAGTAAGAAATATCATGACTAAGATAATGACGAATAAATTATCATTAGCCTTCAACAGTTGAGTTCTTGATAGAATACAACATAATACAAGGTGTATATCAAAAACTGCAGTTAAATTCTTGAACAATGTTCAGATCAATAATAGCGGCGGAATGAGCAATCTATTAGAAGAATAATGTAGACTATAATGTCCACGCGCTTCTCTTTTTCGTAAAAACATCATCAACTTTTATCATCTGAAATACCATTAGTCAAGATAATACAAATTCACAGTTCCTGGTCATAATCATGCAAATCAACAGTTCATCTATGCATTACGGGCCAAAGAGAACATTCAATATAGCACCAGCGGTCATGATTATACCAGATTCAGCCTTTGGTCATAATCATACCAAACAACAGTTCATCTATGCACTACGGGCCAAAGAGAACTTTCAATATAACAACAACGGTCATGATTATACCAGATTCAGCATTTGGTCATAATCATACCAAACAACAGTTCATCTATGCACTACGGGCCAAAGAGAACTTTCACCACGTGCCATAAAAGACACCGAACAGATGTATCGCCTTTAACCTAATATATCGCCTTTAACCTATCATCTGTTCAACAAATATATCACATCTGTGCCCCCGGCCACAGATAGTACCAGCGGTCATGATTAAACCAGATTCAGCCTTTGGTCATAATCATACCAAACAACAGTTCATCTATGCACTACGGGCCAAAGAGAACTTTCACCACGTGCCATAAAAGACACCGAACAGATGTATCGCCTTTAACCTAGTATATCGCCTTTAACCTATCATCTGTTCAACAATTATATCACATCTGTGCCCCCGGCCACAGATATTCACAACAGCTTGATTCTTGATGGTTAATACAAATAACAGTGATACAAATGATGAACAGAAGAAACAAGATAAACAATAAGTATCGGAAGTTTACTTTGTGCATATTCAAATAATGTCCAAATTGTCACCATGATGTGGAGTGAAATTTAAGAATGATATTCAAGATCCATAGCTCAGAATAACGGTTACAGTTCAATAGAAAGGTTCAGAAAATAGGAAGGTTCAGTTGAAATAACGAAGTTCAACTATTATGGAACATATAATATTTTCAGGAATTATAGAAGCAATAATTCCATAATAAGTTTCGATTTAGGAGTATGAAAGAAAATAATATCCCTTACCGTAGCAAGTTCAAGAGTGTAAAAAAAATGACATTTCTTACCTTAACACGTGACTGGATATTGATTTAAATGAGATTGATCAACCTATATATTTATAATATAAATTAGTAATTACCACATATAAATTTCAAAGTGTATGATAACTCGTATATTATGAACTATCAAAATTATATATATTTAACATAATTTTTGTAATATAATATAACAACTTTAAAATAGTTTTAAAAATAATATTCCAAAATAAATCTTCCAAAGAAAGCTTTTAAAAATGAATCTTCTCAAAGAAGAGTCTTCTAAAGGAAGATTTGTGAATACCGTGAAAAATAGGAATTTATAAAATTACTACTCTTTAATAAAAGACTTACTTGAAAAATTCCTGCACTCCTTTTGGCTTTCAAACACTCAAAATAACCTTACTATGCTCAAAATTCTCTCACAATAAACTTATAGAAATATTTATGTATTTTAGATATGATTTTCTTATTCAGCAAATGGGCCTATTTATAGTAAATGAAGTCACTATGCGTAGCACGCCGGGGAAGGAAAAATTGGGGGGCTGCGCCTCCCCCCGGCTGCGCAAACGTTTTTAAAAATTTTCAATACTTGCACAGTAACTTTGCACAGTAACTTTAAAATTTTCAAAAAGTGAACAGTAATGAATAGTAACTTTTGTCGGCGGATGAACAGTGACTTCCCGATATGAACAGTAACTTCCGTCAGTGAATAGTAACTTTTCCGGGAATGAATAGTAAATTCCGGGAGTGAATAGTAACTTTTGAAAAAAAATTATTTTTCCTGTGGGTCCAACATATAAAATAAAATAATGCTACAACAATAATTCAACAATAATGTAATAAACACGTTACAGATTATTATTAATTTAATAATATAAATTACAGTATATTTGCAACTGTGACAATTATTAGGTTCAATAATTTTAAAAACAGTGCAGCAACAATTATTGACTCAATGATATAAAATACAGTGTAATGACAATTATTAAATCAATAATGCAAAATACTGTGTAGCAACAATAATTGAATTGATAATATAAAATATTATGCAGTGACAATTATCGATGAAATGATGCGTAACAGTTACGGTGTCAATAATATGAGACACTGTGCAATACCGTGTGCTACTGCAGAGTACCGTGTGCTACAGAAAATACCATAAATTACCGTATGCTACTATTCTTTTATCACCGGTATTTTAACAGTTAGCATCGTTGACTATTTTTATTAAAAAAAGTTACTTATGTCGTTTTCTATATCCGACAAATATTCCATTGTGGGGTCCACCAATAATTTGTTATTTCGGCGCCGTCGTACGGCCCGAATATTCCCCGACAAAACGAATATTCCCCGACAAAATAAAATTTGCACATAATATCCTTAACTTTCAATTTTGTCAATTTAACCATTTACTGTTTCAGGAAAAATATATATGAAGAAAAAATTAAATTTTGTATTTCATAAATTCGGGGTCTTACAACCTCCCCTCCTTACGAAATTTCGTCCCCGAAATTGACGTACCGGGCATTTCAAAGTTATCTTCCTGATTTTCAGATGCCATACTTAACTGTGGTCACAAAATAATTATTAGTTCAAACAAACTGACTCATCACTTCATGTCCCTATATTCAAATCAACTCATTAGATAATAAAATCTAATTTAGGTGGGACACACTAGTGACTGATTATATTCGTCTCTCCCCTCCTAGTTCTACCCCAGATCTCCGTTAAAGACCATATCCCTAAGCTCTGATGCCAACTGTGACGCCCCCAAATCTAGGCCCACACAGCCAAAACTTGAGTCGTCAAAAGACTACAACAAAATTATTACAACAAAGCACAACGTACAACAATACCGTGTATAATAATACACAACTAAGTCTTCACTATTATTGCCACGCTATTTTACAACACGTGAAGACTATAATAGATATCCCTCGGACTCCCACTCCATTCCCCGGCTAGACCCAGCTACGTTCTCATATCCTGTTGAAAAATAATGGAACAAAAGGGTGAGCTCAAATAGCCCAGTAAGAAATATCATGACTAAGATAATGACGAATAAATTATCATTGGCCTTCAACAGTTGAGTTCTTGATAGAATACAACATAATACAAGGTGTATATCAAAAACTGCAGTTAAATTCTTGAACAATGTTCAGATCAATAATAGCGGCGGAATGAGCAATCTATTAGAAGAATAATGTAGACTATAATGTCCACGCGCTTCTCTTTTTCGTAAAAACATCATCAACTTTTATCATCTGAAATACCATTAGTCAAGATAATACAAATTCACAGTTCCTGGTCATAATCATGCAAATCAACAGTTCATCTATGCATTACGGGCCAAAGAGAACATTCAATATAGCACCAGCGGTCATGATTATACCAGATTCAGCCTTTGGTCATAATCATACCAAACAACAGTTCATCTATGCACTACGGGCCAAAGAGAACTTTCAATATAACAACAACGGTCATGATTATACCAGATTCAGCCTTTGGTCATAATCATACCAAACAACAGTTCATCTATGCACTACGGGCCAAAGAGAATTTTCACCACGTGCCATAAAAGACACCGAACAGATGTATCGCCTTTAACCTAATATATCGCCTTTAACCTATCATCTGTTCAACAAATATATCACATCTGTGCCCCCGGCCACAGATAGTACCAGCGGTCATGATTAAACCAGATTCAGCCTTTGGTCATAATCATACCAAACAACAGTTCATCTATGCACTACGGGCCAAAGAGAACTTTCACCACGTGCCATAAAAGACACCGAACAGATGTATCGCCTTTAACCTAGTATATCGCCTTTAACCTATCATCTGTTCAACAATTATATCACATCTGTGCCCCCGGCCACAGATATTCACAACAGCTTGATTTTTGATGGTTAATACAAATAACAGTGATACAAATGATGAACAGAAGAAACAAGATAAACAATAAGTATCGGAAGTTTACTTTGTGCATATTCAAATAATGTCCAAATTGTCACCATGATGTGGAGTGAAATTTAAGAATGATATTCAAGATCCATAGCTCAGAATAACGGTTACAGTTCAATAGAAAGGTTCAGAAAATAGGAAGGTTCAGTTGAAATAACGAAGTTCAACTATTATGGAACATATAATATTTTCAGGAATTATAGAAGCAATAATTCCATAATAAGTTTCGATTTAGGAGTATGAAAGAAAATAATATCCCTTACCGTAGCAAGTTCAAGAGTGTAAAAAAAATGACATTTCTTACCTTAACACGTGACTGGATATTGATTTAAATGAGATTGATCAACCTATATATTTATAATATAAATTAGTAATTACCACATATAAATTTCAAAGTGTATGATAACTCGTATATTATGAACTATCAAAATTATATATATTTAACATAATTTTTGTAATATAATATAACAACTTTAAAATAGTTTTAAAAATAATATTCCAAAATAAATCTTCCAAAGAAAGCTTTTAAAAATGAATCTTCTCAAAGAAGAGTCTTCTAAAGGAAGATTTGTGAATACCGTGAAAAATAGGAATTTATAAAATTACTACTCTTTAATAAAAGACTTACTTGAAAAATTCCTGCACTCCTTTTGGCTTTCAAACACTCAAAATAACCTTACTATGCTCAAAATTCTCTCACAATAAACTTATAGAAATATTTATGTATTTTAGATATGATTTTCTTATTCAGCAAATGGGCCTATTTATAGTAAATGAAGTCACTATGCGTAGCACGCCGGGGAAGGAAAAATTGGGGGGCTGCGCCTCCCCCCGGCTGCGCAAACGTTTTTAAAAATTTTCAATACTTGCACAGTAACTTTGCACAGTAACTTTAAAATTTTCAAAAAGTGAACAGTAATGAATAGTAACTTTTGTCGGCGGATGAACAGTGACTTCCCGATATGAACAGTAACTTCCGTCAGTGAATAGTAACTTTTCCGGGAATGAATAGTAAATTCCGGGAGTGAATAGTAACTTTTGAAAAAAAATTATTTTTCCTGTGGGTCCAACATATAAAATAAAATAATGCTACAACAATAATTCAACAATAATGTAATAAACACGTTACAGATTATTATTAATTTAATAATATAAATTACAGTATATTTGCAACTGTGACAATTATTAGGTTCAATAATTTTAAAAACAGTGCAGCAACAATTATTGACTCAATGATATAAAATACAGTGTAATGACAATTATTAAATCAATAATGCAAAATACTGTGTAGCAACAATAATTGAATTGATAATATAAAATATTATGCAGTGACAATTATCGATGAAATGATGCGTAACAGTTACGGTGTCAATAATATGAGACACTGTGCAATACCGTGTGCTACTGCAGAGTACCGTGTGCTACAGAAAATACCATAAATTACCGTATGCTACTATTCTTTTATCACCGGTATTTTAACAGTTAGCATCGTTGACTATTTTTATTAAAAAAAGTTACTTATGTCGTTTTCTATATCCGACAAATATTCCATTGTGGGGTCCACCAATAATTTGTTATTTCGGCGCCGTCGTACGGCCCGAATATTCCCCGACAAAACGAATATTCCCCGACAAAATAAAATTTGCATATAATATCCTTAACTTTCAATTTTGTCAATTTAACCATTTACTGTTTCAGGAAAAATATATATGAAGAAAAAATTAAATTTTGTATTTCATAAATTCGGGGTCTTACAAATTAAGACTCTCATTCTGCATAACCTTTGGTTCATTTGTTAAGCCAAACTCACTGATTTCAGAATCTCGGGGAGAGGTTTCAATTTTAGCTCGAGTGTTTATCTATAGATGGAAGATGTATGGATTCAGAAGATGGGAGAGGTTCAATTTTAGCTTTCCATTTGGTAGTATTCATTAATGGGGTCGATTCTAACAAATAATTCACCTCACTAATTATAATATCATTATTAAAATCTATGTCAAAATGAGCTAAACAACTTTCTAGCTGATCATTATAGGATGAATGTCTAGAGGAATCATAGACAACGCTCTCAATAAAACTAACTTAACATAGATCATTGAGATCAAGAAGTTATTGATAAACATTGAACACAACGAGTGCTACAATCATATTCCCAAAAGAAAGTTTCATAACCCTATTGCGACAATTGATTATCGTGTTAGAGGTGACCAAGAAAGGTCGCCCTAAAATCACAGGAATCTGAGCATTAATGTTATCTACAAGCTAAATATCTATGACAATAAAGTCCACAGGAAAGTAAAATTTATCAACCTTGATCAAGACATCCTCGATGGTACCTCTAGGAACCATGACAGACATATCAACTAATTGAAGTCTCACAGGGGTGGGTTTATATTCTCCTAATCCTAATTGCACATACATAGAATATGACCATAAATTGACACTTGCACCTAAATCAAGTTAGACCCTATCAATCATATGGTCACCTATAACACAGTAAATAGTAGGACATCCAGTATCCTTATATTTGACATGAGTGTTCATTTGGATTATGGAACTAACTTGCTTAGTCAAACATACTATTCTAGGAATATTTAGTTTTTTTTCACTGTACTTAGATCTTTTAGGAATTTAGCATAAGAAGACACTTCTTGAATAGCATCAAGAATGGGATGTTTATGTGAACTTGGTTAAATACTTCCAAAATATCACTGTATGGTGTGTCTTTCTTTACTGAGCCAAGTCTATGTGGCAAAGGGACCCTAGGTATATAAGGTGCAGTAGGTGTATCGGCTCTTTCGACTCTCTAGAAACGGGTTTCTCAACTATTTGTTTCTCACTAGACACATTAACATGATTGTCTATTTTCTGACCAGACCTAAGGGTAGTTATGGACTTTACCTTCTTAAAACTCCTATTAGGATTGGTTCTTACTTCAAATTGACCTTTGGGATTAGGAATTGGCTGACTAGGTAACTTCCCTTCCCCCTTCCCTCCCTCTGTCTGTCTGTCTGTCTGTCTCTCTCTCTCTCTCTTATTACAATGGTTAATTGCCCCACTTAAGTTTCAAGTTTCAAAATAGACTGCTAGGTGGTGTGCATAAATTGCTGCAAAGTATCCTCTACAAAAGGTTTCCTTTGAGGAGCAGCAAACTGAGGATGTGATGGATTGGGGGCTAAAAATTGTTACCTACCATAATTCATTGGAGGCTAGTTTTACCTTCAAGACAAGTTTGGGTGATTCCACTAATTAGGATTGTATGTAATACAAAATGGGCTATCAGATGATCTCCCATATGAATTTAGAGCATTTGCTTGATCAACATAGCTCTCTATAGAGGCATAAAGTGCATTAACACACGAACCACACCCCTCATTCCTAACACTCATTGTGAAATTCATAGTTTAACTCAAGGCTAAGGCTTCTACCCTCCTAGTAAGGTTCCCTAAGGCATTTTTAACATCTACACCATCTTTTACCTTATATAACCGTCATTTCTTAGGCTTCTCTCTCTCATTAGAAAAATTATATTGCTGAGAATTTTTAGACAAAATTTCAAAGAATTGCCAGGCATCAATACTACTTAAGTTTAAAAATTCTCCTCTTTTCATAGACTCAATGTAGACACCCAAATTTTGCACTTCTCTACTAACCCTGGCAGGAGGGCAAAGTCGTCACTTGAGCCGGAATGCGAAAAGGAAGGTGAACCTCAAAACGAAGTCACCCCAACGATTTACGGTCAAAGCCGCCACAACGAACAACGAGCATCAGGTTACTTGAGGCAAGGCAAACAGTTGATCCAGAAGAACCTGATTTGAGCACAAAAGACGACTAACGGCCACTACGCTTACGATGTTCGGGGGTCTCCGGTGAGCGAGCGGCTGCCCAGCTCGTCGGTGAGCTGGCGGGGGTGGTAGGGGGCAGCGCCCCCTGGAAGCCAAGCACAAATAGCGATTTATACATCAAGTAACAGCCTTCCGAAATAATACAGCAGAAATTGGCGATTTAAGACCACGTGGCATGGAAATCGAGAAAATCAAACCAGACAGCCGCAGATGCATCTGCGGCCAACGACTTTTGGGCTTTCGCACGGCTCGAGAAAACAACACGGCAGCCGAGGTTCGGCGACTCAGACGGCCACAGCAGGCAGCCGCAGATGCATCTGCGGCTGCCTCCGATCAGCTATAGATCGCTATTTCCATCCGAGAGCGAAAGAGAGAAGAGTTTTGAAGGTTTTAGAGAGAGAAAAATGGCGGAAATAGAGAGAGAAAGCCTTCGGGTTAGGCAAAAAATGTGAGGATTCATCTTGTTTTGTCCAATCTCTACACCACATATGTTATCCTACATTAGATTTGAGTGCTAGTGTGTTATTTTTCATCAATATCAAGGCAAAAAATTCGATCTCTCTTTGTATTGGTGCTTGTTTTATAGATCTATTAGATGTAATATTTTATCTTGTTTTGGTAGTTTAATCGGTAAATATTTGTTTATTTGTGCTTTTGTTGGGTGGATCTTCTGTGGATCCGAAAATATTTGGTGCATTGCTATTTAAATAGTTTGATTTAGTGTATGTGGAAGTTAGATCCAATGTAGTCGATATTTGTTTTGGGATCTATGGATTAGGGATGGTTAGAGATGATTTATGACGGATAGAATCTCCTCATAACCTCCCGATGATATCCTTTTAGTTTATTTTATAGTTTTAACGCATGTAGCCAAAGCGATGCATTTGTATTGTAAATATGTAATTTTCGGGCCTTAAAGCGATGTCGGATTGAAAATCGGGTTTAAGGCCCCGTAATAATGAAACGTGCGATTGTAGGCGTTTGGGGTTATTTGGATGGCTTACATGCCCGTGAATAGCCGCAACGTTTTTTTAATGCTTGATTTTCCTTTTGACACGAGAAAAACGATTTTGGAATGAAATGATAAAGATTTTTATAAAATCAAGCAAATTAGGATATTAGATACACGAGGTTTAAAAAGTAAAGAGTTTTGGCGAAACTTTGATCTTTGTTTGACGAAAGGGCTATACTTGGTTTTAAAAGGTCATAAAAAACGATTTCGCAAATATGAATAAATATTTTCATTAAACTTTGTGCATAGAGTGAAAGAGTTCGAGAAGTTGCCTTCATTTTACTTGATTTATTATTAGAGGGCAATGTATAGTCTCGATACTTATTTGACAAAAGTTTAAAACTCTTGTTCTCTGAAAACGACACCTAATAAAATCCTCATCGCTTTCAACGTTAAAATCAATCTTTATTATGAAGCAAAGCCTTGTCATTTGGAGTCAAAAGACGTCTAAAACGCTTTCCAGATTAAAACACATTTGCCATATAAAATTCAAGCAAATTCACCACAAGCATTCACCTAGGCACGCACGCACACACACGAAACTCACACATTTTAGGATTTAAAAGGATAGGAAAACATCGAGATTGCGGTAACCGTGTTTCACGGAAGTCGGGGGGTGCCTAACACCTTCCCCTCGCTTAAGCAAGCCCCCGAACTCTATGAATCTCGGTTTGCGGACCAATTAACTCGGAGTCATATATGAGCCAACAATTACGAAAACTAAATTCGGATGAGTTGGTACATCCATTTCAAATATACCAACTGGCGACTCTGGTCAATTGGCTCATTATAAAATCGACATTTCAAACCCCGTCGACATTTAAGCCGACCCTTTTCAAAGTCACATCTTAAACCAAAAGCTAAAATTGGAAAGGGGCTTTTTAATAATTAAAAAACGAGACGGCCGAAATCCCGGCGTCGACACTCAATCATGTGATATTTAACATGGTCAAACCGTTGTAAAAATATTGTACGAGTTTCCATAATTTGAAACCATGGTGGAGACACCTTAAAAGTAAGTCCTTAAATCTCTCCCAACACATAAAATTTCTCACCCTCGATTTGACAAAAAATTGCAATTTCTCTTTTAAGGGCATTTGTTTTAGATATTGAATTTTTTTTTTACATAAATTTACTAATTAATTGATCCCAACCAGTAACTGAATTAGAATGAAGTGAGTTCAACCATACTTTAGCTCTATCTTTTAAAGAGAATGGGAATAGACGAAACCTCACTGATTCGTCTGAAAAATTTTGAAACCGGAAGTTGCGTATATATTTAGGAATTTTTAGACATAAATGTAAGTGTCCTCTCTATCTAATCCATTGAATGATGGAATGAGTTATATTACACTATGTTTAAGTTCAAAATGTGTCACTCGTGTTTGTTGTAACATAATGCAAGAAGGGTGATTAGGTGTGACTAGTAAAAAATACTCCCTGAGTGATCTCTCATCGGGTGCTAAAGGTTCCCCTACTACATTGTTGACATTGTCATCAGCCATTTTAAATACAAAATTATGTCCTACTCAAACGATTATATGAACAAATAAGCACAAAAAAATAAATAAGAGAAAATAGTAATAAATAGAAAGAAAAAAAAACTACTTTTAAGGTCAACCTATATAAAATTTAGACAGCTCCTAACTATTCCAAGTTACACCTTAAGGTCCAGCAAATTCGAATTTAATCACGCCACTAGATAGGTAAGTGTAAGAACAGTGGGAGTCTCCCCGTGGGTACGGTGACTAATTGAATAACCACACGTTCTTAATGCGTTTGCCTATTGAACCACTTGCATATAGATCAATAGTTTGATTAATTTAAAATTTAGCCTTATCTTGGAGTCTCTTGTCCTAATTGAGCTCGAGAGTCCTAAGGGCTAACGTCTACTAGATTTTATTTAGTCACGTTATGTAAAATTGGGATGTTTATGGGCCAAGGAACGGTGATGAAATCTCCACCTTATCTTGTTACAAGTTTTTTCCCATTATGTTAGATTAAAGATAAAAATGCATAATTAAAATATACAAAAAAAACTATAAACAAATAAAATGTCCTAAAACTATGTAAATTACGAAAAAATGAGATATTTAACGTACATAATCCTCCAGAAATCACCACAGTTTATATTTAACAAAAAATAAATAAAATAAGCACCTAAACAAAATGTGCTCTACGTGAGTGAATCCATGAATGCGGCAATTAATTTTTAAATAATAAAAAAAAACTAAATTACAATTTTTTATTTTTTTAAAAAAAATAATAATAAACTAAACTAAAACTACCTGAAGAATCAAACAAAATTCAGATTAACCAATATTTCTAATAATCTTCGGTAACAGTGCCAAAAACTTATTGTGATTAATTTTGTAAAAATACTTACAAGCACACGAATTTATTGTAAAATAGCTTACGCATAGTACGAGGTCGATCCCATGAGAATTATTGAAAAATTAATTAAATCTAAATTATATCCAATTTTAATCTAGTTAACGAAAAGTGAATTTTCAATCAATTAAAAATAAAAGCAAATTAACATGTAACAAGAATCAATACTAATTAAATAACTAACTTTTAATCAATGAAAAAAAAATTCTGAGGTTCGGAATCCACTTTTATTAACTCTATTGTCTTACTATTCATTCCACAATTCCTTAAATTATAAGTAGCAATTTGAAAATCAAACCAATACTTTCTCAATATTTTTTAATTAAGTGCATAAAAATATTTCTTTTATAAATTCTTTCAAGGTTTAATGTATAAGACCTAAGCATTATATGTATCCACTATTTGAAAAACAACAATCAAAGTTCTTGATTTAAAATTTGAATCACAAAACAAATTAAATCAAATTATTAGTAACTATTCAAAATACTTGATATTCATAATGAAACAATTTATTTAAAATCAATCAATAAAAGAAAATAAAAAATATTAACATTAAAAGCAAGTTAGGAATTGTAATGAATTTCAGACCATCACATAGTCAATAGTGTTTCATCTTACACCTCAGAAATTAATTTAGTAACACATAGTAAATCAAGAACAAGGATTAAGCGATAAACCAACATGATTATGTTTATGTGCAACAGCTGATCTGCTTTCTGTTCTTGTTCCTTCTACAACTTCGCTGCCCAAAAATTGCTGATTTTCTCCTGTGATTCTGTGACTCTCATTTTGTAGCGTGTTGTTCACTGCGTTTTATGATTTGCACTACAGCTTTGATGGAGATCTGTTGAAGCTGTTATTATGCTTCACTGTGAATTTACAGTTCTAATTTTCTTCCCGTTTTTGATGTGTGGCAGCTGTTGATCTCTTGCCTGCCTCCCAAGCTGTTGTTTCCTTCTTCCTACTATGCCACTGATTTTCTATTGATGTAATTTACTGATATGCTTTGCACTGTTGTTCCAATCTACCCCCTACCCTTTGCTTTCGCCTCTTCTGCTTCTTTTATAATATATCGTTGTAGCTGATTTTCCCCCTCCCAACTCTTCTTCTTACTTATCTATCATTTCTTCAGACTTATCCCTTATCCCTTAGCCGAAACGCATCGTTTCTTTTTCCTTTCTTTTATGTAGCTTTATCTTATCTCTTTTTTTTATTCCTTTCTTTTTCACTTGGGCCTGCAATTGGATCCAACCATGGGCTTTATTTTTATTTCTAAATGCTTCTTGACCTGTTCATCAAAATGAATCCAATTAAAATAAAATTAATATAAAATTAGACTAATAAATCTATTTTTAGAGGAAATAAATATATAAATAATGTGTTCATCAAATATCAACAATTCATTTTCCTAAGTATTGACTTTGGTCTTAGTAGTCTTCATATTCTCGAAACCCTCTGTAGTAACCAAGAAAACTATTTAATACTATTATCCATGTAAGACTCCGAATTTTATGAAATATAAATTTATTTTTTCTTCATATATATTTTCATGATACAGTAAGTGGTTAAATTGATAAAGTTAAAAGTTAAGGATGTTATGTGTAAATTATATTATGTCGGACAATATTCTTTTGGTCGGGGAATATTCGTTCTGTCGGGGAATATTCGTACGACGGCGCCGTACGAACTAATCATTGGTGGACCACACAAAGAATAATTGTCGGATATAGAAAATGACATAAACAATTTTTAAAATGGTCAATGGTACTATTACTTTTAATTGTTAAAATATCCGGTGGTAAAAGAATAGTAATATACGGTATTACAAGTAACATACGGTATTGCACAGTAGCACACGGCATTGCACAGTGTTTCGTATTATTAAACTGATAAAGTGGTTATCGTACAATATTTGACTTTATTGTCACATGCACAATAATTCATGTTATTAAATCGATAATTGTCACAGTAGCATATGCACAGTAATTCACATTATTGAATCAATAATTGTCATGACACAGTAACGTAATCTTTCTTTTGCATACTTTCTGCATTATTGTTATCTCTATTATGGTATTATTTAAACAGTTGTATTTCATTAATTAATTAACTTGATATCTAACTACACTGTATTTATAACAATTAGTCATAATAATGAATAAGTGTGAATTATTGTTGAATAATTGAATTGATAAAGTTATTTGTTTATAATATAAAGTTAGGTGATATAAAATGAATGGTATAGATTAAAGATAATATAGAATTTAAAATGGATGGTGTAGATTAAAAGATAATCTTTAAATGAATGGTTTAGATTAAGGAAATCTTAAAAGATGAAATGAATGGTATAGATTAAAGATAATATAGAATTTGAAATGGATGATGTAGATTAAAAGATGATATTTAAATGAATGGTTTATCTTAAAAGATGAAATGAATGGTATGGATTAAACATTATCTTGAAATGAACGGTTTGGATTAAATTAGGAAATCTTGGTTATGATAAGATTTTTGGCTATAAATAGAGGCCTTAACTTAAGGATTTTTCATAAACTTCCTTACTTGTTCTTTCTTTCTCTCTCTAAATACTTCTTGTGAAAGTTTTCTCTAAGTGTACTTAAGTCATCTTGAGTATTTGTGAAGATTTATAAGTGTACGTGTAATGTTCAAGTTAATCAACCTCATTTAAATCAATATCCAGTCACGTGTTAAGGTAAAGGATTATCATTATTTGATTCTCGAAAATAATACCGTTTCTTTCTTACTCATAAGATGTGCCATTTATTTCCATGTATTAATTTGTGGGAATAACCTTACGGTGCGAAGTATCGCCTGTTGGTGAATAACCATTCGTATTCATTCCTTATTAATCTCTGAGAATAACCTTACTGCGCGGATTATCGCCTGTTTGGTGAATGACTCTTCGTATTCAATTTTTATTAAATTGTGGGAATAACCTTACGGTGCGGATTATCGCCTGTTGGTGAATAACCTTTCGTATTCATTCCTTATTAATCTCTGAGAATAACCTGACTACGCGGATTACCGCATGTTTGGTGAATTACACTTTGTATTCATTTCTCATTTGTCTCTTATGGAAATAATTTGTTTACACGAATTATCACATGACACTTTTATTGCATATTCGTTTATAATATCATTTTCTTTCATATTCGTAAGTGATATTATTTTCCTTTATACTCATAAGGGATACCATCTTTTTCATCTTCCATTATTCAAACTTACTATGGTAAGTGATATTAATTTCCTTCACCTTTTGTTAATCAAACCTGCTACGGTAAGGGATATTATTTTCTTTCATACACCTAAATCGAAACTTATTATGGAACTATTGTTTCTATAATTCCTGAAAATATTATATGTTCCATAATAGTTGCACTTCATCATTTCAATTGAACCATCCTATTTACGTGAACCTTTCTATTGAACTGTAACCGTTATTCTGAACTGTGAATCTTGAATATCATTTTTAAATTCCACTCCACATCATGTTGACAATTTGGACATTATTTGAATCTGTACAAAGTAAACTTCTGATACTTATTCTTTATCCTATTTCTTCTGTTCATCATTTATATCAATCTAATAATGCAAATTCAAGTTGTTATGAATATCTGTGGCCGGGGGCACAGATGCGATATAATTGTTGAACAGATGATAGGTTAAAGGCGATATAATAGGTTAAAGGCGATACATCTGTTCGGTGTCTTTTATGGCACGTGGTGAATGTTCTCTTTGACCCGTAGTGCAAAGATGAACTGTTGTTTGGTATGATTATGACCAAAGGCTGAATCTGGTATAATCATGACCGTTGGTGTTATATTGAATGTCTTTGGCCCGTAGTGCAAAGATGAACTGTTGATCTGCATGATTATGATCAGGAACTGTGAATTATATTATCTTGACTAATGGTATTTCAGATGATAAAAGTTGATGATGTTTTTCCTAAAAAGAGAATCGAGTGGACATTATAGTCTGCATTATTCTTCTAATAGATTACTCATCCCGCTGCTATTATTGATCTGAACGTTGTTTAAGAATTTAACTGCAGTTTTTGATACAAACCTTGTAGTCTATTGTATCCTATCAAGAACTCAACTGTTGAAGGCTAACGATAATTTACTTGTCATTATCTTAGTCATGATATTCTTTACTGGGCTATTTGAGCTCACCCTTTCTTTTGTTCCATTGTTTTTCAAAAAATGAGAGAGTAGCCGGGTCTAGCAAGGGAATGGAGTGACGGTCCGAGTGATAGCTATTGTAGTCTTCACATGTTGTATATAGTGTGACAATAATTATGAAGACTTAGTTGTGTATTATTATACACTGTATTGTTGAACGTTATTCTATCTTGTAATAATTTTGTTATAGTCTTTTGACGACTCAAGTTTGGGCTGTATGGGCCCAGATTTGGGGGCGTCACAGTTGGCATCAGAGCTTAGGGATATGGTCTTTAATGGAGATCTGGGGTTAGAACTAGGAGGGGAGAGACGAATAGAATCAATCACTAGTGTGTCATATCTAAATTAGATTTTTATCTAATGAATCGATTTGAATGTAGGAACATGAAGAGATGAGTCAGTTTGTTTGAACTAACAATTATTTTGTGACCACAGTTAAGTATGGCATCTGGAAATCAAGAGGTTAATTATGGAATACCCGAAGCAAATGTAGCCGAGAATCATGAGGCCCCAAGCAATCCTCCTGCCAACTCAGGAAATAATGTTCCTGATAACATGATGAACGATGGATTCTTTAGGAATTTCATGCAGTTCATACAGAATCAAGCAAGAGGAAATCCAGTCAATAATAACGGTAGAAACGCTGGTAATTTGAGGATGGTCACTGTCAAGCAATTTAAAGAATTGGGACCACCTGAATTCCACGGAAAGCCTGACCCACTCAAAGCGAAGGCATGGCTGAAGCAGACGACAAAAATACTTGATGTCTTACAATGCGCTGATGATCAAAAGGTGTCATTTGCCACTTTTATGTTACGAGGTGAGGCGGACCATTGGTGGGAAGCGGTAAAACGTATCCAACCTTCAGCACTCGAAATGTCTTGGACAGAATTCGAAGAACTGTTTAACGAGAAGTATTTCCCAGAAAGCGTCCGCCATATGAAAGAGGTGGAATTCATTAAGCTGGAGCAGGGAAACATGACAGTCTCCCAATATGAAGCTAAGTTCGCCGAGTTATCTCGTTTTGCCACCCATCTAGTGGATGACGAAGCACGAATGAGTCGGATGTTCCTAAGAGGTTTGAGACTCAAAATTCGTCAACAACTTAGCTCTCATAAATTCAGTTTGTATTCAGATGTTGTGGATAGGGCTCAAAGGGTGGAGCAAACAGATGAAACATTGCAGCCAAGAGTTAATGATCAGCATAGAGAAATGAATGACAACAACCACAGGAACGAGAACCATCGAGGAGGTAACCAACACTTCGGTGGTAATTCCACATCAAATAACAGAAGAGGAGAATCCAGTGGGAACAATTTCAAAAGAAAGAGATTCCATAATAATTATGGAAGGGCACCAGCACCAATACCAGCACCAGCACCAGCACCGACCCCAGTTTCAAGGGGAGAAGATCGACCACCAGTGAGATGTTATAGGTGTGGTCAGGAAGGTCACATCAGCCCAAACTGTACACAGCAGTCCAAAAAGTGTTACAGTTGTGGGAAAGAGGGTCATCTTGCGCGGTTTTGTCCTACCACAAAATCGAGTCCAGCTGCAATGATGATACCAAAAGCTAGCATGGATAAGGGAAAATCTGTAGTTCAAGGAAGAGCTTTTGTTGTGACATCCCAAATGGCACGAAACTGGAACGAGGTGATAACCGGTAAGCTATTCATAAATTCTCGTGAAGTCTACGCTTTGTTAGATACTGGATCTACCCATTCTTTTATCTCACCTGTATGTGCTCAGCGTTTAAACTTAACTCCTGAAAATTTGGATTTTGACTTATCAGTTGAAACCCCATTAGGAGAAATGACCGTTACATCTACTGTATATAAATCTTGCCTAGTTCAAATCAACAACCTCACATTACCTGTTGACCTTATTTCTTTGGAGATGCATGAATTTGATGTGATTTTAGGAATTGATTGGTTGACTACCCATCATGCTAAAATTGATTGTTTTCATAAGATTATTAGTTTTCATATTCCTAATCAACCTGTCATGCAAATTCAAGCAACTAAACCATTGAAATCTATAACTGTTATTTCTAGCCATAAAGCCATTCGTTTATTGAAAAACGGATGTCAAGCCTTTTTAGCTCATGTCACTGATTTGAACAAAAATACGTCAAACTTGAATGATATTCTCATTGTTAATGAGTTTCCTGACATTTTTCCTGAAGAACTTCCTGGCTTACCCCCAAACCGTGAAATTGAATTTTGTATTGATCTTGAACCCGGTACCAAGCCCATTTCCAAAACTCCATACCGAATGGCTCCCATTGAACTTCAAGAGTTAAAAGTCCAACTACAGGAATTGTTGGATACCGGTTTCATTCGTCCGAGTGCATCACCTTGGGGTGCTCCTGTTCTATTTGTTGAGAAGAAAGACGGGAGTATGAGATTGTGCATTGACTACCGAGGATTGAACCATGTCACCATCAAAAACAGGTACCCGTTGCCTCGGATCGATGACATTTTTGATCAATTACAAGGTGCTCAACATTTCTCAAAGATTGATCTCCGTTCTGGATATCATCAGTTAAAGGTTAAAGCTGAGGACATTCCAAAGACTGCTTTCAGAACTCGTTATGGGCATTATGAGTTTTTAGTCATGCCTTTTGGACTAACCAATGCTCCTGCAGCTTTTATGGACATGATGAACCGAATATTCAAGGAATATTTGGATCATTTTGTGGTTGTCTTTATTGATGACATCCTCATATACTCCAAGAGTCGCGAGAATCATGAACAACACCTGAGATTGATACTCCAAAAGCTCCGTGAAAACAAATTATATGCCAAGTTGAAGAAATGTGAGTTATGGCTTGAGGAGGTCACGTTTCTTGGGCATGTGATTTCTAGTCAAGGAATATCAGTCGATCCTGCGAAGATTGAAATGGTACTAAATTGGGAACAACCCAAGACAGTAACCGAAGTCCGAAGTTTTCTGGGCCTAGCTGGTTATTATCGGAGATTCGTAGAAGGATTTTCTCGAATCGCCACTCCATTAACTCAGCTTACTCGGAAAAGCACAAAATTCATATGGAGCGAGGAATGCGAGAAAAGTTTCCAAGAACTCAAGAGGAGACTGGTTTCAGCTCCTATTCTGACCATTCCATCAGGATCAGGAGAATTTGTCATATATAGCGATGCTTCAGGCAAAGGTCTAGGTTGTGTCCTTATGCAACATGGAAAGGTTATAGCCTATGCCTCTCAACAACTCAAAGATTATGAGAAAAATTATCCTACTCATGATCTAGAGTTGGCAGCAGTCGTTTTCGCATTGAAGATCTGGAGACACTACTTGTACGAAGAAAAGGTGGATATCTATACGGATCATAAAAGTCTCAAGTATTTCTTCACCCAGAAGGAACTCAACATGCGACAACGACGTTGGCTTGAGCTGTTGAAGGATTATGACCACACAATCCAGTATCACCCGGGAAAGGCGAACGTTGTAGCTGACGCTTTGAGCAGAAGATCTTATGCGAGTACAAGTGCACTGCTGACAACACAAAAGTGTATTTTGTACGACTTGCAAAAGCTGGAGATAGAGCTAAAGACACCAGGGACCCACTCGAAGATTGCTCACGTGCGAGTAGAACCAGCTTTAATCGATAAAATTAAAGCTGCTCAAGCTACCGATCCGGAACTGATAAACATGATAAAGAAAGTACAAGAAGGTGTCATTCCCGAAGCAAGAATCGGCGAGAAAGGAATACTTCGAGTCAACTTTCGACTCTGTGTTCCTAACGATCCTGAATTGAAGCATAAAATCATGATGGATGCACACAACACGCCGTTTGCAATCCACCCAGGAGGTACCAAGATGTATCGAGATCTTCGACATACATTTTGGTGGAACAATATGAAAAGAGAGATTGCAGAATTTATCTCAAGGTGCCTAACTTGTCAACGTGTCAAGGCAGAGCATCAAGTACCTAAGGACCCATTACAACCACTTGAGGTTCCTGAATGGAAGTGGGAACACATCAATATGGATTTCGTGACGGGTCTTCCCAAAGTTTCTCAAGGCTTAGATGCAATTTGGGTTATCGTAGATAGATTGACCAAATCCGCTCATTTCTTGCCTATACGAGAAAACTTTTCACTTGAACGTCTTGCCGGTATGTACATAAATGTGATCGTGAGATTGCATGGCATGCCAGTTTTCATAGTTTCTGATCGAGATCCTAGATTCACTTCACGCTTTTGGATCAGTCTACAAAAAGCTATGGGCACTGAACTACGTTTTAGTTCTGCATACCATCCTCAAACGGACGGACAATCGGAAAGGACGATCCAGACCCTCGAAGATCTTTTGAGACTTTGTGTATTAGACTTCAAAGGAAGTTGGGATAAGTACTTGCCGTTGGTGGAATTTTCTTACAACAACAGTTACCAAGCAAGCATAGGCATGGCTCCATTCGAGGCTTTGTATGGAAGGAAGTGCCGCTTTCCAGTATGTTGGAATGAGGTAGGAAGAGCAAAATTGTTGGGACCCGAGTTGGTACGCTTGACAACAGAAAAGATCCAAATGATCCGACAACGAATACAGACCGCACAAGAACGACAAAAGAGTTATGCTGATCTTCATCGGAGAGACGAAAGTTTCAACGTCGGAGATCATGTATTCTTACGTGTTTCTCCATGGAAAGGGGTTACGAGATTCGGAAAGAGAGGAAAGTTCAACCCTCGATTTATTGGCCCATTTGAAATCCTCGATCGAATAGGAACCGTAGCCTACAGACTAGCCCTACCACCAAGTATGTCTCGCATCCATAACGTTTTTCACATATCTATGTTACGTAAATATGTGAAGGACCCAAACCACGTCATTGAGTTAGAACCAGACGTTATAGCAGAGGATTTAACGTACGAGGAGGTACCTGTTAAGATCTAGATAAGAAGGAGCAGATCCTACGCTCAAAGGTTATACCTCAAGTTAAGGTTTTATGGAGGAACCAAGATACTGAGGAAATGACTTAGGAGCTAGAATCTGAAATGAAATCTAAGTATCCTTACCTCTTCGATATGCCAGGTACGTCAATTTCGGGGACGGAATTTCATAAGGAGGGGAAGGTTGTAAGACCCCGAATTTTATGAAATATAAATTTATTTTTTCTTCATATATATTTTCATGATACAGTAAGTGGTTAAATTGATAAAGTTAAAAGTTAAGGATGTTATGTGTAAATTATATTATGTCGGACAATATTCTTTTGGTCGGGGAATATTCGTTCTGTCGGGGAATATTCGTACGACGGCGCCTTACGAACTAATCATTGGTGGACCCCACAAGGAATAATTGTCGGATATAGAAAATGACATAAACAATTTTTAAAATGGTCAATGGTACTATTACTTTTAATTGTTAAAATATCCGGTGGTAAAAGAATAGTAATATACGGTATTACAAGTAACATACGGTATTGCACAGTAGCACACGGCATTGCACAGTGTTTCGTATTATTAAACTGATAAAGTGGTTATCGTACAATATTTGACTTTATTGTCACATGCACAATAATTCATGTTATTAAATCGATAATTGTCACAGTAGCATATGCACAGTAATTCACATTATTGAATCAATAATTGTCATGACACAGTAACGTAATCTTTCTTTTGCATACTTTCTGCATTATTGTTATCTCTATTATGGTATTATTTAAACAGTTGTATTTCATTAATTAATTAACTTGATATCTAACTACACTGTATTTATAACAATTAGTCATAATAATGAATAAGTGTGAATTATTGTTGAATAATTGAATTGATAAAGTTATTTGTTTATAATATAAAGTTAGGTGATATAAAATGAATGGTATAGATTAAAGATAATATAGAATTTAAAATGGATGGTGTAGATTAAAAGATAATCTTTAAATGAATGGTTTAGATTAAGGAAATCTTAAAAGATGAAATGAATGGTATAGATTAAAGATAATATAGAATTTGAAATGGATGATGTAGATTAAAAGATGATATTTAAATGAATGGTTTATCTTAAAAGATGAAATGAATGGTATGGATTAAACATTATCTTGAAATGAACGGTTTGGATTAAATTAGGAAATCTTGGTTATGATAAGATTTTTGGCTATAAATAGAGGCCTTAACTTAAGGATTTTTCATAAACTTCCTTACTTGTTCTTTCTTTCTCTCTCTAAATACTTCTTGTGAAAGTTTTCTCTAAGTGTACTTAAGTCATCTTGAGTATTTGTGAAGATTTATAAGTGTACGTGTAATGTTCAAGTTAATCAACCTCATTTAAATCAATATCCAGTCACGTGTTAAGGTAAAGGATTATCATTATTTGATTCTCGAAAATAATACCGTTTCTTTCTTACTCATAAGATGTGCCATTTATTTCCATGTATTAATTTGTGGGAATAACCTTACGGTGCGAAGTATCGCCTGTTGGTGAATAACCATTCGTATTCATTCCTTATTAATCTCTGAGAATAACCTTACTGCGCGGATTATCGCCTGTTTGGTGAATGACTCTTCGTATTCAATTTTTATTAAATTGTGGGAATAACCTTACGGTGCGGATTATCGCCTGTTGGTGAATAACCTTTCGTATTCATTCCTTATTAATCTCTGAGAATAACCTGACTACGCGGATTACCGCATGTTTGGTGAATTACACTTTGTATTCATTTCTCATTTGTCTCTTATGGAAATAATTTGTTTACACGAATTATCACATGACACTTTTATTGCATATTCGTTTATAATATCATTTTCTTTCATATTCGTAAGTGATATTATTTTCCTTTATACTCATAAGGGATACCATCTTTTTCATCTTCCATTATTCAAACTTACTATGGTAAGTGATATTAATTTCCTTCACCTTTTGTTAATCAAACCTGCTACGGTAAGGGATATTATTTTCTTTCATACACCTAAATCGAAACTTATTATGGAACTATTGTTTCTATAATTCCTGAAAATATTATATGTTCCATAATAGTTGCACTTCATCATTTCAATTGAACCATCCTATTTACGTGAACCTTTCTATTGAACTGTAACCGTTATTCTGAACTGTGAATCTTGAATATCATTTTTAAATTCCACTCCACATCATGTTGACAATTTGGACATTATTTGAATCTGTACAAAGTAAACTTCTGATACTTATTCTTTATCCTATTTCTTCTGTTCATCATTTATATCAATCTAATAATCCAAATTCAAGTTGTTATGAATATCTGTGGCCGGGGGCACAGATGCGATATAATTGTTGAACAGATGATAGGTTAAAGGCGATATAATAGGTTAAAGGCGATACAATAGGTTAAAGGCGATACATCTGTTCGGTGTCTTTTATGGCACGTGGTGAATGTTCTCTTTGACCCGTAGTGCAAAGATGAACTGTTGTTTGGTATGATTATGACCAAAGGCTGAATCTGGTATAATCATGACCGTTGGTGTTATATTGAATGTCTTTGGCCCGTAGTGCAAAGATGAACTGTTGATCTGCATGATTATGATCAGGAACTGTGAATTATATTATCTTGACTAATGGTATTTCAGATGATAAAAGTTGATGATGTTTTTCCTAAAAAGAGAATCGAGTGGACATTATAGTCTGCATTATTCTTCTAATAGATTACTCATCCCGCTGCTATTATTGATCTGAACGTTGTTTAAGAATTTAACTGCAGTTTTTGATACAAACCTTGTAGTCTATTGTATCCTATCAAGAACTCAACTGTTGAAGGCTAACGATAATTTACTTGTCATTATCTTAGTCATGATATTCTTTACTGGGCTATTTGAGCTCACCCTTTCTTTTGTTCCATTATTTTTCAGAAAATGAGAGAGTAGCCGGGTCTAGCAAGGGAATGGAGTGACGGTCCGAGTGATAGCTATTGTAGTCTTCACATGTTGTATATAGTGTGACAATAATTATGAAGACTTAGTTGTGTATTATTATACACTGTATTGTTGAACGTTATTCTATCTTGTAATAATTTTGTTATAGTCTTTTGACGACTCAAGTTTGGGCTGTATGGGCCCAGATTTGGGGGCGTCACAATCCATGAAATGAAGTTATTTGAAAATTAACTATATGAAATGGTGTGATTAATTATGTATGATTTATGACGAGGAAGGTAGAGTGTTAATCAAGTAGCTAATGAATTTAACTGCTTTGAACTAACTATGGAAAGTCAAGAGTAAATGATTAATCAAATTGATTAAGAAGAAGTGAATGGAAGCCTATGTTACGAATTAACTAAGCTAAGTAGATGAGCCTAGTGTGGTAATGTATAAGCTCAAGATAATTTATGTATTAAGCCTAATGAGAAGATGCAAGTATGTTAATTAAATAATTAATGAACTAGCTTAAGTGTTTGTTTATTTTGTTAGTCCAAGAAGAAAACTAATATGGATCCAAAATTGGTAATTAGATAAAGGAAGAATTACATTTACTAGTACATAATAAAAAAATATTACAATAGAAGTGCATACATAAAATATTTACAAAATTAGTACATCTTTAATATTTAATTTCTAAATTAGTGTATTGTTATTCCTTTAATTTAGTTAGGTGATTTAATGGGTAGTTGGTTCCAAATTTTAAAATTCAAAATTCAAAAGTCAAATTACTTAACAATATCTATACTCCAAATACTCTGATATTTTTTTTCTTTCATTTTCTCCAAACTTCCTCCGCTGCTTTATCTTAGTGCATCTTTCTCCTCTAGACTCTATTATACCAGTCACCATGCCTATTGCTAAAAGTCACAGAGGAGACATGTCCATGTGACTATGTCTAGTAATTAAAAAAGTGACTACTTTGGGGATACCGCCACTTGTCTAATAAAGGAAAAAGAAACCATGATACATGTAAAGCATTATAACCATTTTAGGGAATGGGGATACACCTGCTTGTTTTTCTTTAAAAAAAATAGAAAAAGGAGGACCCGTCAGTCATCACTTTGGGAAGAGGCCGGACTTGGCAAGTAAAGTTCAGAAAAATTCCCTGTTAGAACAATTCCTTGCCTTCATCAAGCCGCGACAACTCCGCTCTGTTAGAACAATTCCCTGCCTTCACCCTGCCATCTCCATCTAAAAATCATTCATACGATTATTATTATTATTAAGTATACTAGTAGCTAACCAACCGCAATTTAAATTATTTTTATTTATTTATTTATATTGATTTTCAACCATGAAGTTTTTTCGTGCAGTAACTCTAGGTAACCAATTCCTGAATGTGTAGTAACTATTTTTGATTACATTTGTATTAAAGTTTGGTTACCTCTATATTAAAGTTTGGTTACCTCTGTATTAAGGTTGGTTACCTCTGTATTAAAGTTTGGTTACCTATGTATTAAGGTTGGTTATCTCTGTATTAAGGCTTGGTTACCTCTGTATTAAGGTTTGGTTACCTTTGTATTAAATGTTAGTTACCTTTATTTTAAGGTTGGATACCTTTTGTATTAAGTTTTGGTTGCATGTGTATTAAAGATTGGTTACATGTGTATTAAAGGTTGGTTACATCTGTATTAAGATTTGGTTACCTTTGTATTAAAGGTTAGTTTCATTTGTATTAAGTTTGGTTACCTTTGTATTAAGGTTTAGTTACCTTTGTACCTTTGTATTATGGGTTGGTTACTCCCTCTTTCTCAACTCCTTTCCATCACGACGATACAGTCGTCGCCGTCCACCGTTTCCCACCCCTCCCTAAAGCTACCCGTGAGCTCACCATCAGCTTCATCGACGATAATCACTGATTCTTTCTGCCCCAATAACCGCCCGGCTTCCGCCGCCCCATCTACGCCTCTCCCCATCATGGTATTCTTCTTCATTTTTTTCTCAGGGTGGTGATAATGGTCATCTTTTTTTCTGGTTTGATGGAAGGAGTGCCCGGCGAGGAAGAAAGTGATTTTTTTTTATATTTTGAATTATGGATTTTGTTTTGGTAACTGCCGGATATAGCAGTTTCTCCTTGTTTTCAGGGTTCTAAAGATACGTGGTGTAATTAATTTCTCTTAATTGTACTCTTTTTTTAATTATTTTATTTGTGCACTAATCTTGTAATTTGTTACTAATTGTTGTATATTACTGTAAAGAGCCCTTAGATAAATCATAAACTAGCCTATGATGATAATTAAACTAGCCCAATGTATATATGTAATATGTCTTATGTGTGTGGCCCAATATATGTAGTAACATTATAAACCTTGCAATACTTGTAGAGAATTTAATTTGGCCCAAGCTTAAGCCCAATCTTATATAAAAGAGGCCTAAAGAATGCATGTGGTGGCCCAATGAGAGAAACTAGTGTTGGAAGATATATATATATATATATATATATAAACAATACATAGGAAATCACCTCCCCCCCCCCCCCCCCCCCCCCCAAAATGTGAAAAATGTGCTCTCCTTGGAGCCATGTGAAAAGTGTGTTCTTAAGCTTTGAAAAAGTTCCTACCATGTGAAAAACATGTTGGCTAATTAAATTAGGCCTAAACTTAATTAGTGCATGTGTTAAATGATTATAAGATAAGTAAATAGGATTACTAGGGCTCTATAAATAGATCCATCCACAAGCATTTACAAAGGTTTACTTCATTCTCATCAGTGAAAAGATATAGAGAGAGAAGTAGAGTGAAAATAGAAAGAAGCTAAAGAGAAATTGAGAGAACCACAAAAGTAAACAATAGGGTGGAGGCAAAGTAAAAGGAGAAGAAGCCTAACACTATCAACCTAGCAAGAAAGAGGAAGCTCAAGCCATAAGAAAGGTTTAAAAGTGTTCTTGACCTAAACTTTTAGTTAAGTTAGTTTATTTTACTTTTGTAATGGTTATAGTATGTTTGGTTGTGGGAGAATTTATGTGTTGGGGAATCATGGTAGATTTTGTAGATATAAGGTGATTTTGAAGGAGATCATGTGTTATTATGTGTTAAAATGCATAGAAACTTAAGATGGAAAAAAAAAAAAACATAAACATTTTCACCTAGACAACCTTAACACAAAATTGAACTTAGAATGTCTATAAATCTCTGTGATTTTATTATTTTTGCGACCCGTAAGTTTTGGTTGTTAGATCTATGAGTTTTCAAACCAATCCCAGTGGAATGAACAAAAAATTTTAAATTTTAAATTTTAAATTTATAGTGATTTTTCTACCAAAACAGTCCAAACTATCAAAAAAACCGTAAAACCCCTTGGCCTAGTTTTTCCGAGACTATTTTCAAGGACTTAACCAGTGACATTAAATCCAATCTTTTGGATTCTACAAAAATATGATATAACGAAGCTCCTGTCCAAAAATGAGCTCAATCCGACTTCAAATGAGTGAGATATGACGAATCAAAATTTAAGATTTGAAAAATTAAAACTGGTACAACTAGAGTTGTACAACTCCGATAAGGCTGAAATTTTTACTGGAACTAGTTTCGGGTACAATGAAGTTTTATATCTAAATTTTGTGATTTTTGGATTAAATCTCCAATTATGAAAAATATTGCAATTTGAGCATTAATGACACATTTAAAAATAGTAAATGACATTGAAAAATTAAGGAAAAAATATTTTACATGTGAAATTAAATTAAATAAGCGTGACCAAAAGGAATAAAAATAATAGGGTATCTACGTATTTTTAATAAATAAATTTGAGTTAAGAAAATTAAGGAGAATAATTAAAGATAAATCAAAAAATTATGTAATATAATTTTACCGACGAGTATGCGATAAAAATGGATAAATAAGGCTAAGCAAAGGTAACATAGTCATTTTTATGATTATATTATAATAGCGAGGTAATATCGTGGTTGAGTAGAATTACGGGTAAAGAATTAATTACCGGCATTATGTATAAATAGTTACTAATGAAGTTATTTAAATAAATCCTTATGGATATATAGTAGGAAATCTTTTGGAGGATGATAATGGCGTATTTAGGAACGTTTCACCATCTCCAGGCAAATTTCCTTAACTTGTACCTCTTTATGTTCCGTACAAGTATTTTAGTTATAATAATTATTGAAAAATGCTTCGTATTGAACTTGAATATAATTATTCGCATTCACATGCTTGCAAAAATATTTTTGAATCAAGTATTAAATTGTTGATATTGAAAGTTTTAATTGTACATGAGCTATTTTGAGAAGTAAGTCTATGTCATTTGATTCAGCTAGATAGATGATAAAATAAATTGTTGAATCAATCCTCTTTTTTTTTTAAAAGCTAATCCGATCTAAATTGTTCTAGTGCAAACTCTTATGAAAATGCTGAGATGAACAACCCTTATAGAAGATGTATTATTTTATGTCGGGATATCGACCTTGAACGCTATGTTTAAACGTTATGCATAATGTAAAGTACGATAAGGTTGATCACCTTATATACCTGTTGGAAGCATGTGCAATCTTTGTGATTGTAAATACCCAAAGGTTTTTCAGTAAATATACTGTTAATCCTTCTAAGAGTTCACGGTCCATAGTGATCGCTAAATGATGGAATATCCAGACTTTAAACATGTTGAAATTTGTTTATCTTCAATTCATTCAATTCATCTCATAAATTGTCATTCAAATGTTAAAGATTATAAGAAAATGAAAACTTGTCTATGATTATTATTCCTTGTATGCTTTATTACTTGTTGAGCAACTTGTTGCTCACCCTTGCTTAAATAACTTTTTCAGTTAAATCAGAGAATACCGGAGGTTCTAGTAAGGATAAAGGAAAATGAAAGGTTAATGAATAGCCGATGATTGATATGAACTTTTGTATTAAATATTAATATTAAGAATGATGTATCTCTTTTGAGACACTTAGATATTTTGTAAGAGTAAAGGTTAGATGACCTGGGATATTATTATTAAGTTATGTAATATAAGATGATATAAATATTTATGTTATTGAGTAACGAATTGGTAGATATATGTGATGAATGTATTGTATTGTGAGCACCAGATTTGAGGTACAGATATCCCGAATTTTGGGGCATCACACCCTTTATCTTCGGTCTTGAAATATGTGATTCTCGAAGCGTTTTATCTCTTCGATCTGAAATCCTTGGAATCTGAAAGCCTTAAACTCTTCGGTCTAACGACCTCAAACTCCCAAAACTTTATCTCTTCGGTCTGAAGTCCTTGAAATCTCAAAGCCTAAACTCTTCCGTAAAAAATCTTTAGAATCCTAAAACCTCAAACTCTTTGGTCTGATATCATCGGTCTCCTAAAACTTTATCTCTTCGATCAGTAGTCCTCGGACTCCCAAAAGTGTATCCCTTCGGTCTGATGCCTTCGAGCTCCCGAAGGCGCTAACTTTTTGGTCTAATGCCTTCGGACTCCCAAAAGCTTATCTCTTTCGCCTGATACCTCTGGGCTCCCGAAAGTTTATCTCTTCAGTCTGATGCCTCCAGACTCTCGAAAGTTTATCCCTTCGGTCTAATGCCTCCGAGCTCTTGAATATGTTATTGCTTCTGTTAGATGCCTCCGAACTTCCGAAAGTTTATCCCTTCAGTCTGACGCCTCCGAGCTTCCGAAGATGCAATCTATTCAGTTAAATACCTCTAGACTCCCAAAAGCCTTTGGTTTGATACCTCCGGACTCCCGAAGGCTCTATCTCTTTGACCTGAAGCCTTTTCGGCCGTAGGAGAATTTTTTTTCTCTACTCCTACTCTATATTTCATATGTCAAAAGAAGGGGGTAATGTTGGACCGTGTATTTTTACTAGAGTAAATAGGTCTAATGCTTCCAGCCCAATAAGCTTGGTATGTTACTCCTTAAACTCCATATGATTAAATGATGTGGCAGTTACCATAGCGGTTACAATTCAGCATTCATTTCAGACTTTAAGGCAGTTACTCTGGACATAATGGGGAAATGAGTTACTCCTCTGAGGTAGCCGCTACATGACTTAGCAATTAAAGGAGAAGTAACAACGACTATAAAAGAGAAGTGAACAATAGAGGGGGGGAAAAACATTTTTAGCCTACTATATACTAAGCACCTCTATTGTTAACATTTATTGAAACTTGTACTTATTCTTACATCAAAGGTATCCCATCGGCCTAAGTCGTCAAGTATATTCAACTGTTCAATTGTACAGGTTAAGCATCCTAAACAGCGGTTGAGCATTTTGATATCTTCAAGCATTAACACTTGAAATATTAGATTAAATTCTTAAGTACAAAAATAAAAATTATTAATTAATCTAATAAAGTTCAATAATATATTGCAAATTATAATTTTAAAAACCCTCCAACATTTATGCATGCCAGATTCTCAGCTTCAAAATATGGAAAGTGGCAAGCAAATGAAAGAATCTATCCCTGGACCCTGATCCCTATATCACACTTTCCACCCAATTTTCGTTAATATACATTTAATGACAATAAACTAAAAATAATATAGTTGTCGCTAACACTTGTAGATAGGGTTATTCAATTTTTTTTGATACAATCGATTTTTTGAGTATATCGAATCGGTTTGAACCGGCCAATTTGGTACAAAAAAGACTGATCCGGTATACGAACTAGTTCCAGTACTGGTTAGTGATTTCGAGAGTTCAGTATTTACCGAACTATACCGATTATACCGATTTTCTAATTATTTTTATTATTATTAATAATAATAAAATAAGTATTCTTAATAATAATAAAATAATAACTATTATTATTATTCAATAAAAATTAGTACAGTTTACCAATTCGGTATACTGGCCCAATCAGTGCCGATACCGTTATCGATACCGAGTTTTAGATAATTTCGATTCCAGTCTGGTTTTATACTAGTTGCACACCCAACCTTGTAAAAATAAACTATATAAAGATGACCTTTAAAATTAATATTTTCCATCATCTAATAAAAAAATACCAAACAAAATCATGGAATTTGATTTGCATACACATTGTGTAATCATTACTTTCCCTAATAAAGCTGTTTAATAATTCATACTAAATTTGAAATTCCGGATTTTCTCCTAAATTACCTATATAACTTGTTATTGAAAATGTAAAACACTACTTTTACATGTCATCCTTGTACAAAATATTCTCATAATTGAATAGCCAATTGTAGTATTATTTTCGTCACTGAATGTGCATCAGGAAAAATTATGTCCATTCATTACCAAATGAATTTTAGATAATCCACGAAATACCGCGGTTTAATATACAAATAAAACAGTACATCCTTCAGTTTCTTAGTCCCCGGTATTAAAGAAAGTTTCCTGCATAAATTCTGTCTCCTGTTCCTCAAAATCTGTTCAACAAGCTTCGATACCGCAATTATGTTATCCTTGTTAGGTACCAAACATGTATGCCCTAAAGTATGGCTGTCCAACGCATATACATATAACAGCGGTTTGACCAGTACAAGCATAAGAGCTAAAAATGGTTATCTGACAGCCTCCGGTGCAGAGTTACAATACGATGTGTGCAAGCAGACTAATTTAGTGCACATCAGGCACACACTCGCAAAACCGATGCCAGTTAGAAGTCCTAAACTGCTCTTACGAGTATCCAACCTCACGGCTCTTTTGAACATGCTCGCGAAGCATGGGAACAATCCCCCGCAAGCAAAGACCATTAAATGATCCAGACCACTATAGTTGTCGAGCCCTGCAAGTATTGCTCCAATGGCGGATAATGGGCCCACAAACCCAATTAAAGCTGCGGCTGCAAGGGACCCGTACCAACTGTCAGTTGCCCCATATATGCAGCTAGCCACAGCAGCTCCCCGAGGGAGTCCATGGAGAGAAACAGGAAGGACCATGTGTCGACCGAGCCCATAAGCTTTAGGTGCAGCAACGCCTAATGCAAGCCCCTCGGCCATAGCATGGAGAGCAATTGCTAAACAGGACAAAAATGCCTGAAGGGTGAGCGCACTCACCGAAAATCCCGTAACAGCAGATAAAGTATTTGCTGATGTTCTTTTGCGACTAGTGACCTTTAATACAACACTGGAAGATGAAATATGTACAAATGCGGATCCCAGGGCAAGAAGGAACATGAGGGGGAAAAAGTTCATCTTTGATGACAGAAGTAGCTGCAATGGTCGCCAGGCACCAAGGACAAAGGCAATGCCAGAAGCTACACCAGTGAGAAGAGCATGCTGAAGACGAAAAGCAAGAGCAAATGCGACAAGAAGATTGCCACCAAGCAATGGACCAAGACCAAAAAGTAGTGAAACGAGGAAAGCAGAAGTATCCTCTGAACTGCAATGTTAAGCACTCATAATTTAGTCACATATATATATATATGATACATAAATGTGTTTTTAGCACATCACAGCAAGCTCAAAAAACTGTAACATTCTTTCGAGGACAATGGTGGCAGCTGTTTGGGTTATTCTTCTATTTAATCCTCGTGTGTTATTCTAAATTCAAGTATAATTTTCTGAGTATGAATGGTTTTACTCTACATATAGAAGCATTTTATTGACAACTTGAGCAAGTGATAATATAAAATAAAAAATAGATAAAAGCATATAAGAGAAGAGACAAGAATTAGAACAATTAAACCTTCTGTAAATGAAAAAGGAAAAACTACAGAGTTATAAAAATCCCTGCCTAGGCACTAGGCAGTCCTCTAACGCATTGAATTGGCTAGGCGCCTAGATCCCTGCATAGGTAGAATCAGACTTCTACATTGAGACTCTACAATACTTAAATGAATTTGTTAAGTTTAAAAAAGAATTTGGTTATGTTTCATGTAAAATTTAAAAACATTACATGTAATATATGTTTTGTATAGTATAACAAGTAAATACCAAAGAAAAATAAATAAAAGAGATCTCCTAAGAAAATGCCTAGTCCGCCTAAAAAACACCTAGACACCGTCTAGGCGGACTAGGCACCCCTTCTCTTTCCTTCCTAGGTCCGGCTAACGATTTTTAAAACACTAGAAAACTACAATATCGCAGTGAAGGTGTGTAACTCTAAAGTATGAATCCCCAAATGTATCAATGGACAGTAGAGACTCACAAAGCATGGAAAGAAATACCATCTCACAACAAAGGAAAAGTCAAAGGACAACCACTAAAAATACGACCATTTCTCTCTGTCCAGGTGTCTCAAGGATAGGAAAACAACCACAACACTAAATAATCTTTCCATCTTCACCACCACCAAAAGCAATGAAATGAAAATCCTCAACAATTGTGGGGGGCAAACTCAACATTCCCCCAACATCCCAAAAAATCAAACACCAAAGACCAAAAGAGGGCCAGAGGACAATGAAGAAACAAAAGAAGGTTAGTCTCTCTCAGTTTCTTAAACATCACACTTACATCTGTAAGGTGATAAGGTCTTAACCACTGGTATTGACTAACGAAAACTAAAGACCAAACAAAAGCTCTGATATTTATAGGGAACCACCAGTCCAAATGACGAGCTAGAACGAATTCCTATAAGATAAGAAAAGAAAGACTTGCAAAAAAAGCTACCCCGGGAATCAGGAGAGAAGAGAAAAAAAAGAGTAGGATGCCAGATATAATGCATCCCTATCATTGAGATTTCCTTTATTTAATTTTTTTTTTCTTTCTAATAAAAAAAGTAGAAATTCCAAGATACCCTCAGCACCTAGGGCAAAACTAGCAACACGGGAGTCGTGTCGAGAAGAAAGGTAAAAATGACCCGGAAAGATGTATCAAAAGGTGCATATCTTGATATAAAAATCATCCTCAAGAATGCCCCTCCCATCCAAAAGAGAAAAAATAATAATATTTTTCAGCATATTTTTCTTTCTTTTGATAACGAGACTCCTATCAAGTTGAGACTCCTATCAAGTTTTCTCCATCTATTCTTCTTTTCTTTAGGGAAGTGAAATTTCCACAAACCAATTTGATATTTCCGTAGTGGTCCCTACCTCCTAACTAAATCAATTCATTTTGTCTAATTTACCCCCCATTGATACAATACCCAGTTACCTTTTCTCTCTCTGCAACTCATTCTTTCTATACCCAATTTAAAGGCCCTCCACCCCTGTTCATTCAAAATCAATCTTTCTTTCATACCTCGACCCACCACGACACCACCCAAAATCAATCACTTACTCTTTTCGCTGCCTCCTCTATGTATTCGTTGCATTTGGAGCCGCCTCTTCGGCTAAATCGTCAATCCGATTAAGTGAAATCTCCGATGTACTATGGGTTTAATTTTACCAAAAATAAACAATAACACCTTAGCTATGCGATTATGTACTGCTAGAAGGCCTTGAAGTTGAAATCAACTCAATTTACTCAAACACAAGAATTGGTCAAAAGAATGGAGATCTAGTGGGGGGTTAAGAGTGAAAACGTGAGTTGCAGTAGGGAGAGAAAGAGAGGTATAACGGTAAATTGGACACAAATGAATAAATTTAATTAAAAGGTGGGGGCCACTACAGAAAGATCAAATTGGGCTGTGGAAGTATCATTTCCCTTTCTTTATTATGTTCTTACTTCTTATGCTTATAAAATTATGTCGTCAGATTTGAAAACCATTTTTCTCTAACCATTATACATATTCTAATTTTACATATTTATACAGCTTAGTCATTCTCTTTTTTAAATCACAATCCTAGCTGCCTCAGGCTTTAAAAACTCCATATTAATGTTTCGGGTTACAGTTCAATACCCAGAGCAGCAACAGACCAGCTCTCAGTTAAACCCAGCAAACCGTAATTTGGCCCTAAAATTCTAAAATAAACTCCTATCCAATTCCGGAAGGTAGAACCCCACACTTAAACCCTCAGCACACATTCTTTGTTGGAAAGACAGCTTGAAATTCCTTTTTGTATGTCCTACATAACCTAGGCACTGTGTAAGAGTAGTTTTCTTTCACAATGATAAAATTTATTCTCCAAATTATCAAAGAGGAACAATAACTTAAGAAGATGTTGTTCAATCAAGTTGGAGCAATGGAGAAAAATGTCACTTACTTGTAGTTGCTAAAATTTTGGAACACAGCACCAAGAGCCTCCATAAAGGCTACTGACAAAGTAGCTGCTGATGCAACATGACTTGGAGAGGACTCCTACAGCATCCAAAAGAATATGAAAAAATATTTCTGAAACTCGTAATGGTTAAAAAGCAAAAAACTAATTGCCAAACACTGACAATTTGAACATTTATTCAGGTTCCAATTTAAATATTCAAATCAGATTGTAAGCATAACTGAATAAGAGCCTCAATAACTGACAAGCATAGTTCCTTCTTCCTTCTCTCTCCTTAATTTATTTTGGGCCAGAGAGGGATATACAGGAGTGAGTGCACTAAATTACTCAGTCTTGATAATATGTACATTAAAAAATTATGCAAAGAATGCCCCAGTCAAATACTGATACCAATAAATTAAATCTATATAACTCATGGCCGACCTTCAATGACGGTTAGTGTATATACCATATCATGACTTGTGTACAAAACTCAACATCCAAGTGAACGGTAGCAGAAACACAGGTTATGAAAGGAACAACTCCAAACTTCTTCAATATATGCAATAATAGATTGACAGAAATCTAAGTCAAAGGTCTTTGGAAGATCACAAGAGTTTAGCTTGGTCTCTAAGTCTTAGTTTTCTATAACTATAGTAATCATCGCAAGTTAAATACTGTTGATTAACGAGGATTCGATTTTAAGTTTTTGTGTTTGCTAACCCAATCAAAGGTTATGTGAGATTCCTCTTCTTCACATCCGATCTTTAAACTACCACATCTCATGCCTCTATCTTTAAACTATCGCATCTCATGCCTCAATTCTTAGATTCTTAGAAATATAAACTTTAACCTTTAACTTGAGGATTGCGAGCATGTCCACTCCCATTACAGCAGTTCAGCTACTTCTCTGTATACCTCTTTCACGGTCATTTTGAGTTTCATCATGTAACTTTCTCTCATTTAGGACCAATATTTGTAAAAAGTGTACGGTGTACTTTCACGAATCTTTCTTTCAGATTGAGGAAACAATATATAACATGGAGGAAACATAACAAAGAATATAGCATTTTCTTATCCCTTGCCCTAGAATCTTCAACATTAAGGAATTAAATTAAAGAATGTTACCTTGAATGCGTCTGGAAGAACCTCTGCTATTACCATCCAGATCATACAGCCAGCTGCAAATCCCGTGCAAAAAGGTAGCAATTTGTTGAACGCATCTGCGCATATAAATGAAGGCACTGCTACAATTGGCTGCATCAATTTGAAGAAAATATATATGACGCAAGCAGAAAAATAGGGGTGGGGGAGTCAATTATTTTAGTTTTCGTCATGTATGTACATACTGAACTATCATGCCTTTTAGTCTGAACTATCACGCTTTTTAGTCTTACATATAGAAACTATTAAAGCACTGAAATCAATCATATGTAATAACTTACTGTAGATCAAAATCCACCTAAAAGTCCCATAGAGGTCAAGTTATAATATAAGCAACCTGTGTACTGTGATAAAGTGTTCAGTTTATATTAGATATACATTGAAGTTAGACCATATTCTACATGAAACAAGTGGTACTGATTGAAGAGAACTATATATCCCAAAATGTCTATTGGTTTCATGCTATATAGAGCATGAAGCAGAATGTGAAGCACTATTTTCGCGCACACACAAACAAAAAGGTTATCAGTAAGAGGTATTGCTTCATACCTATGTCTGCCTAGAATAGCTACCTATGTAGAAATTAATGAACCAAAACAATATTCGCTTAGAATAGTTGTTTAAGCTTACGTTTTACTTTTCTTCATTTATGCCTATAAAAGGCTCAGCTTATAATGTTTTCAGCATTGTCAAGATCACCAATCAGATCAACAGAATGCATACGATGCTACTAATTCCTCCAGCTCTTTGGGAAGATGATTTAACAGAACAAGGATTCTGTAATGGATGCTCGAAAATGGTTCATTTTGTGCCTCACCACACAAGACTAATAATGCTTCTCACATTGCTGAGTTATATTTCCAGGAAATTTTGAGTTTCCATTGAATTTGTTAGGCCAAGGTTGGCTCTGTCTTAGAGAGATATAGAGAGAGAATAACATAGATATATAAATAGAGAAGAATTAGGGAGGAAGGAGCAGAATCCAGAGTTCAGAGGATGAAGGAAGAGGATAAGATATCAGTTTCCAGTTACCATTCAAAGCTTCCAAATGAATGTAGATTACATGACATGTCCTTCTTATACTAGTATTACTTACCATAGCAAGGATGCTAAACTACACCACTCTTCTCATTCACTCTTATCTAAATACTCACATTAGTCACATGGGATAAACTTGCTACTAGAATATACAACTAAATGCAAATTACCCATTATACCTTTGCCTGACAATCCCTCCCCCTTAGACCATAGGAATTTTTTGTAAGTCACAAACAACCCTCTAGGGTCAAAATTAAAAATTAAGTATTCGAACTTAAGACATTCTCCATAGACAATTTTCCACATACTTACCGAAGAAATCTGCCTTGTCCTTGCACATGGTGTTGCCAGATCTTGCCACTGTATCTACTTGAGTAAATACTATTCTACCCTTTTCTAACTAAAATGGAATCTCATGGATTATGCTTACTTAAAAGATAACTACTAAACTACTATTATTTACTGCCTACACCCCTGATGATACTACTGAGTTTGACACAAGCTGAAAACACAAGAACATGTCACAATCGAAGGAGACTTAGTGTGGATTCACCTAAGGAATGAACATTTCAAAGCAATCGATTGCTCTCTCTCCTTGCATTGGTGGTCTGTTTCAAGTGCTAGACAATATCAACGGTACTGCATACAAGATCAAGCTTCCTGGAAATTATGGCGCATCTGCCACCTCCCAACGTTTCACATTTTTCCCATACTATGAAGATCATTTTTTAAGAAATCAAAGACTCGAGGTCTAATCTTTTCCTAATCCAGGCTGAATGAAGCATAACGTAGCAATAAATGAAGAAATATTCCCACTAGACAAGTAATCAATGTAATGTAATGTAATGTATGAGGTATTGTTTCCTACCTATGTTTGCCTAGAATAATTATCTGAAGTAGAAATGAATCAGCACAACAATGTTTGCTTAGAATAGTTGTCTAAGAAGCCACCACCGGCCAAAACTTTTCACATAATTTATGTTGACTTTTCTTCATTTGTATGCCTACAAAACAATGTTTGCTTAGAGTAGTTGTCTTAGGTGCCACCACCGGCCAAAACTTTTCACATAATTTATGTCAACTTTTCTTCATTTGTATTCCTACAAAAAGCATACCTTTTAATAAAATCAGTATCCAAAACCTGAGTAAGAAATGTATTGTGCCCACAGAGCAATGGCTCCACTTTTAAGAGTGTCTATCATTGGATATGGCCATCCTAGGTGGTGTTTTTGATACACCCATATTCATACAATCGCGCCAAAGCTGATTTTCCGACATTCCCCACTTAAGAGCATTTTATTTCATATTGTTTTTCAGGTTTCAACAATCAGTGACCTCCATTGTTAAATTGAGCCAAATTTTCAGTCCGCTTGCAATCTTGCATGTTATTCAGTCAGAAAATTCATATCAACCGAACAATTGTCATGCATTACCTGTGGAAGTGATGTGATCACACTCCATAACATTGCATTCTGTGGAGAAACACCCCTTGATGCAAGCACCATACTTACAGCTAAGCCCTCAGGTATGTTGTGCACAGCAATAGCTAAAGTTATTAGCAGGCCCTGAGTTACACCTTTCGAGCCAGCGAAGGATACGCCAACACCAGAGCCTTCACCAAAAGAATGAAGGGTCATAATTCCAACAACAAGAATGACTTTAGTTGCATCTGCTCCTTTTATGTCCAACATACTCACTTCACCGTACTGCTCAAGAATCTAACAAAAAAAAAAGTACAAGAATTAGTGGTATGATTACAAAAGACAACACTTTCACACTCATGTTCTTTGAAGAGATTTCATTATATAATATCACTAAATGTAAATAAATTTCAGCAGGTTTGGTGATTAATATATGCACCAAAGTTTTTTTATTTGGGAGGACAGTGATATGTGATGTTGAAGCCCTAACTACTTCATTGCTAAATGATCTATAAGTGCAAGTTTTTAGACAATATAAGGAAATAGTGCTGTGAAATCATCCTATAATGAAAAATGCAACTGAAGCTCCTCAAAGGAGGATAAAGCATTTAACAAACCTGATTGTAAAACAATACAAAAGAATCAGCACCAGAAAAATTATGACTAGCACAAAGATGATAAAAATAACGATAACCATGAAAATGAAAAGCAACAGTTTTTTGTCATGAAGGGTGTCCAAATATCAAATTAAATGCTAAAATGTTACTGTAAGCTGATAGTTGGCTAGACTATAGCAAATCTCAGATATAGCAAAAAATTTGCATATAATCAAATACTTTTTATGTGTATGCATAATAAACACATAATTGATAAGTATGTGCATAATAAATAAATAAATACTTCCGCATTCCCTCCATCTGATTTTGTATGTCACGGTCAGTAGTAGAGGTGAGAAGTATGATAGAGCCAACAAGAACAAGAAAAACAGAAAGAATAATTATAATTTAAATTTAAGATGGTATATGTTATAAAACAACATTAACGAAAAGAAGCAACATAGAAGCTACTGGAATTTAAATTTAAAGTGTAGAGTAAACAAAATATATGAGATCAGGCCAAGAGTCGTCACCTTCTTACAAAGCCAAATGAAAATGGCTCCCGCTAAAATACCCATGACAACCATATTGCCACTACTACCATGGTCACGTCCTTCCTGTATGAGATCAAAGCTTGCTGCCAACATCACCCCAGCAGCCATTCCATTACATATCCCTTCCCACTGGGGATCAAGCTCCACAAAGAAGAACGGTATTGCCCCCAAACCAGTGGCTGCAGCCATTGCAAGAGTGAACAATGCAACCGTGGACACTGAAACTCTGCTAACCTTTCTATCACCAAGTTCATCACTAGTTCTATCAGAACCGAAGGAACCCTTTGTACCTGAGCCATCAATAACGCTTGTATTCTTTAATGGAGCAGCTCTTAACCTTTGTGACTTTTCATTATCTGAATCTGCTGTTGCATAACCATTCAGAGCTACTAAAAAGATTAATACAAATAGGACAACTTTGAATGTTAAGTTCATTCTCAATGACATGTACATCACCAAAATTATAAATTTTAAAACTTTATAATCCAGATGACAATCCAAATGCTCATATACTCATACTGTCAACCAAAATTATAAGGATTTCTATAGACCTAATTCATCTTCCTCTAAACCACCTTTATCCTGATCCCCAGAGAGCAATCAAGCAGAACTCTTCAGCTAAACAGAAACAACTGGAAAATGTAACTGACAAAGATCAAGAGCTGCTGAATTCCATCATGTGAACACTATAGATTGAGGTACCAAGCCTATACATCAATGAACACTTGGATACCTCAGCTGCAGTAAAAATATGAATTGAAATAAGCTTATAAGTTTAGCCTGGGAAAAGATCTAAGCCAGTGTCACTAAGCCAGACCCATTACAAATAAATTCATAAAAATGTAAATCACAATGGTTACAAATCCAAATTCAACAATATAAGGGTAAGGGTTAGAATTGGGTTTCAAAAGAACCCAACTTAGAATGTTGACATGTAAGCAAGGAGAAAGCGTTGATGGCACATAAATTATAGAACAGTAATTGGTTACAAACTTAGGGAGTGAATGGGGAGCGTATCTTAGTTGCAATATTATGATATACTTCTTTGGGCACAACTTAGAATCGGTTAACATTATACTCCCATCAACATAAAACAAAACAAAACAAAATCTCAATTACAAGTCAAACTATTCAAAGGAAATTATAATTTCAAATTCATAGCTACACTACTTATCAAAAGAAAAAAAGCTTATTACTCAGTACTCACCTGCATGTACATCAGTGCATGTTGTATAAGAATGTGCAGTTTAGATGTAGAATAATAAAGTTTAGATGATATATCCCAAACATCATAAAATTCTACTAGCTGAGCTTCCAAAAATAAGTTTCATTCTGGGACATCCCAATTCCCAAACAGGTAAGATTCTTAAATTGGTAGCATTGTTATAGCTATACCACCGGATTAAAATCCAAGCTTGCATGATAATTAACAGTTCCAAATTTATACCTTTTGTACTTGTTGTATTACTAATTTGTTTCGAAAAACACAATTCATATTAATCATCTAAAAAAGACGGACAAATAAATCCATTCGATAATCAAAACCCACAACCCATATCCATCAATAAGGACCAA
This sequence comes from Hedera helix, assembly GCA_947179155.2. Lineage (NCBI taxonomy): Eukaryota > Viridiplantae > Streptophyta > Magnoliopsida > Apiales > Araliaceae > Hedera > Hedera helix. The sequence continues at coordinate 7,348,434 of OX359280.1, read as the reverse complement.
AGTCCAACATTACAAGAACAGTTTAGCAAAAAATTAAAACTTTAATAAGCATAATAAAAAATTAATACCACAAAAACCCACCATGCCAAACTCTCAATCCAAATAAAAATTTTGGGGCAAGTCTATATGCATCAGCTGATATTCTTAGATACAGAACTATCAAAACTACAATAAACCCCGAAAATTTAGGCTAAAAATATTGATGGTTTAGGGATTTTTAAGGGTGAGAAAGTAGATGAAGAAAGGGGTATACATATAAACATACAAATACATTTATATATGCAAAATGGAATTTAATTTTTTATTCGAAAAATACTTACAGATCTAAGAGGAATAATTGCCGGAAATTGTTTCTTCTTTATTGTCTGAACTTCTGGGTCTGCGTGATTATGAACAGGATTTTACAATTTGATCGGAGAGAGAAAATCCAGTAACATGTTGACTAACGTTTCACACAAATCTCCCCAAATTTAAGATATTTTTAATTTAACCCCTGAAAATATTTGAATTTTTTTTTTTAAATTAATTGGTCCAACACAACATTCCAAGCTGTCCGATCTCTTAGTAAGAGATTCTATCCTTTTCTTCTAAGAAAAAATTATTGCACTTGATAGAGTCTTTAAATTATTTATTTCTTCTCAAATAATAGTAATATTGTATTTTTTACAAAATATTGATTTAATCATTTGATTAATTTAAGTGTTATGTTAAATTACATATATAAGTGTATTATAGTTCACTTGTGATTGGCCAATAGATAAAGCAATCACCCTTCGTCCCAAAAAAATAAAAATATATTTTCAAATTTTAATACTCCCTCTATTAATAAATTGTAATTACACAAAAAAAAAATTATTATATCATTATTTTTATCATAAGCTAATTAATTGTTACTATGTCATTACTACTATTTTTTTGTTAATGTTACCATAAGTTTAGTAAATTAAAATTTCTTAAGAATCGTGGTTTATATTTGATTTGTATATCTAATTTTAAAATAAATGAAACATTAAAATAAAATCAGACAAAGAATACATGTATATATAACTCCTCTTAATTAAGGTTAGAGATCTAAATTTGGATTCTCAAATTTGTTTCACATTTCTTTATTACACTTTTGTGTTTGTTTAAAATTTTAATATTGAACAATCAATAGAATAATTTTTTATTTTTATTTTGGGGGGGAGGAGGAGGGGGTGTTAGACGGATTTAATATAGTAATATCTGTATTTGTATTCAAAAATTTAATATCTTATTTGTATTCGTATCAGGAATTTTAAAAAAAATATCCGTATTTAATATTCAAAATTATATTCGAATACGAATAATATCTGTTTATAAAAAAAAGTCTAAGCAAAGAAATCGACAAATTAATAATCGAAAAGCCCAATCCAAATAAATCTAAGGTAGAGACGAACGTGCACAAAGCTCAAAAGCAACGTTGAAAGTACATGACTGGATGTTTAAAATTGTGTAAAACTCAATATTTTTATGATAAAAAAACTAAGATTTTGACGATTTTTAGAGAGAGAAAAGAGAGATGAAATATGAATTGGTATTGGAGACAGAAAGTGAAAAGAAACTGATATAGGAAAAAGACGGTGAAAAGAAAAGTGGGTCTGTAATGGTGAGACTAGGTGAATATTTTTGTGATCCACAAGCTATATGTATATTGCTCTACATTACAATAACAGCAGGAGTGTGTCTTGAGCCAAGTGCCAACATTGTGTCTTGTGCAACATTGTGACTGCTATATTAAAAATTATATAAAAAGATTATTTACGTCCTTTCATCACTTTCAATGTTTTTTAACCTCTTTCATCAATTATATATAGTGTTATAATGAATTCGAATTAAAATACACATGAATATTCGGATATTTACGGTTAAATATTAAATAAATACGAATATTGTTATATTTATATTTATTTATTTACAGATATCATATATTCAAATATAAATATATCTATTTTATTTTAAATATAAATAATATCCGTTTTATTTCGAATATAAGTACGAACGGATACGAATTTTTCAGTTATCATTTATAACCTTAAGAATAATATCATGTATATTTGATACCTGAAAAAATAAAACCCCTAACATATCCATTAAAAAGCTCACATAATAATATTTGCAACTCATTATTTTATGATGAAGAGAGTTATACGTTATTTTTTTCATGTCACATCAATGAAAAATTCTAAATTTATTTGAAAAAATTATCCGTAAAAAAAACGAAAGAGTATGGCCCCACTTCATTTATATTTTACAAATGAGGTGGGGTCATACTCCTTTGTATTTTATGATAATAATGTTTATGGGTAATTTTTTCGAGTAAGTATAGAAGCACCCCACATCAATACCTACATTTAGAAGGCCGATTTGACTTCAAATTTTAATTAATTGAAAGACTAATCTAGTTAACTCGTTAATAATTCATATTATTCAACCAAATTAGTTCGATAATAATAAATATTGTGTTTATAACGGCGTTGACTAAATAATTGTTAATTTTATGTTTAATTATTTATTATATTAATTTTTATTTTTATTTTAATTATTGATGATAGGTGCGGAATTTTAACATTCATTGAATACTCAAGTTTGTTCGTTTTACAAATTTCATGAATTCATTTAATCATAATTATATTTAATATGAGTTATTGTGATTTTTTACACAAATCACCAAAAAAAAAATGAAAAAATGACAATAAGAGAGAGAAAAAATAAAAGAGAACTATAAATTTATTAGATATTTTGTAAAAATTAATGTAATTGAGTGACTTGAATCTCAAACACATTTCATAGGGAAGCCCACAAATTGACCAAGTATTATATTTTTTCTTCTTGAGTTCAATATTATTCAGTTTAGTATTTTACATGAATTAGCCTCAAGCTCAATTTTAAATGATGGAAGAAAATTAACGAATAATGTATTATATGTTTAAGTATAAATCTTTGATTAATTATAAATTTTGTCATTTTATACATAAAAATTATTGAATAGCTCAAAAAATTTATGAAATTATAACATAAAAAATAAAAGATGCACACAACTCACACGAGCTAATAGACTAGTAAGTACTAAGGTTTAAGTCATTAAATTAAATGTTAATTTGTTATGCTGTGAGTTTATATATTCTTTTTCTATGAGGATTTCTTTTTTTAGACTTATATTCTCACGCATAAAAACTTTTGACGTTAATCATAATTTTTTTATTTATACGTACAATTTTTTTCTTCATGTAATTATGAAATTTATTTTTACTTTGATATGGTCCAAATGAAAATATAGTATCTACCGACACACATACTGATTTTGTCACTAATCATCACTATATATTCAAAACTCAAAACCATGGATGGACGCGTTGTTTTGCGGACGGGGGCCACGGGGAAAAGCAACCCACAGGTTTAAGGGGAAAGAAAGAAACATTAAAACCCTTAAAGTTTTAATATATTTGCTCCAAGTCCTTTAGGTTTGTGTACAAATTCATTCATATTTTTTAGAATTTATTTTATTACAATTCAATTAGGAAAACATTTCATCCTAAGGAGAATTTAAGAAAATTTATGTTTTTTCATCTCGTGCCTTAATTAATCGTGATTTCTGTTTAAAGATAGACTGAACCTAGAAATTTTGATTTTGCACTCTAGTCTCCATCTTAGATCTGGGGAGGGCTCTCCTTATTTTGGAGAGACCCTTTCCTAGATCTCTCTTCTTATACTCTAATATTTATTTATTTTTTATGGAGTTTATTTTCTCATTTTGTGGACTAGTTTTCTCCATGATATAACTGGTTTATTTCTCTCTGTGAAAGAATTTTATTATCACCTCTTGATAGATTTTGCTTTCTCCAGTTGGAAGACTTTTTTTCGTCTGTGACAATTTTTTTCCAGTGCTTGAATGGTTGAAAATGGATTATTCAGATTTGGGTGTGCTATTATCATAACGGTTCGTTCTCCTTTTACTTGTATTGAAAAGCCGCTCATATATGTATATTCTATTATTGCTTTTAAGATTATGATTATTTTTCAGGAGTATATCTAGTGTCCAATAATTGTTGTTCCGATTGGTTGTGTTTTCCAATTATCTATTATTTAGTTTGAAATGATTATTATTTCAATTCTTTATATTGTATTTTTTTCATTGTTTATAACAATTTATAATTTTAATATATTTCAATTAATTAGACTAATTGATAAAAAAAAGACAAACACTTTTGATCTATCTTTATATAAAGACTTTAAGTACATATAATACTCTTTTAAAAAAATACAAGGAACTGTTAAACCCATAAATACCATTCATTTCATCTTTTAAAAGATTTAGATTAAAAGATGATATTTAAATGAATGGTTTAGATTAATAAAATCTTAAAAGATAAAATGAATGGTATAGATTAAAGACAATATAGAATTTGAAATGGATGATGTAGATTAAAAGATGATATTTAAATGAATGGTTTAGATTAAGAAAATCTTAAAAGATAAAATGAATGGTATAAATTAAAGATAATATAGAATTTGAAATGGATGATGTAGATTAAAAGATGATATTTAAATGAATGGTTTAGATTAAAGAAATCTTAAAAGATGAAATGAATGGTATAGATTAAACATTATCTTGAAATGAACGGTTTGGATTAAATTAGGAAATCTTGGTTATGATAAGATTTTTGGCTATAAATAGAGGCCTTAACTTAAGGATTTTTCATAAACTTCCTTACTTGTTCTTTCTTTCTCTCTCTAAATACTTCTTGTGAAAGTTCTCTCTAAGTGTGCTTAAGTCATCTTGAGTATTTGTGAAGATCTATAAGTGTACGTGTACTGTTCAAGTTAATCAACCTCATTTAAATCAATATCCAGTCACGTGTTAAGGTAAGGGATTATCATTATTTGATTCTCGAAAATAATATCGTTTCTTTCTTACTCATAAGATGTGCTTTTTATTTCCATGTATTAAATTGTGGGAATAACCTTACGGCGCGGATTACCGCCTGTTGGTGAATAACCTTTCGTATTCATTCCTTATTAATCTCTGAGAATAACCTTACTGCGTGGATTACCGCCTGTTTGGTGAATGACTCTTCGTATTCAATTTTTATTAAATTGTGGGAATAACCTTACGGTGCGGATTACCGCCTGTTGGTGAATAACCTTTCGTATTCATTCCTTATTAATCTCTGAGAATAACCTGACTACGCGGATTATCGCATGTTTGATGAATTACTCTTTGTATTCATTTCTTATTTGTCTCTTGTGGAAATAATTTGTCTACACGAATTATCACATGACACTTTTATTGCATATTCGTTTATAATATCATTTTCTTTCATATTCGTAAGTAATATTATTTTCCTTTATACTCATAAGGGATACCATCTTTTTCATCTTCCATTATTCAAACTTACTATGGTAAGGGATATTAATTTCCTTCACCTTTTGTTAATCAAACCTGTTACGGTAAGGGATATTATTTTCTTTCATACACCTAAATCGAAACTTATTATGGAACTATTGCTTTTATAATTCCTGAACATATTATATGTTCCATAATAGTTGCACTTCATCATTTCAATTGAACCATCCTATTTACGTGAACCTTTCTATTGAACTGTAACCGTTATTCTGAACTGTGGATCTTGAATATCATTTTTAAATTTCACTCCACATCATGTTAACAATTTGGACATTATTTGAATCTGTACAAAGTAAACTTATGATACTTATTGTTTATCCTGTTTCTTCTGTTCATCATTTATATCATTCTAATCATCCAAAATCAAGTTGTTGTGAATATCTGTGGCCGGGGGCACATATGCGATATAATTGTTGAACAGATGATAGGTTAAAGGCGATATAATAGGTTAAAGGCGATACATCTGTTCGGTGTCTTTTATGGCACGTGGTGATTGTTCTCTTTGGCCCGTAGTGCAAAGATGAACTGTTGTTTGGTATGATTATGACCAAAGGCTGAATCTGGTATAATCATAACCGTTGGTATTATTTTGAATGTCTTTGGCCCGTAGTGCAAAGATGAACTGTTGATCTGCATGATTATGATCAGGAACTGTGAATTTGTATTATCCTGACTAATAGTATTTCAGATGATAAAAGTTGATGATGTTTTTTTTTCTAAAAAGAGAAGCGAGTGGACACTATAGTCTGCATTATTCTTCTAATAGATTGTTTATTCCGCTGCTATTATTGATCTGAACATTGTTTAAGAATTTAACTGCAGTTTTTGATATAAACCTTGTAGTCTATTGTATTCTATCAAGAACTCAACTGTTGAAGACTAATGATAATTTATTCGTCATTATCTTAGTCATGATATTCTTTACTGGGCTATTTGAGCTCACCCTTTCTTTTGTTTCATTGTTTTTCAACATGAGATGGAAACGTATCTGGGTCTAGCCGGGGAATAGAGTGAGAGTCTGAGTAATAACTATCGTAGTCTTCACGCGTTGTACAATAGTGTGATAATAATAGTGAAGACTTAGTTGTGTATTATTATACACTGTATTGTTGAACGTTGTTCTACCTTATAATAATTTTGTTGTAGTCTTTTGACGACTCAAGTTTGGGCTGTATGGGCCCAGATTTGGGGGCGTCACAGTTGGCATCAGAGCTTAGGGATATGGTCTTTAATGGAGATCTGGGGTTAGAACTAGGAGGGGAGAGACGAATATAATCAATCACTAGTAAAGAGGAAGAAGGTCTTGCTGTCACCTCCTGTCTGGGACGAGATGGTACTGCTTCGAATCTAGGAGGATATATTGAAGTTTGAACCATCCTCATCCCTTGAGGTGCTCTTCCTCTTCTGCTGTAGTCTGAGCTCGTTCTTGTTTGCTCTGCTGTGCTCAGTTTCTTCTCCCCCTTGTTAGCATCATTAATTGTTGCTACTTGTTCTGAAAGCTGCTATATGCCCTGAATAATTTCTTGAAGTTGGGTCTTAGTGGCAGCGACATCATCTTGGTGGGCTTGGAGTCGTTCGTCAGCCATGATTTATTTTTGCTCCACCAATGACAAAGTGTCATTCGACCGATGTTGTTGTTCTGTGAGAGAGTGCTTCAAGGCAATGATCTCATTACTGAGGAGAGTGATAGATTTGTCATTGGTTTCTTGAAGAATAACAACGGCCTGCTGATGTTTGTTCAAGGCTTCCAGAAATTTTTTATCCCTTTCTTGGAGATTTTCAGAGACTGCTGCCGTTAACTGCCTTAATCTTGTGGAGAATTGTTTATTCAGACTGGTAAAGAGACCATTGGCAGCATCAATGACATCGTCCATTCTACGTTGAAGGTTGTGGGATTTCGATGCCAGGTCGTTTTGTATCTCTTTATAGATATGGCTTGTCAAGTCAGTTAAGCCCTCAGTTGTAAGAAGCCGAGATACCTTGTCTAAAATTTCCTGGAGAAGTTGAGATGATTGTCGCTGGTCAGCCGTAGAGCTTGGAATGTGAAAGTATTCGTGACCAGAGGTGGAGGGAATATCCTCATAGGTTAATAGGAGTTTTGAAGATGGAGCCGGAGGAATTGTTTGCTGAGTAGGTAGAATTTCAGGAGAGTCTGGAGGGCACTCTACGTTTTGATTATTTAGGCTTTCTTGACCACCAGTCGTAGAGGGTGATGACTTTACGATCGGGGAAGTGTTGATCGTAGAGTTTGATGCAGAGTTGGTATTTGGGGACTCCTCAAATTTATTGAACATAGATGAGGGTGAATGAATTTGAATGAGGGCTAGAGGAATAAAATGTACCTTTTGCCCTAAAGAATGTGAGAAGGAGCTGCAAGAAATGAGCTTCTGGGCATAAAATAGATTCCGAGGATAGCCTTGAGCTATAATCACCACATTTGGGTAAGCTTTGAACGTCCAGAATACCTGATCCCATGCATTGTGCACCAGAGCTCGGTGGAATGGCATCAGTGGCAAAAATTTCAGCAAGCAGTTGTAGTTCAGATGCCTTTTCTCATCTCTTCCAATGGCCACTATTTCGATGTCATCCTTTTCATCAGTATTCATTGTAGCTGAAGGGACTGAAGTACCTTCGTGAAACTCCCCCTCAGCCAGAGCATCCATAGGCTCAACTGCCTTAGAAGACTCCTTCTCAACTAGAGAAATGACAGCTTTTTCAAGTAGCTCCCCCTTAGCTACTGAGTCTTTGTCGGCTAATTTAACTAGCCTTCTTCTCTTTCTTTTTGGCTCTTTTGGGGTTGCCTCTTCATCTTCATACTTACTGCGAGTTTCCCTCCGTAAATCAGAATCTTCATCCTGATGCAGCCTTTTCTTCAGGAGCAGCATCAGGAGCCTCATTAGATGAGCCCTGAGGTTCTTCAATCTTAAGGGCTTTCTTTCCTTTTCTCTTTCTGATGAGACCCTGAGATTGTTTGCTAACATCCTGAGATTCTTCTTCTGCAGGAGTATTCTTTAATAGAGATGGCCCTGCCCCACTCTGCGTTCCTTCACTATCCCCTGAGCGGGATAGTTTCCTGTTTTCAACTGGATTCCTCCTCCAGTTGTCGAAGATTCTCTGGGTGATTCTTTTGTTAGTATTTAGGGCTTCTCCTTCGTCAGGCTCAATCAGATCCCCCAAAGATGATCTAAGGAGAATGCTGATGAATCTCCCATAGAACATTTTTCTGGTCCCCTTTGCTTTTTCGGTATTCTGGATCTAGTTCCCTATCCATTCCATCAGCAAAGAGCCATAGTTGATGTTTGTCTTCTTGACTATAGCTGTCATCAATTTCAGCTGCACCTCACTGACTGAGTCATGAGCCGAGTCTTTGCATAGTAGGCATTTACCAACCACATATGCCAGGAACTCATATTTCTAAGGAAATTATTTCTTCTTTAAACCTTTTAATCCTGGATTCTTTTGGTGGTGCATTCTTCTCAGGCCTTCTTCGGTATTCACTATATTTAGAGATGTAAGGCCTCCTTGCTTGAATCCTAGGGCAAGATTAAATTCTTCCGCAGTGAGGTTGAGTTGTACTCCTCTTACAGTAATGGTTAGAGTTCCATTTGCATAGGATCCATTTATGTAGAATTCTCGGATAAGCTTTGACAGAATCCTCGTGTTAGTTCCCAGAGCTTCTCGCAGACCCGCCTTTTCTAGCAACTGGATTATCCTTTTGAAATGCTTATCTGCCGATGTGAAAGCTTCGAAGTTGAGCTCGTTTCCAGAAATGACTTGAGCAGGTGTCATTTGATAGTTTTACTGAAATAGTAGGAACGATTTATCTGAGTATTGAAAACTTAGGGTTTTGGATTGAGAGAGATGGATACGAATGATAGATTTTTGATTTGAAAAAATAAACGACGTGCAGTTTTCAAAGTATTTAAAACTTCCCTCTATGTTTGCTGAGACGCGTGTCATGTTCTAATAGGAGCATCTCATTTGGTTGATGACCTTTTTGCCCCTATAGCTTTACGATCCCTCTTGTCACTTCAAATCTTTTGTTGATGTTCGTTGAGTTAGCTTTACGATAAAGGAATACTCTGGAAATGAGCTCAACTTTGAAGCCTTCGATACAGCAGATAAGCAGTTCAAAAGAATAATCCAGTTGCTAGATAAAGCTGGACTGCGAGAAGCGTTGGGAACAAATACAAGGATTCTATCAAAGCTTGTTCGAGAGTTCTACGTAAATGGATCCTATGCTAACGGAACTCTAACCACCACTGTAAAAGGGGTTCAGCTCAACCTCACCGCTGAAGAATTCAACCTTGCCCTAGGTTTCAAGCAAGGGGGCCTAACATCTCTAAGTATGGTGAGCACCGAAGAAGGGCTGAGAAGAATGCACCATCAAAAGAATCCAGCACTGAAAGGGTTGAAGAAGAAAGAATTTCCTCAGAAATACGAGTTTTTAGCCGATATTGTAGGAAAATGTCTCCTCTGTAAAGATTCAGCCCATGACTCAGTCAGTGAGATACAGCTGAAAATAATGACAGCCATAGTCAAAAAGACAAACATCAACTATGGCTCCTTGCTGTTGGAATGGATAGGGAATTGGGTCCTAAATACAGAAAAGGCTAAGGGGACTAGAAAAATGTTCTTTGGAAGATTCATCAGCATTCTCCTTAGATCATCATTGGGGGATTTAATTGAGCATGATGAAGGAGAAGCCCTCAATACCAACAAAAGGATTACCCAGAAACTCTTTGACAACTGGAGGAGGAACCCAGTTGAAAATATGAAACTATCTCGGTCAGGGGATAGTGAAGGTACACAGAGTGGTGCAGGGCCATCACTTCTGAAGAACACTCCTGCTGAAGAAGAATCTCAGGAGGTCAGCAGGCATTCTCCGGGTCTTGACAGAAGAAGGAAAGGAAAAAGAGCTTTTGAGCTTGAAGAACCTCAAGGATCTTCAAATGAGGCTCCTGTTACTGCTCCTGAAGAAAAGGCTACTTCAGGGGATGAGAGTTCAGATCTGCGAAGAAAGACTCGCAGCAAATATGAAGCTGAAGAGGTCATTCCAAAGGAGCCAAGGAAAAAGAGAAGAAGGCTAGTAAAGTTAGCCGACAAAAGCTCAGTAGCTAAGGGGGAGCTACTTGAAAGACCTGACCTTACTCCAGGTGAAAAGGAGTCATCTGAAGCAGTTGAGCCTATGGATGCTCAAGCTGAGGAGGAGCTTCCAATTGTTCTTGAGCCAGCAGATGCTCTGGCTGAGGGGGAGACTCAAGATGACATTTCAATTCCTACAACTACAATGAATGATGATGAAGAGGATGACATTGAAATAGTGGCCGTTGGAAGAAATGAGCAAAGGCACCTTAATTTCAACTGCCTGATAAAATTCTTGCCACTAATACCATTCCACCGAGCTCTGGTCCACAATGCATGGGATCAACTCTTCTGGACCTTCAAAGCATATCCAAATGTGGTGATTATTGCTCAAAGTTATCCTCAGAATCTGTTCTTTGCCCAGAAGCTCATCTCTTGCAGCTCCTTTTCACAAACTTTAGGGCAAAAGGTACATTTCATTCCTCCAACCCTCATTCTAAATCATACACCTTCACAAATATTCAATAAATTTGAGGAGTCCTCGAGTACTCATCCTGCATCAAGCTCTACGACCCACACTTCCCCGATCGTAGAGTCCCCACCATCTACGATTGGTGGTCAAGAAAGCCTACATGATCAAAACGTAGAGTGCCCTCCAGACTCTCCTGAAATTCTGCCTACTCAGCAAACAATTCCTCCGGCTCCATCTTCAAGACTCCTGTTAACTCACGAGGATATTCCCTCCACCTCTGGTCACGAGTACTTTCATATTCCAAGCTCTACGGCTGACCAGGGACAATCATCTCAACTTCTCCAGGAAATTTTAGACAAGGTATCTCGGCTACCTACATCTGAGGGCTTAACTGACTTGACAAGCCACATCCATACAGAGATACAAAACGATCTGGCATCGAAATCCCACAACCTTCAACGTAGAATGGACGACATCATTGATGCTGCCAATGGTCTCTCTACCAGTCTGAACAACCAATTTTCCACAAGACTGAAGCAGCTAACGGCAGCAGTCTCTGAAAATCTCCAAGAAAGGGATAGAATTATTCTGCAAGCCTTGAACTCACATCAGCAGGCCATTGTTATTCTTCAAGAAACAAATGATAAATCTATCACCTTCCTCAGTAATGAAATCATTGTCTTGAAGGACTCTCTCAGAGAACAAAAACATCGGTCGAATGACACTTTGTCATTGGTGGAGCAAAAACAAATCATGGCTAACGAAAGACTTCAAGCCCACCAAGATGATGTCGCTGCCACTAAGACCCAACTTCAAGAAATTATTCAGGGCATCCAGCAGCTTTCAGAACAGGTAGCAACAATTAATGATGCCAACAAGGGGGAGAAGAAACTGAGCACAGCAGAGCAAACAAGAACTAGCTCAGATCACAGCAGAAGAGGAAGAGCACCTCAAGGGATGAGGATGGTTCAAACTTCAATATATCCTCCTAGATTCGAAGCAGTACCATCTCGTCCCAGACAGGAGGTGGTGACAGCAAAACCTTCTTCCTCATCAATGAGACCTTCTAGCTCACAGGAATGGTTTCAAATTAAAGAAGAAGAAGCTGTGTTGAGGGAAGAAGAACTAAGAAAAGCTGAAGAAGAAATGAGAGCATTCTTCAAGCAGAGGGAAGAAGAAGGCAGGAGACCTCCTAGTAGAAGGAGATAAGTTATTTTTTTTCTGTTGTTTTCTCAATTGTATCATCTGACAAAAACATCAATAAAATTCATATTTTTCTCTAGAAAATACAGCTGCTCACTGTATGATTAGGCATTCAATTACTCTTGCATTTTGCCTATATTAATATGTTCAAAATCACTATCTGTTAATAATGTTGTCATCATCAAATTGGGGGAGATTGTTGAACATTGAATGATTAAATTTGATGATTAGAAATAATGTACAAAGGTTGTATTAGATAAGATCAAAGCTGTTAGGTTGATCTATTATTACTTGTATAAAAGTCTTGTGTGTTGTACTAAGACTTAGATAGATCAAAACTGTTAGGTTGATCTGTTGATGTAATAAAATCGTAGAAAGAACTCTACGATTTGTGTCAAGGAAACTCTACGATTCGAACAGACTCTACGATTAAGGCAACCAATCGTAGAGTGGACTCTACGACTGCGATTCCGAAGACTCTACGATCAAGTCAACCAATCGTAGAATGGACTCTACGATTGTGGTCCAGAAGACTCTACGACCAACCAGACTGTTCTTTCTGAGAAACCTTAAATTGGACTCTACGATCAACATTCTAACAGTTGAGTAAACTCTACGATGATCAGTAAGAGATAATCCTTTACAGATCATTCACGTAAGCAAGGATATTCGTAGAGTTGATCATATAAGATCGTTGAGCAAAAAGGCAAGAGACATCACGTTTCTCAGATCAGGAGCCATTCTATTCAAGTATTTAATCTTCATCAAAGTAACCAAAAAGGAAGCCTCTACAAATCGATCAAGTCACAAAAGTCAGGAGTCTGACCCAAGCGCACTATGGAACAGAAAGAAGACTTTCAAGGCAGAAAAGTCAGAAGACTGTGTCCTATCAGACCTATAGTTTGGGAGGACCAAACGACTCTATAAAAGTTAGTGGGAACCTACGACTGACATATCTGTCCCAGAGGAAAAAGGAAAACAACATTACATGGACTAACAGGTCAGATCAATTTATATCTCGTCAGAGCTTTAATGAGCTTTATTAATATAATATTCAGTAGCTCTCCTCTATGAGGTAACGGAAAGAAATACACGTTCAAACAGATGATCCAACGGGAAGAAATCTGAAGCCCTTACTTCTTAAATACGAAGATCAGCAGAAGAAAAGATAGCACTGAACAAAAAGAAAAACGCAAGAAGTGAAAAAGATTGAACTGATAAAAAAGCCTGCATTGCTACTAAGCCCTTCAAACATTCAAGCTGATAAGCAACTTAGTAGCACATCCAAATATACATCAATCCAGAAGAGTTTTCTGTGAACTGGTATAAGCAAGTCTGTTAGACTTGAAGAGTTCTTTGTGAACTAGTGTAAGCAAGTCTGTTAGACTTGTAAAGTTCTTTGTGAACTAAAATCCCAAGACTGCGGGTCTTGAAGGAATCTTAGTGATTCAGTTATTGTAAAAGTATCCTTAGTGGATTTGTTGCTGAAAGAGCAGAACAGTGGAGTAGGAGTATTGTGTGCTTTGAACCACTTAAAACCCTGAGTCTCTCTCTTTGTGTCTTTCATTTGCTATATCTGTCATATAATTGTTTGTTGAATTATTAATTTAACATTTCAAGAAAAGATTAAATAAATCATATTCCGCTGTGTTAAACTTCTGTTTAAGAATTAATCAAGTGAGATAATTTCAAAGAGAAGAAATTTTAAAAGAATCTATTCAACCCCCCCCCCCCCCTTCTAGATTACTATCGTGTCATTGGGAACTAACACTAAATTTGGAGTTCCTTTAAGATACTTGAAAATTCTTTTCACAGCTAATAGATGAGACTCTTTGGGGTTAGCCTGAAATCTAGCACATATACATGTAGCAAACATTATATCTGGTCGGCTCGCAGTAAGATATAATAGTGAACCTATCATACCTCTGTACTGAGTGATTTCAGTGGATTTACGATTTACATCTTTGTCAAGCTTGGTGGCAGGTGGCATAGGAGTCTTCATGATAGATGCAGATTCCATGCCATATTTCTTTAATAAGTCTTTGATGTATTTGGCTTGATTAATGAATATGCCTTCATCAGTCTGCTTCACTTGTAGTCCAAGGAAGAAGTTGAGTTCTCCCATCATGCTCACTTCAAATTTGCTCTGCATAAGCTTGGCAAATCTTTCACATAATTTTTCATCAGAGGAACCAAATATGATATCATCTACATAAATTTGAACTAGCAGTGTCTTATCCTTATGTTTTCTCAAAAATAAGGTAGTATTTATTCTTCCTCTAGTGAATCCCTTTTCAATGAAAAAGTTAGTTAAGGTTTCATACCATGCTCTAGGTGCTTGTTTAGACCATATAGTGCTTTATCTAATTTATAAATATAATTTGAAAAAGTTGGATTGATAAAACCTGGAGGTTGTTCCACGTAAACCTCTTCTTGGAGTTCCCCATTTAGAAAAGCACTCTTGACATCCATTTGGAAGACTTTGAACTTCATGTGAGCAGCATGGGCAATGAAGATCCTTATGGCTTCTAACTTGGCAACTGGAGCATATGTTTCATCGTAGTCAATTCCTTCTTCTTGAGAGTAACCTTTGGCCACTAGTCTTGCTTTGTTCCTTGTTATCACACCATTTTCATCCATCTTATTTCTGAAAACCCATTTGGTGTCAATGACAGGTTTATGCTGAGGCCTGGCCACTAATCTCCAGACCTTGCTTCTTTCAAATTGATTTAGCTCCTCTTGCATGACCTCTATCCAACTTGAATCTCCTAAGGCTTCTTCGATCTTCTTGGGTTCCTCTTGAGAGAGAAAGCTTAGGTAAAAGCATTCATTCGAGGTTGCAGCTCTAGTCTTGATTCCGGTGTTTGGATCTCTAATAATTAGATCTTGGGTGTGATCTTTGGTCCATTTTATTCTGCTAGGGACGTCTGTTCTGGTACCTTCCTGTCTGAGTTCCTCTAAATCAGCTTTTGGTTCTGATCGTAGAGTTTCAATGTCTGGTGTGGTGTGCTCTACGATTTCCTCTCCTAGCTCAACGATTTCTGTCGCTGGTTCCATGGTCGTAGAGTCGGACTCTACGATTTTGAGTTCTTCGATCGTTGAGCTTGTGTCTGCCGACTCGTTGAAAGGTGATCTTTTCTTTTCAGGATCTGATTCATCGAATGTGACGTGGATGGAGATTTCAACAGTTAGTGACTCCTTGTTGAACACTCTAAATGCTCTGCTATCTGTTGCATAACCAAGAAAGATTCCTTCATCTGATTTTGGCTGGAATTTGGTTAGATGCTTCTTGCCATTGTTGAGTATGTAACACAGGCAACCAAAGGCATGAAAATAACTTATATTTGGCTTTCTTCCTTTTCATAATTCGTACGGAGTTTTCTTCAATGTTGAGTGTATGAGTGACCTGTTTTGAGTATAACATGCAGTACTGATGGCTTCAGCCCAGAAATATTCAGGGAGAGAAGCTGCTGCTAAGAGGGTTCTTCCTGCTTCAATAAGAGTTCTATTCTTCCTTTCTGCTACTCCATTTTGCTGAGGCGTTCTTGGGGCTGAGAAGTTGTGATTTATTCCATTTTCTTCACAAAACAAGTCCATTTCTGAGAAATCAAATTCTCGTCCATGATCACTTCTGATGGCCTTGATCTTTTCTCCCTTTTCATTCATGATCAGTCTGAAGAGTTTGATGAGATGTGAAATGGTTTCATCTTTAGAGCTTAGAAAGAATACCCACGTATATCTGGTGTAGTCATCAACTACAACTAGAGAGTATCTCTTTCCTCCGAGGCTGGTTGTAGATACTGGACCGAATAAATCCATGTGAAGTAGTTGAAGTGCTCTATCATTTGAGTTTGCTGATTTGCTTTGGAATGACGTCTTTGTTTGCTTTCCAAACTGACAAGCTTTGCAGGGCTTTTCTTTAACGAAGTTTAACTTTGGTAATCCTTTTACTAGATCTTTGGAGGCAAGCTTTGAAATGCTCTTGAAGTTAAGATGTGATAACCTCCTATGCCAGAGCCAGCACATATCTTCAGAGGCTTTAGCAAGAAAACAAACAGTTTGTTCTGAACTTAATTTAGCAAGATTGACCACATAGACATTTCCTTCTCGAACTCCTTCTAGCTTTAGAGAATTAGTTTTCAAGTCTCTAACTTGGCATTGGTTGTTGAGGAAGGTGACTTGATGTCCTTTGTCACAGAGCTGACTTATACTTAGCAAGTTGTGCTTTAGTCCCTCAACATATGCCACTTTACTGAAAGATATTGCACCATTCCCAGTTGAGCCATAACCCCTGGTTTTCCCTGAGTTGTTGTCTCCAAAAATAACAGTAGGTCCATCTTTTTCTTTAAACTCTGATAGAAGAGCCTTATCTCCTGTCATATGCCGTGAGCATCCACTGTCAAGATACCAGATGGATCTCTTTACCTGCATAACAAATCAATCTTCATTTTGGTACCCATATCTGTTTGGGTCCTGCTTTGTTAGTACCTTTTGGGACCCAAATCTGTTTGATTTTAGATCCTTGCCTTCTTAACAAATATTTATCATTTTTATGAGGGTGTCTATGATTGATATGATATTGATAATGATATGTGTGTATTTGTGACGTTTTGTTCGTCCAGGACTTGTATGGATTATGATTTCTCATAGTCTTTTGCTGATCTACATTCCGCTTCTATACTACTCTACGATTCTCATGATTCGTAGAGTGAGTTTTGCTTGACTTATTTTTCAATTTTCTGAATCCAAGACCTGTGCAAGTTTTATTGTTAAAAATGATTGTAGGTTTAGCAGAATGTGGATGGATGGGAGATATCGAATCTGAGGATTTGATGAACACAATTCCTTTATTAAAATTAAAGGATTTGCCTTCATTTATTTCCATTGACTTCTCCATATTGGGCTTTGAGAATAAATTCTCAAATCCTAATCCTGATCTATCAGTCACATCTCTTTGACTTGAGATCAGGGTGTCCATAGACGAACTAGACTTGTTCCACATAAAAATTGTTTTTTCTAGTTCCTGAATCTTGGAGACTAGTGAGGATTCTTTATGAGTGCTCAACTCATTTATCTTTTTTAGTCTTTTATTCTCAGTCTCAAGATTAGAGTAAAGTTTTGCAGTTTGAACTGAGGCTTCTAATTCCATGCTTATTTTTTTTATCCTCTTTTAGATGAGAGTAATCTTTAGATAACCTTCTAAACAATTTTATATATTTGTGCAATTCTGTCATTAAGTCATGCATGCCTTCTCTAAGATCATCAATGCTTAAATCAGGAGAGTAGAAATCAAATACCTCATCTATGATGAATTCCTTTTTGCTGCTTCCTTCTTCATTTGCCATTAAGCACAGGTTGGCCTTCTGTGGCTCTTCATCGTCACTTGACTCATAATTTAGTTCTTCTTCTGAGTCACTCCAGGAGCCTTCAGCTATGAAGCTTTTGTCTTTCTTCTTTTGTTTGTAGAAGCTCTTGAATTCTCTTTTTGGATTTGCTCTCGTTTTGTCCCTCTTCAGCTCTTCTCTTAAGGGTTTTGTACATTTAGCAATGAAATGACCTGGCTTTTTGCAATTGTAGCAAAGGTCATTTGCTTGTTCTTTGCTGCTATTGCTTCTGAACTTCTGAGGTCTGTTCCTGTTAATGAATCTTTTAAAATGTCTGACTAGCATGACAGCTCCTTCAACATCATTTGATTCATCTTTGTCAGAGTCAGAGATATCCTTGTGATTGCTTCTGTGAGTTGAGGCTTTAAGAGCAATGTTTTTCTCCTTCTTTCTTTCCCCAGATAGATTTTCTGCTCTTTGATTTAGCTCCAGCTCATAGGTGAGAAGATTTCCATATAACTGCTGTACAGTCATCTCGTGCAGGTTCTTTGACTCCCGGATGACTGTGGTTTTGGCATCCCATTTGCTTGGCAACGATCTCATGAATTTAATGATAAGATCTCTGTTTGGATAGATTTTTCCATAAGATCTGAGAGAGTTTAGTAGCAAGTTAAATCTCTCGTAGGTGGTTGTAATGTTTTCACCTGAGATGTAGGTGAACATCTCATACTGCTGAACAAGCAGTGATTGCTTATTTTCTCTGACTTCTTCTGTTCCTTCATGCATGATCAACAGAGTTTTCCATACTTCTTGAGCTGTCTTACAGTTGACAACGTTCTCAAATAGATCATCATCCAGAGATTGAAATAAGATGTTCTTAGCCCTTTTATCTTTTTGAACATCCTTCTTTTCATTGTCTGTCCATTCGTCTCTTTTCTTTGCTACTAGCTTGCTTGGATCTTCAGTTGATAGTGCAAGTTTCATTGGTATGATCAGCCCATTTAGCACTGTCTCGAACAGTTCATCATCTATAGCATCCATGTAAGCCTACATACAAACTTTCCAGTTAGCAAATTTTTCTTTATTACACATAGGTGGTCTGTTACTTCCACCGAGTTCCGATCCATTCTTGTTGAGTGCCATTTGATCTACTCAAGCTTGTAAGGCTTTAAATGTGAGAACCTGCTTTGATACCAATTGTTAGTTCCCAATGACACGATAGAAATCTAGAAGGGGGGGTTGAATAGATTCTTTTAAAAAAATTCTTTTATTTGAAAAGATCTTACTTAATTAATTCTTAAACAGAAAGTTTAACACAGCGGAATATGATTTAGTTATCCTTTTCTTGATATGTTAGAGTAATAAATCAATAAGCAATTATATGGCAGATATAGCAAATGAAAGACACAATGAGAAAGACTCTGGATTTTAAGTGGTTCAGAGCACACAAGACTCCTACTCCACTGTTCTGCTCTTCCAGCAGCAAATTCACTAAGGATACTTTTACAATATCTGAATCACTAAGATTCCTTCAAGACCCGCAGTCTTGGAATTTTAGTTTACAAAGAACTTTACAAGTCTAACAGACTTGGATACACTAGTTCACAAAAAACTCTTCTGGAGTGATATATATTTGGATGTGCTACTAAGTTGCTTATTAGCTTGAGTTTTCGAAGGACTTAGTAGCAATGCAAGCTTTCTTATGAGTTTGATCTTTTTCACTTCTTGCGTTTTTCTCTTTGTGCAGTACTTCTTTTCTCTTTTGCTGATCTTAGTATTTAAGAAGTTAGGGCTTTAGTTTTCTTCCCGTTGGACCATCTGCTTGAGCTTGTATTTCTTTCCGTTACCTCACAGAGGAGAGCTGCTGTATATTATATTAATATAGCTCATTAAAGCTCTGATGAGATTTTATTAGATCTGACCTGTTAGTCCATGGAAGGTTGTTTTCTTTTTCCTTTGGGACAGATATGTCAGTCGTAGGTTCCCACCAACTTTTATAGAGTCGTTTGGTCCTTCCAAACTATAGGACTGATAGGACACAGTCCTCTGACTTTTCTGCCTTGAAAGTCTTCTTTCTGTTCCATAGTGCGCTTGGGTCAGACCCCTGACTTTTCTGACTTGATCGATTTGCAGAGGCTTCCTTTTTGGTTACTTTGATGAAGATTGAATGCTTGAATAGAATAGCTCCTGATCTGAGAGTCGTGATGTCTCTTGCCTTTTTGCTCAACAACCTTATGTGATCAACTCTACGAATATCCTTGCTGACGTAATTGATCTGTAAAGGATCATCTCTTACTAATCATCGTAGAGTTTACTCAACTGTTAGACTGTTGATCGTAGAGTTCGATTTAAGGTTTCTCGTAAAGAACATAGTATGTTTGGTCGTAGAGTCTTCTGGACCACAATCGTAGAGTCCATTCTACGATTGGTTGCCTTGATCGTAGAGTCTGTTAAAATCGTAGAGTTTCCTTGACACCAATCGTAGAGTTCATTCTACGATTTTATTACACCAACAGATCAACGTAACAGTTTTGATCTATCTAAGTCTTAGTACAACACAAAAGACTTTTATACAATTATCAAGAGATCAACCTAACAGTTTTGATCTTATCTAATACAGCCCTTGTACGTTATTTCTTATCATCAAATTTAACCATTCAATGTTCAACAGATGACATAAAGGCAAGCTTTTAATTTATAGCACCAACATTGACCTGTTACCAACCTGGGGAGAACCCCAAAAGATGTTTCTTAGATATGAGCGATTGTCCGAAGAGCGCATGAAGGAATTCCATGCTTTCTGCAAGAAGATATCATCCGAAGCATGGGACACAAAGCTCCTCTCCAACAAGCAATGGTTATTTGACCATTCTGAACCTATCTCCTTTATGTAAATTTGCTTTATTTTCAAATTTTTTTTTAATCCTTTTGACCTCCTTCCTGCTTCTTTCTTCACAGTAGTGTTAATAAATCCACAACCTCAAGCCCCATCGCCTCCTCCAAAAAGTCTCGACGCCATCTTTGGCGTAGAAGAATACACTTTTGATACAATTGAACCCCTTCCTAATATCGCCGAACCCACTATCAATACCCCTAAACCTATTCCAACACCCTTGAACCTATTCCAACATCCATAGAACCCTCCATAATCGCTACCATTCCGATTACATCTATTGCACCAACTTTTGCCCTACTGCCGACCTCTCTAAAGACACTACTGAACCTCCCAAATCCATCGGACGCAGAAAAAAGAAAGCCATAAAACACAAGACCATTGCTACATCCTCCGATAATTCCCCTGAACTCCAAAACTAACCTGCCAAAACTACCATAAAAAAATGCCAACATTCCCGAACCCAAAAACACATCCCTCGAAGCCCCTAGAAATCCTTTTTTCGAAGCCTCTAAAAATCTGATCCCCGAAGCTCAACCGTAAAAAGAAAAAATCGCTTTAAAATGTCTGAGGCCAAAAAACATAACCTCATAAAATAAAAGCATTGAATACTAACTAAAGCGTAACCCCAACCTACCCTTATACTTCAGTATCTCCAACCAAACAACCTCCCACCAAACAAACTTCAACCAAACAAATCCAAAAAGAACCAACACCATCAGCTCAACATCAAAATAAAGAAACGATATCCACTTCCGAACCACGACCCCCACCGCACAATAAACCAATTCCTTCATTCGAACCACCATACTAAACCATGTCATCACCCGATGCCAACACTTATAACCCCTTCCAAGACGAACAACTCCGAAGTTAATTCAATAGTTCCACATTTTGGCCCACTAACCTCAACTACGACACTTCCTGTAGAAATTTTGAATTCTTCGACCTTCCTGTAAACAAATCCACCTTTGAAAGCTACATCAATAGAGATCTTCCCTTGGGTTCAATGATCCATCAAGACCGGTTAAGTAATATTAGTTTTCTTTTCGTACTTTAGATCTCCGAACTTCTTATTATTTATAATTTTTTTTCTTTTACAGTTCCTCGCCACCTTTAGTAAAATGATTAAGCGAAAGTTGTCAGGAGAAGGCACCACCGAAATAATGAGATCTCTAAAAGCGAAGTATAAAACCGTCGAAGAAGAAAGAATTAAATTCCTTCAACAAAATGAGGAACATCAAGCAAAACTATCAGGCACCGAATAGAACAACACCAATCTCGTAGCCCTACAACTCTAACTTTTTAATGCAACTGAAACCAACAACAAACTAACTAAGAAACTTGAAGAACTCCGATCACAAAATAAGAAACACGAAGAATATAACGACAAACTAGTCACCGAACTCCAACACCAAGTTAAATCCTACCGAACCACCATTTCCACCTTAAGCCAATCCGAGGAAGTATACAAAAAGCTCTAAACCCGAAACAACGAACTCCAACATCAAAGTCAAAACCATATATGAGAAAATCGCCGAACTCGTCGACACCATCAAGAAAGAGCACAACGGGCATACAGACCTCCATGCCTATGTCGTCGAACTTAACCAAAAGTACAAAGCCCTAGCCAAAACCATCACCATCGACCAACGCCAAAAGATAATCGAAGAATATCAAGCTTCCCCCAAACTCCTCAAAGAAATACTCACCGAATTCGCCAAAGGGTACCAAGCTGCAAAAGCCAAAATCCAAATAGTTGGCGATGACCCTATAACCCTTGGCTTCTCTAATGACGACGACCCCAACGACAACCAACCAAATAACTAGATACAATTGTAAACTTTTCTTTTTGAAGTCAATTGCAATGTGCTTTAACAATCCATTTAAATAACAATTCAATGAATAAAAATACTCCTTTCCATTTATTTCTATTACTTGTCACACAAAAAATGAATTGCCAAAATACATGCATATTGTTTATTGATAATATGTTTCAAGTCTACTGGTATGCCAAGTATTATTTAACTCTACCACATCCATTCTCTGAAGTCTATAAGTTCTTCCTTTTAACATTTTTATGACTTCATAAGGACATTCCCAGTTAAGCATCACATTACCAACATTATGTGGAGTTGAAACCTCTACCTCCCAAAGCACTAAGTCCCCGTCGAACCCTTCTATTGTAGTGCCTGGAAGTTTTCTGCTGATAGGTAGTCAATATAAGTACTGTAGCATTCCGAACCTAGTTCAACAAATCTAAATTAAGGCGAAGACCTTCTTCATTATACAACTCCTTAAAATTTGTCACCCTAAATGAAGTAGACCCGATCTCAACTGGAATCAAGGCTTCGGTAACATATGCCAACTTAAAAGGTGAATCCCTTATAGTAGTTTAAGAAGTAGTTCGGTACGACCAGAGAACACTCTGAAGTTCTTCAGACCATCTTCCCTTAACTTCGTCCAATCTCTTTTTGATACCATTTAGTAGAGTCTGATTAGTCAACTCCACTTGTCCGTTAGATTGGGGATGCGCTACAAAAAAACCTCCGATGTTAAACTCCCAAGTCTAACAGGAAGTGCTCGAACTTAGACCCTACGAATTGCAAACCATTATTCAACACCAACACCATTAGAATACTGAATCAGAACACCATTAACTCCTTGAGAAACTGTAAATAATCCTATTCAGTAATGTGTTGAAGCGGTTTAGCCTCCACCCACGTGGTCATGCAATCTATGGCTACCACCACATACTGAAGTTGTCCCTTCGCCTTGAGCACATTCCCCAACATATCAATTCCCCAAACTGTAAACGGGATGGGGGGACAACACCGACGATAATTCCTCTAGAGGCTGATGTGGAATCGGACTGTTTAACTGATATTTCAGGCACTTCATTACAAACTCCTTAGCTTCATGGAACATAGTCGGCCAATTGTACCCTTGTCTAATCAACTTATATGACAATAAGTTAGCCCCCATGTGATCCCTACAGATCCCTTTATGTACCTCCAGAAGTGCATAAGATGCCTTTGATGGGACCCTACACTTCAGTAATGGTGAATAGTAAGCCCGCCGATACAAATCTCCATCGATCAAACAAAAATAAGCACTTCAGTACTTGATCCTCATAGCCATCAACTGGAGATCTAACTCATTTATGACCACATAGTAGATCTTGACCCCAAAAAGGTATTCAATACTAGTTTGGATAGTCGAGCTGCCTTGTAACGCCTTGATGGTACCGACTTGGGGAGTTGGGCTACCTTATAACGCCTCGCCTTATCTCGCCATAATTGAGCTCGCGATCCTTGGAGGGAATTATATGCTGGTTCGGAGAACCGAGCTTCCTTATATCGCAGTGATGTAGCCCCCGATCCTTGAAAGGAGTGTTGTACAGACTCGAAAAGTCGGGTTGCCTTATATCTCCATGATAGCACTTTCGATCCCTAGGGAGGTTGTGTGGTTCCGACTCGAAGAGTCAAGCTGCCTTATATCTCTATAATAGCGCTTCTAACCCCTAGGGAGGCTATGTGGTATCGACTCAAAGAGTCGGGCTGCCTTATATCTCTATGTTTTATATCGCCATGATAGCGCTCCCGACCCCTAGGAGCGCTTGGTACTGACTTGAAGAGCCAGGCTACCTTTATCTCCACACCTTATGTGACGACCCCGAATCCGGGTCATTTGAACCTCGGATCCGGTTCAACATTAGTACTATATTTTTCTTATTGTTCATTAATTATAACAATATTATAATTACTAAATAATCATTTATTTAAAATTTTGCAACATCTCTTTCTATTCCAGAATCTCAATCTTTACAAATTCCTAATATGTCTCAATATCATACATGATATGACATTCTATATTACAATCACTTTGAGTATTTAACACTCATTTTACATACCAACCAATTCTTATACTACACAATCATTTTACCTGTCCAATTCGGACTGATATCTATAATAGTCATTTAGATTTTCAGTGAAAGTAATACGCTTTCCTTTTTCTTGATCTTTATCGAAAACTTCAAATAACTTGCACTATCTGAAAATGTTTATTTTATAGCAAGAGTGAGCACGACGGCTCAACAAGTTTAACAGATACACATAACACATTGCATGCTTCACATATTAAACATACTTTGCATTTTATACGTATGTCATGCTTTTCATTTTATGAATGTTTTATACTTCTTATGCATTGCATATAATACACATCTAGCATATATCAAGTTATACTTCTTAATCTGTACATACTTCGCATATAATTATATTTCATGCGTTTCACATAACACAAATATCATCAATATATTCTCATATCAATAATTTAATAACATATAGTTGCATAGAAATGCATATAGGAGCAAGTTCTGAAAAACTTGTCTAGTTCGCTTTTACCATTTACGCTTATTTTGCGTCTTTCGTTCAACCTACTATTTATATATAAAATTGACATAATCATTAGATACAATGACTATTAATTAGTCTATATATAAGACTCTAACTTCAATTATTAACTCTTAAGATGTTCGATAAACGAACCCTTAAGTTCCAAACAAAAACCCAAGCCCAACTACAGTTCGGATATATCGGGTATGCTTAACCAACTTACGCCTTCACTACACGTTCTCCGTACGACCCACTTTCTAATAAGTTGTCTAAGTTAGTCATAAATAGACTATTCACATCAGTTTAATTCAATTAACTTTCTACGTTGAGGGTTTCACCCCCGAACTTGTGACGCTCTCAGATTCGGGTCTCAAACTTCTCGGATCCGGTCATCACGATCCAATACATCATTCACCTCTAAACAACATACAAAACTAAATGCGGAATAAATAAACATATGTTGTTTATACATAAGGTGTTACTAGTCCCAAGATTCGATAACCTTAATACAAATTACACAAATGCCCTTAATACAATATATAGGGTTTTCAGTACATAAACAGTAATTAACAAAAATATCCCAAAAGATTATTAAGTTAACAACTACTACAACTACATCTTCTCTTTACCCTTGCCCTTCCCAGAAGTCTCGGGTTTCACTATAATAGAAGTCATGATATAGCAAAAGTGAACAACTAGTTTGCTCAACAAGTTTAATACAACAAGGAAGATATATCATGATTAAAAGAATATATGAACAAGAGATTCAACAATATGAATATTAGAAGCAAGAATAACAATTGCTTTTAGAATGAACAAGTAGTCGAATAGACTATGAACAATAATATTTCCAATGGCGTCAATAGCTAATTGACCCTTGGGTTACTGGCTACAGAAGAATGTACTTGAGGGGATCAGCCTCGCGTACCTGATGTATATGCATAACACTTAGTTCTGTGTCTGTTATCTCATTTTAGATACATTGGGTCATCCTTTATAATAAGGGATGTTTACTTTGGTCTAAGAATCCGTACCATCAATTGGTATGGATAACTTTAAATAATACTCATGTGATTGTCTGACCGAACTAGGGTACAGACTCAATCATAAACAGTTCATGAAAGTAAGAATTGTAAATAATGCACCAGTCAAAGACTGTACGAATTCAAGTGCACAAAGTGCGAATGTCAATAATGTCTGATGTGGGATGATTGTAAATAATTAAGCCACTTAAAGCATGCTTGAGAATAAAGTTCAAGCTCAAATAATAACTTGCATTAAGCAAAGTTTCGGGATAGAGAACTTGCATTATAAAAGTAATACAAGACTCGGTTCAAAGAAACTTGCTCAACATTAAAATGAGTAAGTATAGGAAACTTGCATGTAATCTCAGCTACAATAGCGTCTAGCTTTAATTTAAAATGCTTGGAAACGACCTAACATTAACAAGTCGGTCTCCCAATTAGTACTGCGTAACTATCACAAGTGTATGCTTACTATGACTTATCTAACACATAAGTCTAACATGTAATTCACATAACACAACCATTGTCATTAACCCTAATTGAACTTAGGTTAATGATTTAATAACTCGGGAATATTATTCCTAAGTTTTATTCGTCATTTAGACCCTTAAACAATTTATCATATTTGTTTAATTAACAAATCAATTTTAATCACTTAACTACATTTGATTACTATTTAATATTAAATAGTAATTAATTATTAATCGTTAAACAATCCTCAATATTATTAAATCTTTTTAATAATATTTTAGACCTTCACTATTAGTATTAATCATTTAATAATAATTTAATCATTGTTTAATATTATTAATTTATTAATAATATTTTAATTGATACAACATTTTGAACAAAACTGGTGACTGAGCACACTGTTTGGCAGCTGCTCTATGGTCTGCCGAAACTGTCCTACGATCTGTCGTGGCTTGCTCGACGAACTGCCAGGAAAACCTTACGATCTGCCGAGTACACTCTACGATCGTCGGGTAAGACCACTCTACGATTGTCGGGTTAACTCGACGATTACAAAAGTCTGGCCGAGACTGTTCGACGATCTGTCGAGTACACTCTACGACCTCGAGTTATACACTCTACGATTGCTCAAGTCTGGTTAGGACCGCTCAACGATTCTACACGTTGCATGTGAGCTTACTCTATGATTTTTCAACCTAACTTGGCTAAGTCTTTTAAAATGACTGACCAGAGACCTTACGGCTGCCGAGTGAGCTCTACGATTATAGAGTTCACTCTACATTTTCTGCACTGAGTTTGATTTCTAGACATGCAGTGCAGACTACTCTACTGATACAGTAGCCCAAAAATGCATTTCAACAAAGTCTGGTTTTCTGTTTCAGACCACCAATACTGTTAACACAACACTAAATGACACTTTTGGTTTAAAAACAGTCATTTACAGCAAGTATGGTTCTTTTAGGCATTTAGACACACACTTGGTGAACATTTACATAAAACTTCATGTACTGGTATAATACCCAGTTCATGACAGACTCTGTTTTGATTTTCAAAATCATTCGGACCAAAACATCTACCCTTCTCATGCTTTTCATAAGCATGAACCCAATTTAGACAATAAAACATCAAGACGATTTCTAGCATTTATTATTAAATAAAACAGAAACTGTTAACTGAAAAACAGAAAACTACCTCACTGACTTATGTGCTTGCTTCCTGAGTTTTTCGAAGAATGAAATGAACTGAGATTGCATAAACTTCCCTCCTTCACAATCACAGACTCTTACTCTCAATGATACGCTCACAGAAGGAAAAATACAGAAACAGAGGAGTGAAGAAGAATGGAAATGAACACTGCCTTCCCCTCTCACTCTTATCAGATTACTTAAAGATGTAGAAGTGAATTAAAGAAAAATGCAGAGCTCTCTCTCTCTTTCTCTTATTAGACGAAATGGAAAATGAAAAGGAGAAGAAATGGAGAATACAAGGCTGGTTAAATAAGGACACTGCACTCTCTCTCTTGTTCCATCAGTAACCTTACCCTGCTCACCAACTCCCTCTGCCGAACATGGCTTCTCAGGCTTCTATAATAACAGACGCTACGTTGCTCAGTGTCCAACAATGAGTGACACTAACTCATTCACCAACCGAGCCTTCTCCTTTATCAATTAACGGATAATAACATACGGCCCAAACCAAAAATAAAAGAAACTGACCCAAATCATATTGGTCCAATAATTTAATTATTTTACTATACTTAAATAATTAGTTTAATTATTTAATTATTTAAATTTCTATTTTTACAATATAATACATATTTAAATTATTTAATTTAATAATTTAAATATAATACTCATTCAAATTATTTATATTCCATAATTTGAATTAACACCATAATTAATTATAGCACATTTCTTGCTATTTAACACTTTGGGTTCGTTCACTAATTTAATTACCATTAGAGACAACCTTTAATACCAAAGAACAAACAAGCATACACAAATGTTTAATAAATCACATAGGGTATACATCATTTATTAATTAAATATTATATTTAATTAATAATTAAGCTAAAAAAAATCAAACTTTACAAAACCCCAGCTCTTTACCAGATTGATAAGTGAGAGCTCGATCGCTCATGCCTCCTACCCAAGAGTCACTCACTTGCCTGGCCGATTGTGGTTGGGAGATCCATTTCCTTCTTAAGTTCGGATAAGTGTGCATCTCACTCCTGTTGTCGACGTCGTAAAGTCTCCAACTCAACCTCTACTTATTTAATCTTTTATAGCCTAATTCGATCTCACTGATCATGTTGAGTCGATCCCCTATCCTGATCCTCTCGAACAATGGAACGCAAATTCGTCCTCCTTCTGCATAAGTCCTAATCTAGTGAAATTGATGGTGTGAACAGCCGCCATCAAACAAGTGTTGATTGAGTCATTACGGTCCTAAATCTTGGTTCGTTGGGACCAAGTTTATCCTTCACTGAGTCCCATATATGACGTGAAACTGGTGGTGAAAAGGATCCATCCTGGTCCCTGCTTGAATTTCTCCTATTCGCCATACTATAATCTCCGAAACAAAACTGATGATTTTAATCAAATATCAAACAGGCCCTCCATCTAGTGTCAATGTTAACGTCTGATTTTGTACGCTTGTAGAAATCACCAAACAATGAGCTAACCTGCACAGGGAACTATCACACTGAGGAGACTGCCGGCTTAGGTCGTCGAAGGATAGCTCCGGTGTGAGAATAAGAACAAACCAAAAAGCGTAAAAATAGATAACGTAAAACTATTTGAATAATATTTGATATTTGACGAAAGAATAATGTGTTTGAATGTGTATGTCGTGAGTCTATGCTTATGATTGTATTTATAACTTTCTCAGTTGTCCTACTATCCCTCATCCGTGGCCAATTCGGATTTGATAAGCCTATTAGAATCCAAATGTTAATATGATATTGATCGGTCAATCATTATCACCCCTAAGATCCGAAATTATAATTTGATTTGAAATTCTAAGTCAATGTAGACTTTGACCCTCCTAACTTTATCAAGCTGCCCAAAAGAAAATAACACATTAATGGACCCATCCAATCATTAAGCCCATTATAGTGTGTGAAAAATAGTTCAACCCATACTCCAAATCGGGGGCCATTCCCATACCCGGCTACCAATAATTTATATCCCAACAATGCTAGTTACATAATTTAACCCAGTTAGCCATGGCCATTTCGAACATGGGTTATGGATTTGATTGGAATGATAAGCCATCATCCAAATGACATCGATTCATAGTGGTGGCCACGGATTATTTTACGAAGTGGGTCTATCTTTATGAAGTCAGTTAATCAGTCAAACTTGATTAAAGTTTTGAAGGAAAACATCATCTATAGGTTTGGGTTACCTGAAATAATTATGGCCGATCAGGGAACCGTTTTCGCAGGGAAAGAAGGATTAACTTTTGCAATTGAGATTGGGTTCACCATAAGTCACTTAACTCCATATTATGCACAAGAGAACGGTCAAGTCGAAGCAAGTAACAATGTGCTGATTAATATCATTACGAAGATTATAGATGACAATCCGAGGGTTTAGCATGATCGTTTGCATGAAGCTCCTGGGCATATAGTACATCAAAGCGAAGTGCAACAGGAGTAACTCTGTTTTAATTGACTTATGGGCACGATGTCGTACTGCCTATAGAGTTGGCTGTTAAGTCAGCTAGGATAGCCATGCAACTTCAGTTAGCTCCTGCTGACTATAATCAGGCCACGCTCATGGAGCTGAAAGGGTTGGATGAAATAAGGTTAACAACGTTGGGACACTATTAAGGCTTACAAAAACATAAAGTAGCCAGGGAATACAACAAATGGGTAAAAGAGAAGGTGTTCAGCGAAGGATAATTGATTTTCAAGACCAGGTTACCGTTGTTTGACCTCAAAAGTCAAATTGTATCTTTAATTTTAAAATAAATGAAATATCAAGTTTGGGGCTAGAAATATTAAAGTTTACCATCGCCTCGCCTCACGTTTGTTTCTTTTATAATAGGGTATAAGGATCCGAACTCCATGTGTGAACGTTTTGGTGATGAAATTCCTATTGATTTCCCATACTATGGAGTGTAAACCTTGCAACATTGTACTCTATGTTAAATGTGGCGACAGGAAACTCTTGAAGAGTTTAAGTATCAATTAGCTAGACTTGTAATGACAAAGGCCGGTGAAGGCTACTTGCAACTACTACTACCATTCTATTTGTTATGTTACTTAAATTTTTCTTAACGGAATATATTTAAATTTACCAAAGAGAGAGAACTTTCATATGTAGTTTTTCATCGATACTATATACATTTTAATTTATAAGATTAATATTAATTTTTTAAAAGTAAATTCAAACAATTTCACTCTCAGAGTTGACAGAAATTCATTTACTTTATATTAATATATTTACAAATATCATAAAGTACCTAAAAAGTATAACTAGCAATAAGATTTATTGTTTTCAAAATTTAAATAAATCATGTCGATTTTAAATTTAAAAATGTCTTAAGTTGACTTTAGATTGTCAATTTTGATTTTATAATTCAGAACGGAAAGAGTATATGAAATTAAGGCTGTTGCTAATGTCATAAAAATATTTATGTTGTTGAAACAAATATGTATTTAGCTTACAATACTTTAAACTTGTTTCTACCACACTTTAAATTTTGGGAATTGATATTTTCATAAGCAAAAATGATAGTTCTACAAGTTTTCTCTCACATGAATGTGAGACCCATTTACTATTCTTTTGACAAGAACTTTGTGGAACTATCAATTTTGCTTATGAAAATATCAATTCCCTAAATTTTTAGTAACATTCATTATTTTAACAATTTATTGTTCTGACATTATCAATGACAATAATTAATGAACTCTTATTTTTTAATTGTATCTAAATATGTGTTTCCACTAAAGTAAAAAAGCTTAATTCTTCGTTTTTTTCCATATACTTTCACTTTCCTTTCTGTAACAGCTTTAATTACTTGTTTATTCCTAAAACATGATTTTTTAAAATCAATTTGAGATATTTTTAAATTTAAAAGTAATGTAATTTATTTAAATTTTAAAAATAATAAATTAAATAATTAGTTATATCAATTTTGAACATGAAAATTTTTAAAATTGACTTAAAAAAATCACCACCGCTCATACAGCTCCGGGCCAGCAAGCATTTAGCCTTCCTCTACAAGATATGAAAGTGTGGATGAATCGACATCAAATAGAGACATATCATAACAAACTTTTGAATCTGTTCTTTAATCCCCTATTGATTTTATAATTTCGAATGAAGGGAGAACTTGATAATGTTCTTATAAACCTTACCGAATAGCACATTCCAGCCTTCAATTCTTACCTACACAGAAGCTCCAAATGCACTTTAAATTTATTGGGAAAAATATTTCAATATTCTTATTTAGCCACATAAGACTCAGTTTATGGGAGATCAAGGTTTGCGGTTAGAATGTCCCCTCACCAAATTATAATTTGTTTAATAAAAAGAGTCTCATTTGAATTTAAATTTTAGAACTTCGCAAATTCATAAGAACAAGAATTTTTTTTTTTTCCCCAAAAAGAACTGAGGGAGTATTATGAAACAGTTCAATAAGACTAAAAATCAATAGTTACTCACAAAAGAGAATAATGAAAAGGAAACTGATATTTTCACAGGAGTTTTTGATATTTTTACATATAAACTTTCACTATAGGTCTATAACGACGGTTTTGACTGTCGCTGTAGGTCTATAGTGATAGTTTACATATAAAAATATCAAAAAACCCTATGATAATATCACTTCGTGAAAAGGAAGCCCACTATTTTAGTGGGCTAACTGGTTTGAGCTCATTCAAATACTTGGCGATTTAAGCTCGTATAACGTTACCACCACAGAAAAAAACAAAACAAAAAAGTCTATTTTCCCCATTTGAGACCTTATTCTGGCTCCTTTACAGCCACATTACAGAGAAGTACCTTGGAACATCAAGAACAATAGCATACTACTGCTATACAACAGCAGCTAGATCACCAGACGAAAATAGAAGTTGTAAATTGTACCAATTCCATCCGAGGATTGTTGCTGCATCTGCACTTGTAGACCAGACACCCGAGGCTTGTTCGTTTTGATACTTTTGGTGTGCTGAAAAAGTGCGCTTGGGCCCTTATAAGTTGATTGTGTGCTGTGTTTGGAATAAGTTGCCCCAGGCAAACAAGATTCTGTAGTTCGTTCAGACTAAAAAAGTTCAAAAAGTCCAAAACCAACCGTGCCTCGTATTATTGTCCACCACAAGACCATTTTAAAAGATCTTCCAAGTATGAGCAGCCACCTTTGGAGGAAGCCATTTGTTCCATAAAGCTGTGTACCAAAGGAATTTAAAGTCTCACTTGTATTCACCTGCAGAACTGAAGATCGATGTTGAGAACTCTCCAGAAGGAGGATGCTTCAAATAACCTCATCAGGGTCCTCATAAATCTAATTTTTCCTCAAAGTAACAGCTGCTGCAGCAGGATCAACACTTGAACCTGCATTAAGTTAGAATCATTCAGATAACTCTTGGTGCAGATATTAAAGTCTTTAACTGCTTCTGGAGCATAGTAAGGATTCTCCAGAGCAGTTACAAAGTCGGCATATGTAGTGTAGACATTTATACTTAAATAGTTAATACAACAAAGAACACCAAAGCAAATGAGTTGTTAGCCATGAATTTTTATCGTACTTTCTTAACTGTTTCAATTTTAAAATTAACATAATAATTAATGGTTAAACATAAAATAACTTATTAATTTTTTAGTGCTTATTTGGGAACATGAATCTATTCACATGTTTGATTATGACGGTCCTGTCAACAATAACATATAAAAATATGGTACTATTAAAGAAAGAAGAGTACTGAGGAAAAATATAATAGAGTAGAATTCATGAAAAAGCAACGAACGAGAAGAGAAAATCTTCAATGATATTCAGAAGTCCCCAGCTAAATTTCACATGAGAATTTACTAAAGAAAATGAACCAACTAATCCAACAAAAAAAATAAGCCTCAAGGTCACTCTAACAATGAAATCTTATTTCAAACATAATGTATAAAATTGTCCACAAAATTTGGACTGCCTTCCCCCAGACCCGGCTAAATTATTAATAACCTTATAGTATTATGTCCAGCCCCCGTCCCCAAAAAAAATTGAAATTCAGGGTTCGTCCGTGATACTAACCTTCTCACTCGCTTATAGAGATATAAAACAGCAACTCCAGGCAACATAAAATTCTTCAATGGAAATTGAGAAAAATTGCAATTTTCAATAGAATCAATCAACATGTACAGTATACAATAGGATAGCAGAATGGTAATCAATATATTAAAGGAATTTTCTGTACTTCTTTGTATTCTGAGATCATGCCTACCATCACGAATTCAGCAGAATAGAAGCAGAGCTGATGAGTTGATACTCCAATACAAACCATACTGCAAAGAAGATTGTTTAAATAACTGGAAGCTAAGAGGTTCCTGTAGAATTAATTTGATTTACTAAGCATTTGTTATTGACATTAGTATACTGAAGAAGCACAACCAGAAAAAGGATTAGCAACAACACAGAGAGAATGAGAAATTTAACGACAGTATCAGCAAGCATACATTACAATTACATGATGGGTTTTTGCCGATGATACTGGAAGAGGAGGAAATGACTAAAACTGATAGCTCAGCGCTGAAATAAACGAACATAGAAACAGAAATAATATAACTATAAATTTATCCATTAGTTATTTGCAAGTTACAAAATGCCGTCATGATTGAATAAAGAAATGGACCTCTTAACTTGCAATTATCACATGGTTTTGTAACAATAATCACTACTACTTGCAGAATGCAATTGTGATAAAAATAACTCATAGGAGTAGATTTCTACACAGTAGATTCCCTACAGATACATATTGTAGGGATTCCAAATATAATGCCGAGTTGGGGGCTGTTTCGATAGAAGATCATGCAGATGCTCTAGCTTTTGTATCCTCAGATCGGCTGATTGATTCATATCAATGTCAATGATTTATTAGATTAAAATTTGACGCTGATAATTAACATGAGCCATCATATTAATTGTTCAACTGCCATAGCGTAATGCTAGGATCACAAATGGGATCCTAAACTTTGTGATATTATTTCATTGGTAAACTTTGGGACCCCTAGCATTACTCAATGCAAAAGGGTTGCACATTACATCTTCATGTGCATAAAGTATCAGTATGTGAATATATAGTGGAAATGTGATGGGAATATTACCATTTCAATTTGTAAGCATTAATTTGCAGAAATACCATTAAAATCAACTGATAGAGACTAGACAGATACAGTAAGATTAGTCATAATCCTTGAGAACAGAAAGGAGCTATGAACCTATTGGCGCAGAGGCTATTGAATTCCTTTCACATTATGCATACATTAGGAATATGAGCTATTTTATACCATTCTGTGCCCCCTTCCTTTCGACATCTTTCTGATAATAGATTACAATTTATAATATCCAGTTCCTTCAATGCTGTGAGGCAACGGACTGTATCAGGTAAAGTCTCCAACTTCTCGCAGCCACCAATATGGAGTTTCTTTAGAGAAGTGAAGTTTCCAATCCACCCTGGTAAAGTCGCCAAGTCTTCACAGTGTGTAATATAAAGACGTTGAATCGTTCTCGCATGTTGAAGCCCACATGGAAGATGCACCAACTTTAAGAGCATGGAAATGTCCAGATACTGAAGACTAGCAAGACCTTGGAAGCCATCATCCTCATCCAACCAACTAAATGCATCACAGTTCGATATTTTTAACTCTTGCAGAGCAGTGAGGTATTTAATTCCACACGACAAAGATGTTAGGCTATTGCAAAATCTAATTTCAAGAGACTGGAGTGAAGTTAAGCCTCTCAGTCCCTCCTCTGGCAAGTTGACTAAATTATGACAGTGCATAATTCTCAACTCCTGCAGCGAATTTAGATTACGCAACCCTTCCTCTGGCAAATACATTAGATCTTCACAGAAGCAGATATATAAAATTTTTAATGCAGATAGAGAATAAAAGGGAACTGAAGAGGGTAATCTTGCTGTTCGACAATCAGTTTCTATTACCCTAGTGACTGACTGTAATAGCTTTTCACAGGTATAAGTTATATTCAATTCTTTGAGACGCGGATGCAATGGAAGGGATGTCAGACTAGCGCAACGTTGGATGTACAATGTAGCAAGGCAAGGGAAGGATAAGAAATGTTCAGCAGAATGACTATCGCCCTCATCCATAACTACTTCTCTACGCCACTCCTTGAAAAGAGGCAGCTCGTATAGATTGAGTTCTTCTAGAGACGGAAAAAATGATTGTTCTCTCATGCCCCCAACCAAATTGTCCCTCGAACCACGAGCTAGAAAAGAAGATGAAGAAGAAGAAGACGACTCAATAGTACTGTTGTGGATAAAATCGATTGAACTAAGATTTTTTAGTTTGAGAACCTTAAGAAATGGGAGTTGACCAAATGATGGAAGCTGCTGGCATTTTCTACATTTATCTATGGTGATTTTTACCAGGTTTGGGAGACAAGCAGCCATATTAACCATCAACCAAGCTGGGAAACTGATTCCTCCATACCCTTCAATGCTCAACTCTTTCAAATTTGCATGTGGCTGAAGGTCTTCTAACACTGCTGCAACGACATCATTATCCACAATGCCTTCATCATCTTCATTCCATTTTAGTGACAGTATCTCAAGGTGTTGTTTTGCCTTCAAGTTTGCTTTCCCCAATTCCTTTGATCTTGATGTATCATGTCTCACATTTTCAAGACATGTAATAGCCAATTGACCTCGGAGGTTGTTTAAGCTATTCAATTCACCAATTCCACCAATATGCTTTGAGATGGAGCTCTGGTTGCCCACAACAAAAAGTTGTAAAGTTTGGAGGGAATTTAATTTGCCCAACCCAGATGGCAAGTGGGTCAGTTGGTTACATCCATCAATTTCAAGATGCCTAAGGCTAACCAACTTCCTAATGTGAACAGACAATTCTCTGAATTCATAGCAATGTAAGAGTTTCAAAGTCTGCAAATTCAGCATGTTATAAATGGTTATCGGGAGTGTTTTCAAACGGATATTCCAAGAGAGATCTAGGTATCTCAGATGATTCAGGTTGCTTATTGAACTTGACAAAGTCTCAATGTTTGAACTGTGTAGATCCAGCACACGTAAGCACCTGAGGCTAGCAATTAGTGTATCAAGAGTTGGCCTAGTTTCTGGCAGTATTTTACCACACAAAAAGAATGTGCGGATCTTCTTTGCTTTCAACAAGCGAGTTGGAACTTCCCATGAGGAACTTAGATCAGCATCAAACGACACATGATAAGTTTCATCAGATATATTTTCTGCACTAGCATTTGTAATAGAATACTCAACTCCTGCAACAGATTGTGCAAGATCATGGATGAGGTCATGCATTCTGAAACTTACTATATTGGCATAATCATCTTTCTTTACATTTTGAAAGAAGGACCTAAATAATAAATCCTTAAAATACTGATCGCCAATATCCTCCAAATGATGGCCTTTGCCTGTTGAGTGAATGAAGTCATGAGCTATCCACAGTTTGATCAAAGTAGCTCTCTGAATTTCATAGTCTTTTGGAAACATCGAACAATAAGCAAAGCACTTTCTCAAATGAGATGGCAAGTGGTCATAACTAACCTTCAAAGTTGGTAAAATAAAGTTTTCATCTTGAGCAATTTCCCACAGTTCGTCTTTCACAATCAACCACTCAACTTCTGTATCTTTTAGAGACAAAAGGCTCCCTACTGTCCTTATTGCAAGAGGAACTCCTCCACATTTATTTAGAATTTCCATTCCAATTTTTTCCAAACTTTGATTTTTCTCTAATTGTCCTCGCTTAAAGGCCAACTGCTTAAACAGAGACCATGAATCATCTTTCGACAAACCTTTTAAGTTGTAAGGTGAGACGGTGCCCATTATTAATGCAACCCTTTCACTCCGTGTAGTCACAATAATTTTACTTCCTTGTAAACCACCCATCAGTAGGTCCTCCAACTTTACCCACTTCTCACCATTTTCATTCCATACATCATCCAAGACAAGTATGTATTTTTTCCCATCTAAAAACTTACGAAGGCGACTTTGCAATTGATCAATCTCTAAGTCCTCGCATTCATTATCAGCAGACTTCAGTATCTTCTCAACAAGTAACTTCAAATCAAAGATTTCAGAAACACATACCCACATTTTTAACTCAAAAGACTTTTGAACCATCTCATCATTGTACACCAATTGAGCAAGAGTTGTCTTACCAAGGCCCCCAAATCCAACAATCGGAATGATGGAAACATTATTTGAAGCTCCACTATCCATTATCAATTCTAAGATTTCCTTCTTATCCTTGTCTCTCCCTATCATATTGGACACGCGAATGTAGGAGTGAGTCTGCTCCCTCCCACTATGCTCATAGGTTCTCTCTTCAACTCCCTCCTTAAAGTGGAACTTGGTCCTATTTGATGCAATCTCATCCAACTCCTCGCTAATTGCTTTAATTCTGTGACTCATCTTGAAACTAGAAACAATCTTATTTTTTGAAGGTAAGAAGAAGTCATGCACCTCTTTAACTATTTTGTTTTTATCATTTCCCAGTCCCTGTCTCAAGACTTCAGTTGCAAAATCATCAATGATGTTATCAAGCTTATAAAATGCATGTTTTAGCTTTCCAAGCCAATCCTTGACTTCATTGTTATTCCTTTGCTGCTGCTCTGCATCCAGAAGTACAGACTTGATTGTCGACAATGTGGCTGAAAGTTTTCTTATATCTTTCTTCACATTCCACGCTGATTCAATCTCTGCAAAGGGTATAGATGCCATGACACCCAGAAATCTTGCAGCCGTGCGGTAGAGAATTGCCTCTGCCATTCCTTCTTTTCTGGGTTGATACAATAGCTAGATTGCTTTTTGCAAGGATGGAAAAAGGCCTGTATCACAAAGGTATTAAGCCTGATGAAGAGGGTAGATTCAAAACAACCTATGTGCAAAAGTCAATTGCATACAGAATTTTCTCTAAAAATATGCAAATTATCTAAGCATTTAATAAATAAATAAATAAAAACATCTGTCACCGTTTAGTTTAGGTACGATTTGACTTTATAGATATATGCCAATATTACGTACTACTACTAGCCTCTCAAATAAGTTAGGGAGTTATGAACATCTTTAATTGATTCACCCACTTGCCTTCAACTTGGGAGTTGGGTTCCTAATATAACTCACCATTCTATAAGAATCAAAATAAATAAACAAACAATCAGATAATGGATCTTGACCGTCCTCGTCGAGAACTAGAAGCAAATTAGTAGTTGTTTATGCTATATAATTGACTTTCAATCTTTCATAGAAGTCATCATATCAAGATGACTTTGGAACCTACAGAAGGTTGAGTAGTTGACTAATTCCAGAAGCAAAGACTGTAAAATCCAACTGGGAATATATTAACATACTGAAACCTACAAAAGACATACAATGACAGTAGTACAATTATACAAAGTTCAAAAAGAAGTAGAACAATGGAGAAGATAATAAGAGTGATAATTAAGACGTCGACAACAACAACGGAGATAAATTGGATCCATTTCGTTGAAGCTATCTGCAGTGCAGAAATGATATATACCTGTAAATGAATTTGATTAAACTTGAGTCTATGATTAGATTTGCAGTGGTTGAACACTACCCGAATGAATTGGGGAGATCTACAATCGCAGCTAAAATTTGGGTATTTTTACATTAGGCTACCAACATACAGTGACACTCCTTTTTTCCTATTACTATTATTTTCTAGCTCTTACACACTGTTTCCGAGTTTTGAACGAAAAATAAAATTAAATAAAAAAATTTAATTTAATAGAAAAGAATAAAAAATTTAAATTTTTCTTGTGTTATTTCTGAATTTTTAATAAAAAATTAAAAAAAATTATGTTTCTGAGTTCTAATGAAGAAAAAAAAATTACTTTTATAAATTTATCCTTCTATTAATATAATATCATATATATATATAAGATAAAAAAATTCAAAAAGTATTTTAATGAAATAAAAATGATACGCAATATGTAATTTGTAAATTGTTTGTACGTTCTATTAATTAAGTCACGATTTTTTCATTTTGTCATAAAAAGTAATGATTTTTTAGTGTTAGCCTAACAAAATCATATTTCTATGCTACACAAAATTAGTTTCATACGAAGTAATAGTTTCTACTTGATCGGTATGAAATGATGGTTGAATTTTGTTTTTTCTTATTGATTTCTGAGTTGTAAATTGACGGAATCAATTTTTTCTTCCAACTGAAATAAGAGAGGAGAGAACCATTTTGTTTCCAGTTTTCTGTAATCTAATCCAAAGGAGGAGAGAGACATACACCGGAAAGAATGGTGAATTAGGAGTATTTCTATTTTTGCTTGTAGATGGAGATATGAGTTATAATTAAAAAGTTATTAAATTTAAAATTAAGGGTAATATGAAAATATTACATATCTCATTTTTCTTTTTCGTCCAAATCTTGTTAACTTTTGATGAAAAATTTTGCCATGAAAAGTGGCCAAGTTTTTTTTTCGTTTGTTAAAAAACTCAGAAACATAAGAATTTAATAGAAAAGTTAAGTTTTCTGTTTATTTCTTTTCTTTTTTGTTTATTTTAAAACTCAAAAACAGAGTGTTAAAGGCACGGATTTGTTCGGCATAAATTAGTTACTTTAATTTATTTATTTTTTTGTAGTATTATTTAATAAAATAAAAATATGTTTCTTCATGTATTTTTTTAGACAATAAGTGATTAATATATCTCAAATTATTTATTATATTTATTTTTTATTGTAAAATATACGAAAATACACTTATTATTTAATATTGGATCAAATGTGAATTTTAAAGTTTTTTTATATATATTTAAAATTGACACAATTTTTTTTTTATAAATAATAAATTTTGAATATGTAACTGTCTATTATTTAAATATGCAAAGAGGTGGAGGTTAATGATATGTTATTGGAAATGGATGTCAGGGAGGTAGAGAAGGGTTCGTGAAAGAGAGGTCGCGGCTAGTGGGAATTAGAATTGGACCCCCGAGCCATAAAATCACCTACGATATCATCAAATTGTAATACAAGAGTATTCCCAAGCAATATAAACAATAGAGTTCCACATAATTCTAGTTGATACCAAGTTCATGATAATTGAGATATAGAAGATAATGTAAAAGAATTAACAATTGATAATTCTACAAAATTCAACAAGGATTCACGAAGATTAGAATTGGATCTTGCTAACTTTGAGATGAAGACTTGCTTTGAATGCTTAGATTGGCCTCCTCGCTCCTTTTTTTGATTGGGCTTGAAAATAAAATGAAGTATTTTGATTTTTTAGTTGTTTCTCTCTCTATATATCTCTTTTTCTAAGTATTTTTCTGTGTTTCTCTCATTAGGAAGTTATTAGGTTTCTTTCTTTCCTATGCATGAAGTTAAGAAGAAAAGAATAAATAATGCTGAAAGAAACTCAAAAGGCAAGTTGCATACGCATATGCGGCATTTCTCTTGATCTCAAGGTCGCACGCATGGGTTAGTTGGTGTCTTTTTCTCTCATTTCTCTCCTTGATTTTACCTGTTTTTGCTGTTTTAGACCTTAGGATGTTGTGTCTTTCAAATTTCTCCCTTTTTTAGAGCATTTCTTTATTTTTAAATGCCAAAATATGAAATTTGGGGATTTGCAACGTATTTATAAAAAAAA
Source organism: Hedera helix (assembly GCA_947179155.2). Taxonomy (NCBI): domain Eukaryota; kingdom Viridiplantae; phylum Streptophyta; class Magnoliopsida; order Apiales; family Araliaceae; genus Hedera; species Hedera helix. The sequence continues at coordinate 7,307,301 of OX359280.1, read as the reverse complement.
TACAATAAAATATCAATAATATTATAATCTAAATTAAGACACAGTGCTTTGCATGAGGTGCACATGCCAATAAAATTTCGTCTATGATTTTTGATATAGGTGTATAATTTTAATTGTAATTGAAATACTTTTTAAAGTCTGTCTAATTTTATTTTATTTATTTTAAAGCAATCTAAATAGTTCCTAATAAAACCCAAACTTAATAAAACTTAAATTAAAGCTTCTATAAGTTGGGCCTATTAAGGCAAACGGTGTAGATGAGTCCGAGTTTGAGCCCAATCAGATATCAAGCCTCTCAAACCTTTCAAACACAAACAAACACCCCAAAGTCTACTATCAAGCAAATACAACCCAATTTAAACACGTCATCGTTTGTTTAACAAATGGGTCCTTTACAGAAGTATACAACTTTTAGAAAATAATTACAAGAATAATACATTTACAAAATAATTACAAAAAGAGTGCAAATACAATAATCACATTAATTATTCAATTTTACAAATCCCTTAAATTAAGGAGAAGTAAATTAAATTACACAAATCCCTTAAATCAAGGAAAATTAAATTAAATTCTACAAATTCTTTAAATCAAGGAGAAGTAAATTAAATTACTTCAATTCAATTTCTCCATCTCTCTCTCTTACTTTGACTCCACCTTCTTCCTCGCCAAAGTCTGCAAAAGATTAGAGTAACATGGACATCAATATTTATCTTAAATGCCAAAGGACTGCAACATAACTGCCAGGATTACAAAATCCTACTTTAATTCTCTTTTGGACAAGTTAACCACTAATCTTGCTTATTGGGAAACAAAGTCTTTATCTATGGCAGGTTGTGTGGTCTTGGGAAAATCAATTCTTTCAGCTGCTCTGGTGTATTCCCTGCAAGCACGATTTGTCAAAAAATTGACAAAATATTCATGCTATTGGATGGGATAAGATCACTAAATCCAAAAGAGATGGGGGATTAGGTTTCAGGCAAAAGTAACAAACCTTAAATACAAAGGTAACCAATAACCAACTTTTAATACAAAGGTAATCAAACCTTAATACATGGGTAACCAACCTAAATACAAAGGTAACCAAAACTAATTAGTACACATTCAGGAATTAGTTACATACATACTAGTGTTTGGTTATCTATATACTATTGTTTGGTTACCTAAATTTACTAAACGAAAACCTTAATATAAAGGTAACCAACCCTTAATACAAATGTAATCAAACCTTAATACATGGGTAACCAACCTTTAATACAAAGGTATTCCTCCACCACAACCACCACCACCACCACCATATTCTTCCTCCGCCACAACCACCACCATCTTCTTCCGCCTCTACTACCATCTTCTTCCTCCGCCACAACCACCACTATTTTCTTCCTCTGCCACAACCACCACCATCTTCTTCCTCCGCCACAACTACCACCATGAACGTGAAAGATGAAAAAAAAAACGACGGAGAAAATGGTGGAAGAAGATAGAGAAGATGAAAATGGAGGAAAGAGAAAGCGAAAAATGGAGGAAAGAGGATGGAGAAGATGAAAATGGCGGAAGAAGAGAAAATGGAGGAAAGAGAAAGATAAGTGAATTTAATTGGAATTTTAAATTTTGAAATTACCCAACTAAATTAAAGGAATCATGGCTACATCATTACTCCAATTAATTTAAACTAAAACTAACTGTATTTATTATGAAAATAAAAGATTAAAAATGCACTCTTTTTGTAAATATGTTTTTAATGCACTTTTATTGTAATTTTTTTCATAAAAAATACTAGAATATGTAATTAACCCTTAACAAAGGATCGTAGTAATTTCAAAACAAAAAATAACCCAAATCATCATATAGCATGTATAAAAAAATAACTCTATTAAATTCGAGTTTTATTAGTAACTATTTAGATTGCTTTAAAATAAATAAAATAAAATAAAAGAGACAGTCAATTATAATTAAATTTCAAGCATATACCAAAACCATAAATGAAGATCAAAATATTATTTTTTTGGTCTCATTATATATTTATATAGATAAAATAAATATTTAAATAAATTTTAAAATATGAGTGAAAAATATATGAGAGAAAAAATAGAGATAAAAAGTGTGAAAGATAAAAGAAGTTAATAATAGTAGATAAATCTTCTTTTACTCTAAAATATTACACAATTTCACCAAAAAAAAGGTTTATTTTTTTGTTGTTCCTTAATAATATAGATAAATAGATTATGAAACAACAATTTGTACACAATAATACTTTTTGAGGTCTTTACAATATAATTATTGTATTAATCTAAATCATATAAATTTAATAAATCAACTTTGGATTTTAATATTTCATAAAAAAATAAAAATAAGTAAATTAAGTAAGACATGTTTTATAAAATTTTAATATTTAAAAATAAATAAATTAAATAAAAATCTTTTTATAGAACGAAGATAGTAAAATACCATTACAATTAGATTCCAAAAGAGTTTATCCATTCGCACCCTCGGCTCAAAGCAAAGTAAGCTATACCCCAATCATGACTTCTTAAGTTCAGATGTACTTTGGGCCTATTAAGAGTTAGTAGTTTTTTACCTAAACAAATGGTGTAATCTGAGTTTGAGCCCAATCAGATATAGAACCCCTAACTGTGTTTGTGAGTTTGGAGGGATGGAAAAAAAAAGTATAAGAGGAGAAAAGATGAGAAGAGAAAATAGTTTTATTTTGTCATGTCTGTGAGTTTGGAGAGATATGATGTGAAGGGAAAGTATAGGAGGGGAAGAAATGGGAAGAGAAAATAGTTTTCTTTTGCAATGTTTGTGAGTTTTAGAAATGATGGAATGAGATGAGATTTTAATTAAATTTTCTCTTATTTGTGAGTTTATAAGGATTTTTTATTTTTTATTTTATTTTAAAACTATACTATTATTATATTACCCTCATCAATTACTATATACAAAAAGCCAAAACACAATTGGCTTAAACTACCCAACCGAATTAACTCGGTTTAATTTAAAAATCTACTAAATTAACTCAATCGAGTTAACTCGGTTTAATTTAAAAACCCACCAAATTAGCTTTTTAAAAAATCAAATGGAATTACAAATAAAAGGGAGTTATATAAATCAAATGGAGTTACAAATAGAAGGGAGTTATATATCTATTAATACAAATAGAAGGGAGTTATATATCTATTAATAAGTCATTCCCTTACGTTACAAAACCCACTAAATTAGTTTTCTTAACAAATCAAATGGAGTTACAAATAGAAGGGAGAGCAAAAAATATAAAGAACATAGATTAAGAGTTGTAGAAAACTTCAAATCATAAAAAATACAGTTATTTATTTTTTTCACTCTAATCTCTGTTGATCAAAGACAAAAAGTCTAGGAATGCTTCGCGGCGAGCCCAATATCGAAAGAGGATGCTTGCAGAAATTGAAGAGGAACAAATTGTAAGGACGTCTAAACATCAATTGCAATATCATCAAAAGATGATGGTTGCAGAAATTGAGGAGGAGCGAACTGTAAGGACAGCTAAACGTCGATTGTAATATCGACGTAACATCATAGACTCCATGTGTAATGGTTCGTAAAAACGTGTATTCTGATTAGCTGTTATCATTGTTGTTTGACATCGTGGATAATCTTGATTTCATTTTCTCACTTCATAGACAATCTTGCTTCTAAAGCTGCAACAAATGCGCAATCTGAATCGTCGCATCCTGCACAACATAAATATTAGTATAACAAACAATTACTATGTAACTTATGTAACAATTCCTATGCATACATATTCGATAAGCTAATTAAATATTCTGTAGTCTATCAAATCCAGTCAAATGTAGATAGATAGAATATAAACTTAGCATTGGGTTTGTTTAATATTTATGTAAACTTCTTAACTTATCAATGACTGATTGGTAAGCTTTAATTAAACAGATATCATGTTGTATGATGTACCTATAGAAACCGACCCTCAACTGATTAGTACTGAACGGACTCGGCATCCAATTTTCGTTGATACGAGTCCTCCACGTCAAAGTTTATCACAATTACCACATTATGAAGGTAACAATATTGTATTAGACATAAATATAAATTATGATTTTGTCTCATTAAGAAGGTAAGAATATTGTATTAGACATTTTGCCAGAATACAAGTAAATTATGAATTTGTCAGAATGTCTCTAAAATCTGAATACTATTTTGCATATGCAATAGATTTAATACTTCATGATATACCTGTGAAAATGCACTATATATTCAGTGAGAGGAACAACCACAAGGAAATACGAAATATTGTCAATGTGGTTCCGGTAGATACTTCATCACACGAGATACATGATAACGGTGAACATATTTTGATATTAACCCAATAAATCTTTGCAATATTAGACCTGTAGCAGAATACATAAATTTAAACGTATGAAATAGAAATCTAATTATGGAATTGCAGCTGAAGATGATGATGTTGTACATGTCTGTAATCCCATATTTGAAAATCACAAGAACAATTCTCAGGCCAATCAAAGAAAGCGTGCCCCACGCGAGTTTATATTCATTCTTCACATAGTGCATACATATTCGATGAGCTAGGTAGAAATTCTGTAGCTTATCAAAATAGGCAAATGAATTCACTTTATTGTTACTTGATACATTTCATAATTGATTTTGAGATAACTTTGTACTAATTTGGCTTTTGTATATTGTGCGAAATAATTTGATCTATGGACAGCATCATTGTGGTAAAGGTCGTAATGCCAGAGGAATCATTACCGCAGGGCATAGAGGGGGAGGTCATAAGCGTCTATACCGTAAAATCGATTTTCGACGGAATGAAAAAGACATATATGGTAGAATCGTAACCATAGAATACGACCCTAATCGAAATGCATACATTTGTCTCATACACTATGGGGATGGTGAGAAGAATCCCCCTCTTTTTGCCATTGGACCCCCCAATCAAATTCGTCGTAAGACTCATAATGATCAACTTTACGAAGATCCCATTGTATTCACTAGGTAACAAGTACGAGTCTAGAAGTATGCATAAACACTATAAACAAAAATAAAATCTTGTTTGATACGTATATGAAATTATCAACTCATTATCACATAAATACCAAGTATAGTTTTGTTAATGTTGATATTAATTTTTTAACTACATAGTGCATGTGCACTATAAAAAGTGTCCATGCTTACAAGTCAGGCATCTAAAATTCTAAACATAGGAGAGCCGAACCGTTGCTGTGAATATTTCAAATATGTCATGTGGACGTATGAAAAATCAATAAAACAACAACATGAGCAAGGTTCTACATTCTCATTATGCTGCAATAAGGGAAAAGTACAGCTACCTTTACTACGACCAAGTCAGATAGAATTACAACATTTATTAGATGGGACAGAACAAGAATGTGTTGAATTTCGACGTCATATACGCTTATATAATAACATGTTTTCATTTACTTCTTTGGGAGGCAAAGTAGACACAAGTTGCAATAATGGAGGAGGTCCATATATGTTCAGATTGAATGGTCAATCTTACCATCGAATATGTTCCTTATTGCCTTCGGTAGGAAAAAGTGTTGTCTTTGCACAACTCTACATGTATGATGCGTAAGAAGCTTACTCAGGTAGGCTTAATTTTTCTCTCTCCATGAAGAATCTGTAAATCCATATACAATACAATCACTTACTAAGATGATAATTCGTGAGAATGAGTTGGTAAAATTTTTTAAACAAGTAAGAGAACGATTTTGCGAGACAGGCTACATGGCTGTAAATCTAGGTTGCTAGCAAATCGACGTATTGATGGTCGAGAAACCAACATCCTAACAAATGCATATGAGTTTGCAGCATTGGTTCCCGACGATGATTTAAACAACTCAAGGGATATTATTGTAGAGTATAAAAGCAACAAATTGAAATGAATATCAAACATTCATCCAAGTTTTATGGCTTTACAATACCCATTGTTGTTTCCATTTAGGGAAGATGGTTTCAGACTCAATATTTTACATCGGACATTCACATCTCCACTACCAAACAAAAGATCAACTCTGACAATGAGAGAGTACTATGCATTTAGATTGCAATATCGTGCACATGAGGGACACCCATTGCTTAGGGGAGGACGTTTGTTTTTACAATTTGTAGTGGATGTTTGGTGTTGCATTGAACATGGACGGCTACTCTGGGTTCTTGGTAATAAAAAAACACTACGATCTGAAGTCTACAATAACATTGTTGATAGTGTGAATAGAGGAGATACAGATGCATCTACTGTTGGCAAGCTTATTGTGTTACTTGCATCTTATACTGGCAGCCCACGATTCATGCATCAAAATTATCAAGACTGCTTAGCAGTGTGCCGAAAACTTGGCAATCCTGATTTACTCATAACATTTATGTGCAACCCAAAGTGGCACGAAATTGGAAATTTGGTTGACAAGTTTCCAAACTCAGAACCCTCCGTGAGACCTGACATTATATCTCGAGTTTTAAAGATAAAGTTAGACTTACTAATTGAAGATTTGACTAAGAACAATATCTTTGGGCGCATGATTGCAAGTAAGAGAACTTATGCTTATGAATTTTACAAATATGAGATTTTTACCTTATACATAAAAATATTCTAATCTTCTAATGATGTTTCATATAACAGTTGCATACATAATAGAATTCCAAAAGCGGGGACTTCCACATGTCCACATAATTGTGTGGTTAGCAGAGGCAGACAAATGTCGCACCGCTGAAGATATTGACCTTATAATTTCAGCTGAGATACCTGATAGAGAGATTGATCCTTTGGCATATGAAGCAGTGTCACAGTACATGATTCATGGCCCCTGCGGTTTATGCAATCCTAATTCTCCGTGTATGATAAAAAACAAATGCTCAAAGCATTTTCCTAAGAGTTTTATCTCAGTAACAACAATGGATGAAAATGGTTTCCCAGTCTACCGTAGACGTGATAATGCAAGGAAAATCTCACGTAATGGAATACAAATTGACAACAAGTAAGATTATCTTTATAGTAACAAAAATCATCTAACTTTTATTATTATATACCTTAAATCAACAACTATTGTGCAACAGGTTCATTGTACCATATAACAAAGGTATACTTATCAAATATCAGGCACATATTACTGTGGAATGGTGCAATAAAGGTAGGCTGATAAAGTATTTATTCAAATATGTGGCCAAAGGTCCAAACATGGCTACAATGGTACTTGAATCTAAAGTCAATAAAGAAGTAGGAGATATAAGTCAACTACCAAATTCAAATCCTAATTATGAAGTGTAGAATTACCTAACTTGCCAATACATATCATGTTCTGAAGCATGTTGGCGAATATTTGAATTCCCAATTCATTATTGTAAGCCTGCAGTCCAACGTTTATATTTTCATCTCGAAAATGAGCAGTAAATCTGTTTCAATGAGGAGGAAGAGTTGCCATCAGTACTTGACCGTAGTGAGCCAACAAAGACAATGTTTATGCAGTGGATGGAGTGCAATAAACAATCTAAAAGTAGTTGGAATTTAACTTTTGTTGATTTTCTCGAACATTACAAATGGGACCCAAAAAAAGAGATCATGGTTGCAAAGAAAAAAATCAAAAGCAGTTGTAGGGCGGATGGTTTATGCCCATCCAAACTCCGAAGAACGATTTTATTTAAGAATGTTGTTGAATGAATGTGGTGAGAGGTGCTACATCGTATGAAGAAATTCTAACCGTTGATGGAATAGTTTATAACACTTTCAAGGAATCATGTTACCATCTAAGATTACTAGACTCAGACAATGAATGGCACACGACATTAACTGATGCAGCAGACCATCAAACAGGTCAACAATTACGGGCACTATTTGTCACAATTTTGTTATTTTGTGAACCATCAAATGTTTTAGAATTGTGGGAGAAACATTGGAAGGATTTATCTGATGATATTCAATACATGCAAAGGAAAATCTACAACATGCCCAACTTGATTCTGTCAGATAAACGTGTACAGTCTTTAGCTCTTTATGACATCGATTTACTGCTACGCAAAAATGGCAAGTCTACATCAGACTTCCCAACATTACCAGCAATTGATGTTGATCTGCTACAACAATGTAATAACAGATTGTTGTATGAGGAAACAATGTATGATATAACTTCATTGGCATCTGAGAGTGCAAGTTATATTAACATGTTTAATGAGAAACAACGAGAAGTGTTTGAAGCTGTCCTTCAATCAGTTGGAAAAGAAGAAGGTGAGCTATTCTTTGTCTATAGTCATGGAGGTACAGGCAAAACCTTCTTATGGAAAACCATCATTGCAAAGTTAAGATCGGAAGGCAAAATCATGTTACCAGTAGCTTCTTTCGGCATTGCTTCATTGTTGGTAGAGGGCAGTAGAACAGCTCACTCACGGTTCAGGATACTGATAAAGATAGATGAAAACAGTAGCTGTGATATAAAACACAACACTATGCTAAGTGAACTAATTTGTCTTACAAACTTGGTTATTTGGGATGAAGCTCCTATGAATCAAAAATTTGTGTTTGAAGCGGTTGATAGAAACTTTCACGATATACTTTGAAAGATAAACCCAGATTCCATGAACAAACCATTTGGAGGAAAAACAATATTGTTAGGAGGAGATTTCTGACAAATTTTACCCGTGATACCAAAAAAGGGAAGAGAGGAAATTGTAATGTCCTCAATCAACAAATCATATTTATGGGAAAGTTGTAAGGTTATCAAATTAGAGGAAAAATATGAGAATAGAGCCAAATGTGCCTCATCTAACAATTGCAAAACGAACAATTGACTTCCGCGATTGGGTGCTTAATATTGGGGACGTCAAAGAGCCTTCTACATCACTAATTGAAGTGAGCCAAACTGTATACAAATTCCAAATGAAGTATTGGTTCCTGCAGGGGATAATGGAATCGAGACAATTGTTCGAGAAATCTATACTAATATAAAGTATGAAGTGAATGATGCACAATACGTGAGGGACAAAGCCATTTTAACACCAAGGAATGAAGATGTAGACTCAATTAACAATTATGTCTTGAAATTTTTACCCACTGAATCAATGGTTTATTATAGCTCTGACACAATATGCAAGAGTTCTGCAAATTTTGAAGCTCAAGAGACTATGTACCCAGTTGAGTTTTTAAACTCGCTGAAGTTTAATGGTATTCCAAACCATAAACTCCATCTAAAAATTGGGGCTCCGATTATGTTGCTAAGAAACATAAACCCAAGTAAAGGTTTGTGTAATGGTACAATATTAATTATGACCAGTTGGCAAAATGGGTAATTAAAGGCATTGTCATTACAGGTAACAAAAGTGGTGAGAAAGTTTTTATCCTTAGAATAAACATGACGCCCATAGATGCATCATTGCCCTTCATTTTCAAGCATAAGCAGTTTCAGTTGCACTTTGCTATGCAATGACGATAAATAAAAGTCAAGGACAAACCCTACGAAATGTAGGTTTATATCTTCCCCAACCAGTGTTCAGTCATGGTCAATTTTACGTGGCTATATCAAGAGTTACATCACCTACGGGACTAAAAATTTTATGTGAAGAAGAAAGTCATCCTGAAAAAGGTTTTACAAATAATGTTGTCTGCCATGAAGTTTTCAATAATTTGTAACTATTTTCAATAATACAAAGATCATTAAAAAATATTGTAATGTTTTTCTTTTGATTATCATCACTATATATTTGCATAAATTTTATAACAAAATTACATCTCACTTCACAAAGTGCTGATAATTTTAAAATTCTTACTCCTAATTGAAAAGAACCATAAATAGTTTATTTTATTATTTTTTGTATTTTGGCAACCAATAAATTTATAATAAAAAAAAGTTTGCTATAATCATATGAAATGTAAACAGCCACAAATGATAAATTAAATGCATTTAATAAAAACATTAAGTATCATACTACTTCACACTATAAAAAGCTCATATTACGCATATTATTGCTACACATTTACAACATCTGTTTTGAAGAAAAGTATTAATCAAATGATCAAAACAATTAACACAACCAGTAAGAATGTTTTCCCCCTCAACTCACTTATATTTAAATAAATCCAAATATAACTCCAAAAATAGAAAATTTAAAAATTGTGAATACAAATTACTTGATAGAATATTGGATCAGGGATCAATTAATGAAGCAATAAAATAGAAATTTACAAAATACTGATAATTTTAAGAATCTTACTCCTAATTGAAAAGAACCATAAAAAGTTTGTTCTATTCTTTTTTGTATTTTGGGTACCAATAAATATATTATAAAAAGGTTAGCTATAATCATATGAAATATATTATTTTAAAATACAAATCAAAATTCAAAGACACATTTTCTTAATCATATTTATGGGGGGGGGAAATCAACTTATTCATTCACAAGTACTTCACATTTATAGTTTTTTAGGAGAAGATATATAAATTATCCGCCAACTCCAACACGTAAAGTCTATAATGCAATTTTCATGAACACTTAAAAAATCTCTACTAAAACCATTAAGAATATGAGAAAACAAGTTTCATGAACATTAAAATATCTTTAAAACAAATGATAACTTAAGTACATTTAATAAAAACATTAAGTATCATACTACTCCACACTATAAAAAGCTCATAATACACATAATACTACTACACATCTACAGATTAACAAATAATAATTTTTTCTAGAGGAAGATATATAAATAATCAATGAAGTCCAAGACAGAAACTCTATAAAGCAACATTCATGAACAAAAGCTGAAAACTCAAATATGTTTCTAATAACTAAAAAGTAAATCATGATATTAAATTAATAGATATGTACCTCCCTTCATTTGTAACTCCCTTTAATTTGTAACATAACATTTATAATTATTAGAAACACAAAAAACTTATTAACATAGAAAATTGAAATAACACTAATGCATAATCAATACAAAATTAAGCCCATGTTGCTAATTATTCTGACTTTTCACTAATCAATCACAAATGATAAATTAAATACATTTAATTAAAACATTAAGTATCATACTACTTCACACTATAAAAAGCTAATACTACACAGTAATCTGCGAAGTCCAAGACAGAAACTCTATAAAGCAACAATCATGAACAAAAACTGAAAAGCCAAACATGTTTCTAACAGCTAAAAAGTAAATCATGATATTAAATTAATAGGAATGTAACTCCCTTTTATTTGCAACTCCTTTTGATTTGTAACTCCCTTTGATTTATAACATAACATGTATAATTATTAGAAACATCAAAAACTAATTAACATAGAAAACTGAAATAACACTAATGCATAATCAATACAAAATTAAGCCCAAGTTGCTAATTATTCTGACTTTTCACTACTCAATCACAAATGATTAATTAAATACATTTAATATAAACATTAAGTATCATATTACTTCACATTATAAAAAGCTCATACTACACACAGTGGTGCTCCACAACTACAATATTTTCTAAACTTATTCACTGTGGCAAGAAATCATATAACTTTGAGGGAATTATCAAGTGATAGAGATGATTGTACAATAAAGGTTAGATTAACAAGAATGTGGGATGAGATCAATTTGAACACCGGACAGATTGTCAACACCACAGCGATATTGCTTGATGAAGAGGTAGTATTCTAAATTTTATATTACTTTTAATATAAATTTTACCAAGAATTTTAAGTTATTATCTTATAAATACATTATTTGCAACACCACAACTATATTGCTTGATGAAGAGGTAGTATTCTAAATTTTATATTACTTCTAACATAAATTTTATTAAGAATTTAAAGTTATTATCTTATAAATACATTATTTGCACAATCCCGTAGGATAATCACGTGATGCTGATTCTGAGATTAAACCAACGAGTCCAATACATGAACAAACTGGACGAAGACAACATATACATCATATCCAATTTAAAGATTGTACCAGCCCCGCCTAGATATAAAGCAATTAGTGGTCATAAGGTGATTAACTTCTTTCACAAGATAACGATAACTCAGGTAAACAACACAGATATAATTCCAAGGTATAAATTTGAGCTATCAACATTTGATGAAACAAGAAACAAAGCTGGAGATAAAACACATCTCATAGGTAAAAAAAATAAAATTAATCAAAAGCTCATTACACAGCAAACATTAAAAAATTATCTTCATATACTTATTATATTTCATTTTCTCAAAGATGTTATTGGACAGCTTACAACAATAAGTAACTTACAAACAGTTGGTCAAGGAATTCAAAAACTGGATATTCTCTTAATGAATGAGAGGTATGTCTCATAAATAGCGTGTGATGTTTTTTCAATTCAAAATGTATTTTTCATACTAATAATGACATTTTTATGTTATTGCAAACAGCCACCACACAATCACAGTAACTATGTAGGGAGAATAGGCATTAAAATTTCAAAGAGATTTTTCTGGACAAAATGACAATTTGATAATTGTAGTAGTGACTGGAACACTTGCAAAGGAATTTAGAGGTGAATTAGGATTTCATTTTTGTTAATAGGAATCATTACTAACTTCCACTTATTTTATTTATAGGTGAGGTGAATTTATCATCAACAGCTATAACATGGGTTTATTTTAACATCCCTGACCAACCGGTATCTAGCATAAGGAGTAGCATACAAAACAATGAAGGACCGACCTCAGCTATTGAAATTGTACTAAACATTCAATTGCGCACACAAGAAGAAAACTATAGCATTGAACGTTTCAGTATAAAGCAGTTGTTAAATGCGAAACTACCACAGGGATCAGAGGTAAAATCCTACTACAACTCAAAATTTAACATTGATGAAAAAGCTGTCATTTCACACTTTACAATGACACATACTAAAACATCTCTCAATGCCAACAATTTATATATTGCACATGTGAAGTGACAATTGATGATATAGTGTTTGACCAAGGGTGGTATTATCTTGCATGCAATAAATGTTTCCGTAAGATAAAGGATACATCAAGCAAATTACAATGTCAAAATTGCTTAGCTAAAGAGATTGTGACTACGTAACGCTACAAAGTCACAGTCAAAGTTAAGGATAACACAGGGGAAACAACATTCGTTTTATTTAATCGGGAGGCTGCCCACCTCATAGGTGTTCCTATTGACCATCTCATCAATGAAAGAAAGGAACTCGCCTCAAATTCGGTAATTTACTTAATAATTAACCCATTTTATAATATCTTGCAATATATAGTATTATATTATTATAATATTTGTGTCATATCTATTAATAAAATCACAAAATACAGGATATATCAATGCAAGACATTCCACCAGCTATATATAATATCTGAAAAAAGAATTATTTGTTTCAAGTCAAAATCACTCCATATAACACTGAAAGAGGCTATGAAGAATACACAGTCTATAAGGTTTAGGAGGTCAAACCAGAACTAAAAAATCAAATTGTTCTATCTTGCAAAATTCCAACTGGGGGGAAGAATGAAGAAATAGATGATACAATTCAGTGACTTTGCATCGAACAACTTCTTAATGTGAAGCTGTCAGGGGGATCAAATGTAAATCTCTTTACTTTAACTCTTTAACATTTTATTAAAAAAAATGTGACAGTTACAAATACTCTTATGCTTATAAAATCAATATTACACCTACAGTTAATGTACTGCAAATGTGACGTAACAATAAGTGACATTGTAATGGAGCAAGGATGGTACTATGTAACCTGCAATAACTGCCTCAAACAAATTAAGGAGTTATCCACAAAATTTCAATGCCAAAATTGTCTGGGCGAACAAACGAAAAATACCAAATGGTACAAACTAACAATTAAGGCAAAGAATATCACAGGAGAAACAACATTTATCATGTTCAATCGAGAAACTGCACAGCTCATTGGAGTTTCTATCGAACAACTTATAAACGACAACAATAAAGAATCTCCACAAGCAGTAAGAATCTTTTTCAAATAAACATTATCCATTTAACAAAATATTGTATCACACATTCACACTTGATAACCGTTCAATATTATGCAGGGTATGATTATGCAAAAACTGCCACCAACAATTCATAATATATGCAGAAAGAAATGTTTGTTGCAGATCAAAATTACTCCATACATCACTGAATTGGGCTATGAGGAGTATACAGTTTCGAATGTTCAAAGCATCAAATCAGAGGCTACATCTGGACAGACAAAACATGTCATCAAAGAAAAATTTGGAGAGAAAAAGCATGAAAATGATGAGAAATATGATGAACCAAAAAAGACACCAGAGCAGGTAAAGAAGAACAAAATAAAAGTAGTTGACTTTGGGGAAGATTTGGAAGAAGATATCGAAATTAACTTAAACAAAGACAAGACTCGAATAAAACAAGAAATTCAAACTCCAGCAAAAAATGACAAAATGGCTCCCGTGAAAAAAAAAATAAGTGATAATAATTACCAGTTATTATGTGTTGTTCATCTTAATTATATATCAATATTGTTATTTATCTCATGTCTGCTTTGATAACTGTATCAATATTGCTATTTATTTAATGATGATTATGACTTCAAGCTATAAAATTAGACTATTTATGGGAAATATTATTTGACAAAATCAAAAATCAAGTTCAAACTAATACATTAATAAAAAGTAAATTGAGGTTCAAAAAGAAATAATAAAATTTATATATCCAACAGGAACCAAAAAAAAAACACAACAAAAAAACTTATCTCTATCGTGAAAAAAATACATGTATCAGCAAAAAATCCCTTGCAAAGCTCAGCTACAGATTCCAAGATTCCAAACAAAAAACCTAAAATAATTAACAAACTATTAGGACTACTACAAACAAATAAAACAAATTTACAATATAAAGAAATTAAAGAAAATAAAACTAAAAAAATTAGGGGTACCACAAATCTCTTAGACACAGCAAATTGGTGGTTTGCAATGCATGTTTCATAGTCCCATTTATTATCTTGAATTTATGTAGTTGGTGCTTAGAATTCTAGGTGCATGAAATTAATTCAGCAAAAAAATTCCCCCAAATCAATTACTATATATAAAAAAAGCCAAATCACTATGGATGAACTCACTTTATCTTTCATCTTCACTTCATAGCCTTTCTGCAATTCAATTCCTTATTACTCTCCAAAATCGGGTCTTTTTCATAGTTCATATTCAGTTCACGTTGCAATAGAACACGAGCTTCATAATCGGCCTTCTTCAGCTCCGACGATGACAACCAGCAGATCTAATCAGTTCAATGACAGAGAAAGGGGAGCATGTTTAGTGGCAGAACCAGGACCATATTATAGGGGGTCAAAAAATCTCAGTAAAAAAATTATTTATTGACGCTTAAACTGCTTCTTTCGGCTATACGACTGAGATGAGACAACTGTATTTTGCGACTCTGCATAGCTTGAAAACATCTCAAAAAACTTACTAAATGAAACAACGTCGTTTCATTTAGTAAGTTTTAAAAAAAAAAGGTCAAATCTATTTCGCCTGAGAAGGAGGAGTTTCGAACTGCCGGCATTGGAGGATCAGGAGATGGAGGTTGGGGGGTTAAGAAATGAAATTTCGCCTGAAGCTTAGCCCGAGGGTCGAAGTTACCGGGGTTAAATGACCCCCCCCCCCCCCCTGCTTCCACCTATAAGCCTATCTAAATACAATCCACTTGTGGTTCAGTATTAATCCCAATTGCGAACTAGCACAAATCTGATAGGAAAAAAAAAAACCTCTTTGACGCAACCAACGATGATTCCAATCCAAAACAAGAAAAAAAGAAGTGGAGAAGATAGAGATATATAGCTGCTGCAATGGGTGCCCCAAATTCATTCCCTCTCTCTCTTTATTGTTTTTGGAGATCGATTTGTTGTTTGTAGATATTTGTGCAAGGCTTGGGTAGATCTAAAAATTGATTTTGTAGTTTGATCTGATCGGAGATGTTGGTGGTGATGGATGTTGCGGGCGGAGGCGGAGATTGATGATTTTCGTTGTTGAATTGGGTCTCAATCCACTGATGGATAAGAGAGAGGAGATTGGTTATTTTAATTATATATTTTGATTTTGTTTTTTTAATAATTAGTATATGTTATGTTTTTATCCCTTTACTTGATTAAAATGATAATAATTAAGTTAAAACTCTTTCTAATTTGTGACATGACAATTTCAATTGAATCAAAATAAAAATACAATCAAACAAGAAAACATTCAGAAGGTCCAACTATCTACATGCAAATAACTAAACAATGGATACTAGATAAACTAAATAAGTATGATTTTTTTAACTAACATTTCATTGCTATCTTGCATGTTATTTTTTAAAAAATAGTTTTTTCATTTATATGAATCTATTGGAAAGTTAAAAATAGAGATGAAAGCCATGAAAAATAAGATTAAAAAAATTGAACACCAACTGAATGACCTTTAATACAATTTTTATCGCATTAAATATATAAGCAATATTATAACAAAATAAATATAATTACAAATGTAACAGATATGCCATGCAAAAAATGTATTGAAAAATTTATAGATAAAAAGAATTTATTATAAAAAGATAATAATTATCATGACAAGTTTAACAAATTATACAATTCGTTAATCAAACTAGCCCGTACAATGCACGTGCTATCAACTAGTATATATAAATATAAAAAATGATATGATTTAATAATGTTTATCTGGTAGAATTATTTTGCTTAATCTTTTTTTTTCTTGCTTTGTCTCACACATACACACACAAATATATATATATATATATATATATATATATATATATATATATATATATTAACTATTAAATTTAGGATAAAATTTAAGTAATTGCTTGAATTAAAACAATTCTTAAAATTAATTCACCTTACTACCAAATATATTAAAAAGTATATAAAGTACTATATAAAATTGGATAATTATGATTTTAAATATACCATACAAAGTTGTACATCATACTTAAAGTGTAAATTGTACTTTTATAATTAAACTTTAATTTAAATATATATAATTTTAAATAAATTCAAATAATATAACCTTGTACTTTTATAATTGTTGTATATCTTGCGATACACACACACACACACACACACACACACACACACACACACACACATATATATATATATATATATATATATATATATATATATTTAATATTGTTATTATTATAACAGAAAGACAAAGAGTATATGTTGTAACGTAGTAGTAAGATAATTATTAAAATAAAGCTTAATTCACGATTCTAAAATATGATTTTAAATCATTCATTTTCAATTTGACTAACCAAATGGGAACATAATTTTACATGATTCTGCATCATCCATATATAATATAATCAATTTGATTTACTACTTCATATAAAAAAAAGTTGTTAATAATTTATCAGGAAATTAGCTCTGTTCTGTGCGATTAATATATTTTTATCCTTCCAAAAATAAGATACATATTTATAAAATTAAGATTTTTTTGAAACTTTTTATATTTACAATTTTATAATGACCAAAAATGTAATGCTGCATAAACTAAAAAATATTTTATGTTATATCCTTTTTTAATCAAAACTTTTTATATTTTTAAATTTATAATGACTAAAAATGTAATGTCAGATAAATTAAAAATAAATTTTTTTATATCATTTTGTAATTTAAATTTATATCTTTAAATTTGTTATGAACAAATATATATATATCAGGGGGTGGGGGTAGAAGTTACGTTCTGCAGTAGAAGTATAAATGGTGTGAAAATATGACACGTGGAGAGTAGTAGAGATAAGACTCATAAGAGCAAGCTTCGGGTGATGGCAAAATTGTAATATTATTTATTTTATAAAATTATTTTTAGTAATATAAAATATCTCACTTTCTTATCTTTTTCTATCTCTCCAAATTTTTTTATTTTTGAGAGAGAAATTTTATATTAAAAATTAAATTAATTTTACTTCCAAATTTCTTCCCTTTTCACCTAAAAAAGCTCACAAATATAAAATTTAAAGAGATTTTAATTATTTTTCTTCTCTTACCTTCCCATTCCCTCAAATAAAAGTTTACAAAGACAATATAAAGGCCTCTCAAACACAAACAAACACCCCAAGCCCAACATCAAACTCTTTCCAGCCCAATTTTAATACGTCGTCGTATAACATCCAAATTACTTAAAAGCTAGTCAAACACCCATTAGCCTTCTCTTTTCCTCTCTCCTCTCTTTTCCTCTCTCGGGCACAAAAACTCCTCACAGTAGTATCGGTCTGTCTCGTGCGTAACGTATATTTTTGTTAAATATACACAAAAATTATTAACAATAATTTTCTCGATTTGAAATCTAATTTCAAGTTTTTTAAGAGTAATTTTGGTAAACCAACGTCCTTAAACCCTCGCAAATTCAAAATCAAATCAAAAATCTCTTATGGTATGGCCTTTCATGTTGCTTGCCCCATCACTTGGTAAAATTCCCCAAATTTCTCTCCCTAATTTCTCTCTAAAATCCCCATTTTCTCTCTCTAAAACCTTTGTTGTTGGTTTCACTTGCAGTAGACGAATCTGTTTCTGTTCGCTAGGGTTTCCGAATGGCGGCAAGGGGAAGGATGAGTTCTTGGCGGAGGTAGCGAAACTTGAGGAGTTTATCAAGGACCCTCGGTTACTTAGGGCTAGGGAATCCACCACTGTACAGGTCGCCGTTCCCAAGGTTGTTGCTCCGCCGCCGCCTCCGCAGGCTCCGGTGACTGTTGATGATGAGGGAGATGCGGAGGAGCTGCTGTCGGCGCAGACCAAGCGCGCTGCGATGCAGAGGAAGGCCGCTGCGAAGTCTTTGGTGGCGGAGGATTATGCGCGGAGGATGGAGACCGGTGATGTGGAGGTGAGGTTTTGGATTTTGAATAGAATTTTGAGTTTTGATGCTTGAATGTTGGGTTTGATTGTTGCCTTTGTTAGTTTAGAACTGTATTTGTAGCTAATTTTTTAATGTTGCGTGGCATTGTGATTTTGTTAGTTTAGAACTGTTTTAGTTTCTTCATTGAAGCTTGGAATTTGATTATTTTCCGTAAATTAGTGGAGGATAATGGAGTAATCAGAACGTGGAATTATTGTATTTGTTGGGTGATTATATTGTTGTCGTGTCTGTTTCTGTGTGCTATAGGACTTTACAGGATTGGGAATGAAATGGATAATTTCTCCAAGTTTGTGCTATTAAATCTTACATCCTGGTATTGAATTTTACAGGTTCATATTGTTGGATAATTGATGTATGCGGCTAAGAATATGTGGTCTTACTGCTTCTAATTGGATCATTTTGTGATAAGACTATGTTATACTGGTGTTGAAATAATCAGTTGTTAAAGTTTTGGTTTATATTTTCATATTGGAACTAACTTGGCTGGCAGCTATTTGGGATTATTATGTATACAAATGAATTATTAAAAAAATCTATTGATGATTCTCTTTGTTTTGCAACAGTAAATGCTTAATTCATGGAGAATTTAGATATTTTGTTTTAGGGAAATTTAGTAAGAAAGTTCCACTTCTTAAACTACATATTATTTATGCTGTAGAATATTTTTTGATAGGTTATCCCACTTTTTAAACTTACTATTATCAGTCAAAATATTCTTTTATTGACGTGGAGATGAGAGGGATGAAATATGGGTCTGGGGAGATAAAGCATTAAATATAGCTGTAGTATTAACCATGGCTATCAATACTGTACCAACTACCATGTCAGCTGGTACAGTACAAAAAATAGTGATTTTAGGACAATCCGGTACAAATAGAATAGTATACCCATCTAGTCCAAATACCAGCAATACTCATCTGTTCCGGTCTTATTGGCTGGTACTTAACAAATTTTAGAAATCCGGACTTTACAAGGAAGATTGATCTTCCTACCTCAAGATGAACAATAAGTGGCAATTAACAATAAAGGCGTTTTATGGGTGAACTTGGAGGTTGGGATCTGGAGTGGTTATGTGCATGTGTTATGGGTGAACTTGGTTAAACAATTATTATATTTTATTTATGAATCATTTATAAGTATGTATTAGTGTGTGTATATATATGTATATTCTAATACCTATTTCCCAAATCAGTTTATATATGGAATTGCGTTGTTTATTGTGGTTGGGTTTACTTGGCTACCCATGAGGATAGTTCGTTAATTCTAACTCTATGATGATGATGACATTCTTGTACCTTGAAACTGTGAACTTTTACAAGATGGATGTTCTCAAACTTGATATTTTTGTTGTTTAAAAGACGTAGTAGGCTAGTAGTATCTTGTGTATTAATTACCTTAAAAAGTTTTCATTCGGAAGGGTTTTTTTTATAGAGATCTTGACCAATTGAAGAATTCTTTTGTTGAAATAATTGTTTGCCAAAATAGTAATTGATGTTGTATTTAATTTTTGATTAATGAGTTTCCCGGAAAGATTCATTTATATTATAATTTAGAATTTTAGTGGGGGTTTTGTCACATTGATTTTTTCTCTATGCTTGTTACGATTTGACACTGTGGTTCTTGATATGGTATTGAGACCTTTTTCTTTTTGAATTACAATATGAAATTTGATCTTTTAGGATAATTAAACAAAACATACTCTGTCCCACTTTTGTAGCAAAATTTCTTTTAGCTTTTGTGGCGTGGATTTTAAGACAAAGCAAAAGCACATAATAATTAAATGTAATTACTAAGGTATAAAAACGTAATATTTAAATATGTTTTTGTTATGTCTTAAACTCCGCTGTAAACCGAAAAATGTTGCAAGTAAGGTGGAACAGAGGGTGTAGTTAATTGGATGAGTATATTGTTTCATAAATTGTTGTTTTGGACTATCAATAACATGCTTTCTTTTGTAGGGTATCGTGAAAGATATAGGTGGAGAAGAGCAGGGTCTGTCAAATGTTAAAGTAATGTGCCGCCTTTGCTTTAATGGTGAAAGTGAAGGAAGTGAGAAAGCAAGGAAGATGCTGTCTTGCAAAAGTTGTGGCAAGAAGTATCACAGGAGCTGCCTTAAAGCTTGGGCTCAAAATAGAGGTATGATTTATGTCTGAAACTGTTGTCTTGTTGACATGTCGCATTTAATTTTTTTTGATAAAAGGTTTTATTGCAGATCTATTTCATTGGAGCTCGTGGACCTGTCCCTCTTGCCGAATATGTGAGGTAATTAGGTTGTTTTTAATTTTGTGATATAGTCAACTCACTGTATGGGAAGAAAAGGAAAGGAAGAGAGGACTGTCATAAACTTGATACACATTTGTCATCATCTGTTTGTTGCAGAAACCATTTTTGTCAGGTGAAATGGGGCATAGGTCACTAATGTAAAAATAACATAAAATGGATATAGCCTTATCAGCTGCTCAAACATAAAAAAAAAAGTTCATTGTTTTTTAATAACGTGCTCCTGATAACATAATTAGCTATCACTTGGGATGAAAACATCCACAGTAGTTTTCAAGTCAATCTGATTTGGCATAATTGTGAGAATTGCTACAAATATATACTCTAGATAAAATGAAATTGACAGACTATTCGCATCATTACATGTTAATAATCTACTTGAATATATTTTTCAAATCTATATCAGGTTCAGGTTCTAATTTTTTACCCCCCTTAATGCTAATAACTCTTATGTTTTTAAACATATTCTCATCACTGTTATAACTTTTGTGTTCTAACTGTCATGATTTCCTTGATACAGAGGAATTATATTACCGTGTTCCAAGATATGGACTCTTAAAGTAGGCTGATTTGCATTTACAATTATAAATTAGTGTAAAGGATCTCAGATAAGCTAATCCTATGACCACCTACTACTCATAGATTAGTTGAAGTTCAGAATTAGATCTTAGGAACCAAGTTAAGGGTGATAAAGTTGAGGTGAATGATGTAGATGAAGCTGAGTTGATTATCAGATCTAAACAGTTTTTGGGGTCGAATGATTGATGAAAAGATGTTAAGTTAGTGTATGCAAGGGACTTTCAAGAGGCAACGGACTCGTTCATGATTTCCTGACCTTGCAATGTTGATTTCCATTTTAATTATAGAAGACTATAACTAGGTTGCTTACCAAAATGCAAAAGAAAATCAACAATCCGGTTATAGCAATATAGCATGGGCCCCCTCTCTCTCCCTTTCCCTCTCTCTCTTGATAAGTAGGTCATAGCATACTTACCCATGTAATACAATGTAATTTCTGAAGAAGTGGAGAACTATCTGTCTTATCCAAACCAAATGATCATGATGATTTGCTAATGCATGTACGTGTGTATCGATTACACTGTTTTATTATGCCTTAACTGCGCGTGGAGTTGTGAGATAACAGAAATGGGCAAGTAGAGGTTGTGTGTCAAAATATGTGGAAAAACTTGTACTC
The DNA here is from genome assembly GCA_947179155.2 of Hedera helix. Taxonomy (NCBI): domain Eukaryota; kingdom Viridiplantae; phylum Streptophyta; class Magnoliopsida; order Apiales; family Araliaceae; genus Hedera; species Hedera helix. Next base: position 7,284,941 of record OX359280.1, on the reverse strand, counting down.
TATGATTTGAGTAATTAGACATTATCTGACTTTGCCATCTTGGAGGCAAAATGGGATACTAGTAGGTGATTGTCAATTGAAGAAGGATTATGTTTTTTTCCCTTTTCAAGCACCTGGTTCATCCATGTCATGGTTTTTCTTCATTTTTGATTTCTTGAGCTCTTCTGATCATGGATATATGTTATAAAGCAAGATATCCTTGATCTTATGGCAGATTTGATGGCCATCCAACATTATGATAATGTAAACAATTAGTTGGGATATAGATCATTCAGCTTGGTTCTTGGCTGAAAAGAATCTGGAGGCACAAGTTTAGGACTTGTAAGCTCATCTAGGATTAGTGGTCTTAGATATAGTTATTGGCAATTGAAGAGGCACTTTTTAGTGAAGAGTGGATAATGTTCCAAATGACTGGTTGTTACATTAACCCTCTTTTAGACTTTTTGTTCATATGATGGACAGATACCTATTGAACTTGCACAATAATAGAGATTGAGGAAATTGAACTACACAGGGTTCAAAAGTACAATTTACGATTAGTTAATGTGCTATTTATTTTTTGTTCTTTATTCTTGGAAAAATAGATAATCTGCTATTTCAATATGTTTACGTTATCGTCCTACATTCTAACTTGTCTCAGCCAATGTTCGACCATCGGCTTATTGTCATTAATTTGAGCTAGACTGGTTTAAAACATACTAGACTGGTTTAAAACATATTGCAAGCTTAGAGGTCAGCCTCAAAATTGATCTTCCATTGGAACTTGTCTTCGACTTTCAAATATATAAAAAAAACTTGGAGTTATCTGGTTTATTTTTTCTTGACATTATAATATTTCTTTTGTCTTTTAAACTCGACTTTTGTAGAATGGTAATTGATGCCATAATTAGATGGATCGCTTATGGATTTTACAAAAAAAAGGGCTGTTAACTAACCTAAGTCAGCCCCCTCTCCCAAAAAAAAGGAAGATAATTGGAGTTGAGTATTTGTTATGGATTATTTTACTTACATGAATTTTTGTCAGATATCCCCTCCCCCCCCCCCCCAAAAAAAAAAAAAAAACCCATCAGAAGAAGCTACTGTTTAGTCCACCACCATCAGCAGTTAAATAGGGAAAGATTGTCTTCTCCAAATTGTGGTTGGTTAAATAGGTGACTTCACTGAATATTATCCTATTCTTCCGCCACAATTCCCCCAATTTTGTGTCTGGCATACATTTAATAATGATTATGAATCTATTTATTGTGCTTGTCACCTGTTGCTTTTCTGTATAGATCAAAATACTCTCGCATTGCTCAGATTTTTATGATCCCTCACTAAATTTTGTTTTGCGACTTCATCATGGTGTTGCTATTATCGTGATTTGTCCTTTTTACTCTAGGTATGCCGAAGAACTGGAGATCCAAATAAGTTTATGTTTTGCAAAAGGTGTGATGGTGCATACCATTGTTACTGTCAGCAGCCTCCACACAAGGTAGGATTTAATCCTCTGTTCCAGCGGTCACATATTATGATTAAAATGAATTACCTTATATTCATTTTTGGATTATGCAGAATGTTAGCAATGGACCTTATTTATGCCCTAAGCATACCAAGTGTCACAGCTGTGGATCAAATGTTCCAGGAAATGGGCTTAGTGTAAGGTATAGATTGTTAGCAACAGTTTTGAGTCTTGTGGTTCAAATGTAGTATTTGGTATAATGGCATTGATCTTTTAATAGTTGTTTTTATATTTGTGTTCAATGAAGATCCTTAGCAGTTACTTATTCGTGCTGGGTCTAAGAACCATGCTTTTATTGGATACTCTTTTGTTTCTGCCTTCTAGATATCTATATTGTCTTACAGCGCCTTGTTATAATTATTTTTTTTATATCTAAGTCTATTAATGTTCCATTCAACTGCTTTATTTTGTTGTTACAATGCATGAGGAGGAGAAGTCCTCCCAAAAGAAATTAAAGAAAACAAGAGGAGAAAAACTTTAAATTAATGAAGTGAAAGATCGGACAAAGAAATTCCTACAAAAACTCCCATTGCATGAGGTCAAAGATAAGCAAAGAAAGAAATTCTATCCCAAAGCAAATCAATATTTATTGTCCGATTGCAAAAAGTTCTAGCATTCCTCTCCATCCAAATTCCCCACAAAATAGCAAAACAAACATATCTCCAAAGAATCCTCCTATCACTTATATGGCCAAAACCCCTGAATTTGCTTAGTAAAAGTTCTTCCACTGAAGAGGGACATATCTAACTTACAATTATAAAATTATTTAATATGAATTTCATCCATTTCTAAGAGTAGTAGCATAATATTGATCAAATTAGAAGTTTAAACTTTAGGTGTCTAAATAACCCTGAGATATCCACCAGAACCTTAAAAAAACCACCTTGAATTGAAGAGGTAATTTGTCCATATTTTTTGGAGTTCAACTTCTTACCACACTTGTTTTTCTTATTAGGAAAAAATCTCTTTTATACTTGGACCTTTCTTCATTATTGGTCTGTATTATTGCAGGTGGTTTCTAGGGTACACCTGCTGTGATGCCTGTGGAAGATTGTTTGTGAAAGGAAATTATTGCCCGGTCTGTTTGAAGGTATAATTCATACTACTGTTATTTAGAGTTTATGGTATACTTTAACTTTGACAGTAGATAGTGACAGTTGGCATTATAAGAATATCTTATGTGCAACTTGATCATTTTCAGTTGCAGAAAAATGACAAAACATACTATATAATGAAAACCATGGTTATTGCGCTTGTCCTCCACTAGTTTATTGCAATTGTTATCTTGACTTGTTAGCCACCGGTATTCTCCTTGTGGTCTATGTTACAAATTTTCGTTTTTTACTTGATCATAGGTAAAAGTGTGTATCCCCTACAGTATACTTGATGATAAACTTTTAAGTGATATATGTACTGTTGATAGCTTATATTTAGCTTGCCATTTACTTACCAATTTTTGTGTGTGTGTGAATCTTGAAATACATGCTATTAGTTTTTGACAATCTTTCGGCTCAAATACTGCAGGTCTATAGAGATTCTGAAGCAACACCTATGGTTTGCTGTGATATCTGCCAGCGATGGGTGCATTGTCAATGTGATGGCATCAGGTTTTCTCCTTCCCTTGTTCTATATTAAATCACATAGCTTTGTTCGTTTTGGTCAGCGTACGAATTATTCTTCCTGATGAGTTGGAATAGTTTCAACAGTCAAATTTACCTATACTGTATCATCATTTTAGTGGAAGTAGTGGCTTTTATCAGCATAAAATATCTTCTTTTTATTTCAACATGAGTTTAGTTTCAGAAATCCAGGGCGAGAATTTCTGTTTTTAAATCCCTTATTTGGTTAATTATTACCAAATTTGACGAATTTGAGAAGTTGTTATTTAGATTTTTATTTTTTAATATCGTCTTGTAATTGTGAGCAACTGTTTAACAGTTTCTGTTTAATGCGGGGAAGTGAACCCTATTATAATAAGCCCCAGTTAACTCAAACTTTTTACCCTTCATTTGGCCTTTAATTCAATGTTGAAAGCCATGATTTTCAGTTGGTAGCTGAATTTCTATAAATCCCTACTACCTAAAACATGATGAATTTAAGCAGCTCTTGATGACCTGATCACAAAAGCTACTTTCTGTCTCTCTGCCGTCCTTGTCCTTTTAAGTCTCTTGAAAGTATCTATTTTTGGTAGTAGTCAAATAATTGAACAAAAGACACCTACTTAATAGAAGTATAAACAAATTGTATTTATGATAAGTTTTTCTTTTCTTTCTTCTTTCATATAAAAATAATGCAGATAGATATCATAAGATGTACCCTATTTAGATGTGGATGTGACTTGTGAAGTCTAAAGGAGAACACAAAATCAAACTATCCCCTAAACCTCCATGGAAATAGTCAAATAGATTGTAAATACTTCTTGTTGGTTAAAGAAGATTTTATTAGAAAGAAGAGAAATACAGCCACAGTGGACAAGCAATCCGCCAAACAACTGAATGAGAAAGAATACTAGTCCTTAACAAAGGTTATATGTAAGGACTAGTATGCATAAATTATAGAATTAGGAATAAATGCAAATGGGTAATCATTTGTTATTTAATTTATTTTCATGAGATTTAATATCTTCTCCTCTAGTTTGTGAACATGCGTATATTTAAAACCATTAGATTCAGTTGAAGCTTTTCTATGAGTTATTTTCTTGTAAGAACAAGTTGTTAATCTCTTGAAATCTAATAAACTGAAGTAGGTGACGTACTTATCTTGAAATTTTAGACGTTTTGAGTGTGATTTCTTACCATAGATTTTTACCTTCCTGTAGATCATGCATCTTATGCACAAAGTAATCCATTTTTTGACCTTCATAATCAAACTATTTGTCCTCGTTACTTAATTTTCACCTTTAGAGGTTTTTTGTACCCGTCACTTTTGCAGTGATGAAAAATATCTGCAATTTCAAGTGGATAATAACCTCCAGTATAAATGTGCTACATGCCGTGGAGAATGCTATCAGGTGTGTTTAAATCGTGATAATTCTGGTAAACAGTTTTGTATCTGTTGCTAATATATTCTTCTTTTCTTTCTCTTAAAATGCCAGATTAGAGATCTTGAGGACGCCGTTCAGGAGCTTTGGAGGAGGAGAGACAGTTTTGATCAGGATTTAATCGCAAACTTGAGGGCTGCTGCTGGATTGCCAACTCAAGAAGAAATATTTTCTATCTCACCTTTTTCAGATGATGAAGAGAATGGCCCCATTGCATCAATGAACAAATATGATCGAACCTTAAAATTTTCTCTCAAAGGGTTACTTGATAAATCACCAAAAAAGAGCAAGGATTATGGGAAAAAGTCTTCAAATAAGAAGTACAGTAAGAAAAAGGGGTATCAGAAATCGATAATTAGTAAAACTGAAGCACAGCATAATTTTGATGGACTTAGTGATACCCAATCGATGGGATACAGCACTGGTGATAACAAGGATGAGGATATGCATCCCCATAGAAGTGGAGGGCCTGACATATATCCTTATCCTGTTGCTGGAAGTTTGACCGAAGGAGTATGCTCAATTAATCAAGCAGTTGTCGTGAAACACAAGTCCATTGATGAGGTTACAGCAAGTAATGGAAATAGGGCATCAGGAACAATCCTACTTAAGAGTAACATACCTCAAGGTGTGGATATTATGGACACTGGAAAACATGTTAGCAAGTCCAAAAGCACCACGGGACCGAAGCTTGTTATACATTTAGGTGCTCGAAACAGAAATCTAACAAATTCTCCAAGGTCTGATGCATCAAGCTGTCAAAAAGAGCAAGACTTGACAACCTCTAATGGTACGTCAGTTTTTATTTTTTTATATGCTTCCTTTCAGTCTTCAGAAGAAAATACGTGGCCGAGTCCGTATGTTGAGTTTACCTTAAAAGATTATAGGATGCCTAAGGAGGTTATCTCTAGTAAATTTTCTGCATGGTGTATTTTTGCTCACGTTGGATTGTTGCAAACTGCTGTCTGTCATGTCTTTCCCATAGTTGATGATGGTATTAATCACCAACATGCAATGAGCTTTTCCTTTTTTTGGCATCTGCCTGCATGCTTATAATTAATAAAAATATTGTCTTACTCTTTCATTTATATATATTTTTAAATAAAAACATAAAAGTAGAGAGAACTCCCAGAAATTCTTTTTGATAAAAAGAAAAAATAATAGGTGATTTGATGTGGTTGAAAATGTTATATAGATTATTTATGTGGATCAGGTTGCTGTTACTGGCATGTATGCATATTATTGATTATTGGGAACTTCTAAATTTTGTTCTTGCACCTTGGAAACTCTAATGCTTTGCTTGGGAGTTTAAATTTGAAAGACAGGAATAGAAACTGGAAGAAAGTGCCTTACTTTCTCTTATCTTGGTTGTGAGTTTTAATGAAGAGATAAAGGAAGATAAAAGGAGAGTATTCAGAGTATTTTAGTAATTAATAAAGCTGAGGACACTCTTACCTTTTGCATTATATTTGTAAATAGCTGGAGGGAGTTGGTTGTAGGGCAGGCTTGTAATAGTAAAATCAGAATTCTCGTAATCTCAATTTCTGTTTCAGTATGCTTCTCTCTCTACTTTCTCTCTCCAACTTCTATCTCTCTTCCTCTCAGTCTTCACCTTGACCTAACCTCAGTTTTTAAGAGTGAACAAATTGGTATCAGAGCCAACGATTCTGCCTACCTATCTCCAAGTTCAACTTCTGATCTTTACTCGCTTGTTCTTCCTTAATAAAAATTTATTCATGCACTTCAAACTATGTATTCTCACTTCATCAGAAACATTCACATTAACAACAGGAGCAATATAAAGCTGAATCAAATGTCGAAACAAACTTCCTCTGTGCAGCTTTTCTTTGGATAAGCGACTGTGGTTGAGCTTTGTTAAACACGAACCACATTGATTAGGTGAAATTTCTCGTTCTACTAGCTCGCAATTAAGTTTAATCAGTGATCGTGTCCTTGTTCATAGGTAATCATCATTTTTCATCAATATCAGTCATGCTTTTATAATAGCAATCTGATCTGAATTTTTTTGATTCTATGGGTATTATCAGTAGGCATCATTTGAAAAAGCAATGCTGTTATGAGAGATTTATGTTGCACAAACTTTAGATGTTTAGTTCTTGAATGTTCTGGAATCAGGGATGTTGATAGTGCAGTCGCATTCTCATTTCTACCAAGTTATGCTCATCTTAATGATTCTGTCTATCTATATGAACAAAGTGTTTGTGAATAACAATGCAACAAAAACAATAGCAAAGAGAAGTTGGAAGAAAAATAATCACTCGCAAGACACAAAATTTACGTGGTTTGCCTAAAGGTTGGGTTACTCCACGGCCGAGGACAAATCAGTCTCATTGTCTCAAAGTATTGTGCATATTATAGTGCAGGATCCCCACCTTATATAAATGTAGTATAAGAATCCTAATTCATCCCGAAAGTACAAAACTACTTCTCATATTACATTACAGGCACAACCACCTTTTGGGTAGCTTTACTATCACCTGTTAATCAAAGTCCACCAATAACATAAAGAAACTAATATACGTATTTCTCGTTGGGCAGAGATAGGTAATAATACTATAAATGATCATCAGTGAATATTCTACTTATGGTTGACCACTATTGATGCTTGTATTTTTTGTCAACTCTGTTTATAAATTCTAAAATTTGCAGCTTTTGAGAGAAATGCTTGATACCTTAATCCTTTTCTCTCTATGTCAGTGTGTGTGTTTTCTACAGTGAATGGTGGGTGAAAAATGCATTTTGCAATACTGTCAAGATTGTAGGTGGAGTGACCTCCCTACCATTTTGTACTTTAGAAAGTTAATGTCTGTCATCCTGTCTTATTTTATACACCATTATCCTCCTGTGTTTAAATGTTATTATATGCCCCATGTATTTAACAGGCAGCGAAGATGTGGGCCTGCAGAGATTAAATGACAGATATTTGGACAGGCATGACACCACAGCTGCACTTGATGATGGAAAAGGTATTGGTTTACCATCTATCAGTTTCTGGGAAAATGTTTGTAACCTGTCATGCTATTTGGTCATCTTTGATAATATATCAATCTATATCTTCCGCTGTTAGAGACATCCTTTTGGTTTTCTAAATCTTGCAGGAGATAAAATGGATTACCCTGACCAAGTAAAAGGTCCGAAGTTCCGAGGAAGAGGGGCCAACTTGATAAAAATTAAAAAAGTTAATCAAGAAGTTTCTGACATGAATCCCAAATTTGGCGGAGGGAAACTTTCTGATGGTTATGGAACAGTTTCTCCGGTAAAAACACGTGGTTCATTGGGAAAACAGAACACTGAGGGGAGCATACCTACAGTAGGCACTGTATCTGAGGTCCCTGACCTAAGAGAGAAGGTATCTTCACTAAAGTATGCAGAAGCTAGGCCTGATGTTTGTAGTGAAGTGAATGATGATAATAATCAAACGCCTTCAGTCTCGCATTCTTTGCCAAAGGATCCCAAGCCTTTGCTGAAGCTTAAGTTCAAGAATCCTTTTACTGAGAACCCAAGTTCCTGGGCCCCTCTTGGTGAGGATGAGAAGAGTTCTGTTAAGGGCCAAAGATCAAAAAGAAAGAGACCATCGCCTTTAAGGGAGAAAACATCAGCGAAGGAAGAGGAAGATGCCTCAGAAGGGTACGAAGACAATTCAATGGATGGAGTAATGGAGGCTAATTGGATACTTCAGAAGTTGGGTAAAGATGCAATGGGAAAGAGAGTGGAAGTTCATCAGCCATCCAACAACTCCTGGTTGGTTTTCCTCCAACTTTTCATTCAATTTTTTCCCTTAAATTATTCAAGGAAAGCATATATATGTCAGCTGTGCGATTCTATATCGCATATGGTGTTCACTCTTGTAAGTATCTTAAAGATTGTGTTACCATTCTCTAAGGGCTCCATTTGACTTGGTTGATATTCTTTTGATGTGTTCTTGGCTGAATCCTCAATTTCTTGCATTCCAGGCACAAGGGAACGGTAACAGAAGTCTTTGAAGAAACATCAACTCTAGCTGTTGCTTTAGACAATGGAAGGGCCAAGACCTTGGATCTTGCAAAGCAAGGAATTCGTTTTGATTCTCAGAAACAAAAGCGGTAAAACACATGGAGTTACTACTAAATCTTTCATAAATTCGCAGGTGTGGAGTTCTCAATAGCATAAGCAATTACAAAGATGAAGTTTGAAATTGATCCGTTGGATCAGTTAATGCAATTGGGCGTCTTCCTCTTGGTGTAGAGAACTATCTGATTGTTGTGGGTGGCATAATTTAAAGCATCTTGTTGTTTACTTACTTTCTTTACCTGCTGGTTGTTGTTTGCTGCAGCATTGGCATCGAAGTTCAGTTTAACTTGGTCTGTTTTAGGGTTTGCTTTTTGTCTGTGCCTTCTTTGCTCTAGATTTTTTGAATTCAAGCTTCTTGTATGCCTAGTTCTTGGTTTTGCCTCCAAGATAGAAGCTGCTACCTTGTTATGTATCTGGTGTAAGTGTTGATGAGCAACTGTGAAAAAGAATCAAAATCTCTAACATCCCATGGCTGTTATTGGGCACCTCATATTGATGAAACTCGTAATGTAATTTTAGCATTTTAGCAATTTAGCATTTTAGACCTTTGAAGTGTACATATCCTGTTTGTCTCCATCCTTTTTTGGCACTAATAATAAATATTTCTTCTGTTTCAAAATATAAGAGCAAAATAATTTTTTGTTTCGTACAAAAAAATTATGAGCAAAATTATCTTTAGAAGTATTATTCAAATGTCTCATTTCTCAAGAGATCAGCTATGTATTCAAATAACAAGCAAATTTTGGGATATAAATTCACACAAATTCTATTTTTACCATTAAAAAATTGAGTTTGACACAAAAAATTATGTCAAATTTTATTTTTTAATGATGGAAGATGGAGTTTGTGTTCAAAAATTGTGTTTGTAAACTTGTTCGTCTTCAAAATTTACATTGCAAATTTGGATTGTTCATTAAGCACAGTGCATAATTTTCTAGCCTTAATGGAAAGATTATGAGCCTTACTGGACTTGGAGTCTAGATCCCCTTGTGACCACAACAATTAAAAGTATGACCTACAAAATCGCTACATAGAACTTATTAGTATGGCCTACAAAATCACTACATAGAACTTAATAGTGTTATAATATTTTTTTATTTTAAATTATAAGATTACTGTTGACTTTTTGAAAGTCAATTTGAGACATTTTCAAACCCAAAATTAAAATGATTAATTAACAATTATGAAATAATAAATCGTATGACGAGTAGTACTTTTTAGATAGTTTATAATAATCATTATTGTATTGACTAAAATTAATGAAAATTATGTCAATTTTAAGTTTAAAAATACTTAAAATTGACTCTTAAAAAATCAATAATTGTCTTATAATTTGGAATCGGTGGAGTGTTTGACATCACAAGTATTAGAAAAATATTCAGCAAAGCCAAGGAACCAAAAAAAAAATGGCTAGTTTTTTGTGGCCAAGATAAATACTATGAGATGTGAAATTTCTCTACAAAAGGATGAAGATCTCCAAGCTAAAAATAACCTATACACAGTTCCCTCTAATAAGAATTTGTACGGACTCTATGAGATTTTGAGGTATGTGGCCAGCGACATGCCTAATTTTGCTTGTTGAGGCATTTATTTATTTATTTATTTTTACTAATTTAGAACATAATTTATTTTGGGGAGAACTAGTTGTAATGTTGCTAATTGAAGTTTTTCAAGGAAGCTGCTATGTATGGGAGGAATTTTTTGTTCTCTTTGATTCTTCTCCTACTTTTGTTAAAAAGACTTGGAATTTTGATAATGCAGGGACAGCCGCCTCTTTCTTATTCTTAAGAAAGTCCCCGAGAGGCCTTAGTTAATCCATGATTTTTGTTTCATCTTTCGTTTATTTCGAGAAATATATCGATCAATTCTAATTCTTTCTTTTTTTCTTAATTCTTTTCCGATCGAAATGAATAGATTATGTTAATGGGTTAACGAAAATGTGCAAAAGCTCTATTTGTCTCTATCATTCTATGAGTCTCTTCCTTTTTGCATATGGCTTTGCTCGTTGTGTGACTATAAACTTTTAAACTGCTTATGTGTTTGTTGGTTTTTGATCTGATATGATTAGTTTCGGAAAAAAAAAAGGAAGAAGGATTTTATATTTCTAGAACTGAATAAAATAAATTCTTATTTCCAAAACTTGAAGTACAAAAATGAGCACTACTGTTGTTATATAGCAGTACCTAATTAGTTACTAGCGTACAGAGTAAGCTAGCAAAAACGTATAGAGTAAGCTAATACAAGTTACACTAATCAACTAACTGATATTATAGAATTACAACTAAAACTATACAGCTGACACATATACATTGGCCATTTTATTACAAATCATGACCAATTCTGGTGGCTGTTAGAGCTAAGGCCGTCACATCCTTATTACGCATGTGGTAACCATTCTGGCATGCTGTAGATGTTATTGTTACCTCTGGTGATATTGAAGTTGGTGCTGCAATATGTAATGCTGCTAAAGAATAACAAGTTGAAGCTGCAACAGAGTTCATAATACTACAATTAGCAGTGTCCTTAATATTCTCCCTATTGGAATTGTCCTCAATTTCAGCATTGTCCTTAATATTCCCCCCCTTTGGAACTGTCCTCAATATTCCTCCTACAGTTCAGAGGTGCATAAGGATTCTGCAATCCTATTTTTGACAATAAAGTTCAATGTTGAATTCTGCCTAATGCCTTAGTAAGCACATCAGCAAGCTGGTCTTTAGAAGCAATCTTCACAGGTGTTATTAGACCAGATTGAATCTTATCTCTTACAAAATGACAATCCAATTCAATGTGTTTTGTTCTAGCATGATAAACTGGATTGGCAGAAATATTAATTGCAGTTTGGTTATCACAATAGATAACACTAGGATGATCAAAAATAATCTGTAAATCTTTGAGCAAGTTATGTATCCAGATAACTTCACAAGTTGTATCTGCTAAAGCTCTATATTCTGCCTCTACAGTACTTCTTGATGTAACTGATTGTGTCTTTGATTGCCATAAAATAAGAGAAGAGCCAAGCATTAAACAATATCCTGTTACTGATTTTTTAGAATCAGGACAACCACCCCAATCACTGTCACAGTATGCTCTTAAAATAAGATCATTATGTGATGAAAACAAAATTCCTTGAGCAGCTGTACATTTCAGATATCTCAAAACTCTTTGAGCAACTATCAAATGTTTAACCCTTGGAGCATGTAAATATTTACTTAACAAATGAACTGAGTAACTAATATTTGGTCTGTTGTATGTTAAATACAACATTTTACCAACCAAACTTCTACAAATGGAGGGATCTTCAATCAATTTACCATATAAGTAGTTGTCATAAAGCTTGATGTGTTGATCTAATGGGATTGTTAAAGGTTTTGCATCAGTTAATCATGTAGTCTTTAACAGATCTAGAACAAACTTTCTTTGAGTAATGAAAATCCCATTTGATGATCTAGTCACTTCCAGTCCTAGATAATACTTCATTTCCCCTAAGTCTTTAATACTAAATTGATCATTCAACATCTTCTTTAGATAATTAATCACAGACATACTATTCCCAGTGATGAGAATACCATCAACATATACAACCACAACTGTAAATGAATGCTGAGTTTGATGTGTAAAAAGGGAATAGTCTGCCAATGATTGTTTATACCCAGCTTGAAACAAATTTTGTGTCAACTTAGCAAACTATTGTCTGGATGCCTATTTTAGACCATACAAGGATTTTTGTAATTTGAAAACAAGCTTCTTGGAACTGTGTGGTGATGAAATGTATCCTTATGGAAGATCCATGTATATTTCTTCTTCCAAATCTCCATGTAAAAAAGCATTATTTACATCTTATTGATGAACTTTCCAATGTTTGGCTGCAGCAATAGTAAGAATGCTCTTAACTGTGACTATTTTTGCAGCAGGTGCAAATGTATCATGATAATCCTCTCCTTCTGATTGTGTATATCCTTTGGCAACAAACTTTACCTTATATCTTTCAATATCTCCATTAGCATGATATTTAATCTTATACACCCACTTGCAGCCTACTGTTTTCTTTCATGTAGGTAGTTCAACAAGCTTCCATGTATTGTTAACTTCTAATGCCTCTAACTCCTTGTTCATTGCATCAATCCATTTTTTTTTATCATGAATAACTTGATGATAGAAAACAGGTTCCTTAACAAAAGAAAGATTGGCTACAAATCTTTTATGAGAATTGTCAAAAGTATCATAGGACAAATAATGATTGATATCATATTTAGAAGGAGAATGAGATACCTGATTAGAAGCAACTGAATTAGGTACCTATTTGGAAACAACTGTGAGAGCATAAAGTACTTGACCAGAAGACATATTAGTATGATCAAATGCTTTTAAAACCTTATCATTTAAAGTATAGTCTTTCCACCAAATAGGTTTGTGTTTGATTCTAGTAGACTGTCTTGTTGGCAAAGTGGTTTGAGAATGAGAGCTTGGTTGAATTGAAACAGAAGTATTACTAGGAACATCATTAATGTCAGAATTACTAATATTAGAATGAGGATTATGAGGACTCAAACATGCATGCATATAATTCTGATCTGTGGAAGCAGTGACATTATCATGATCATCAATAATCCAAGGAGTAACATGATGGAAATCAATATTGGAATTATCAAAAGGATATCCTTTATTCAAAAAGGGAAAAACAGATTCATGAAATATGACATGTCTACTAACAAATATTTGTTTTGTTTCTAGATTCAATAACTTGTAACCTTTCTTTCCATGTGGATAACCAATAAAAACACATTTGATTGCTCTAGGAGAAAACTTATCACTAGGATGAACAGAAGCATAATAAAGACATCCAAAAGCCCTGAGATTGTTATACTTAGGTTTCTCATGAAAAAGAATTTCATGGGAAGACTTGAAGGATATCACAGGTGTTGGTAACTTATTTATTAGAAAAGTTGCAATCAATAAACATTCTCCCCAATATTTAATAGGTAGCCCTGAATTGAATCTCAATGCTCTAGAAACATTTAAAAGATGACTATGCTTCATTTCTACTCTAGCATTTTGTTGTGGTGTCTTAACACAAGAACTCTGATGAACAACTCCATTCTCTAGTAAGAAAGAAATGATGTTGTTATTGAAGAATTATGTGCCATTGTCACTTCTGATTTGCTTCACATATATGTTAAATTGAGTTTGAACAAAAGAGAATAAATTACTTAGAATTTGGAAAGTATGTTGTTTGGTAGGCATCAAATAGGTCCAAGTTGCTCTTGAGCAATCATCAACAATTGTTAAAAAATATTTGCAGCCATTATGTGTTGCAATAACATATGGCCCCCAAACACCAATATGTATTAGATCAAAAGGAAATTTAGTATTAGAAGCACTAAGATTGAAAGAAACTTTGCATTGTTTAGAAATGGGACAAACAGGACATTTATTGCATTCATCAGTCAAACTACAGACTGTAGGTTATACATGACACAACGCTTTATTGGATGGATGTCCTAATCTCATATGCCATAAAATGCTAGGTTTAATTTTGTCAACAGAAAAGACAAAATTATTAGCAACAGATTTCAGAATGTGATGTGGCACATATGATTTCAAAATTTGATGTGGCACAGATGATGAAGATGCTGATTTCAGAGTTTGATGTGGCGCAAGAGATGAAGGGCATGGCTTGAGACTAAACTTCAAATGATATAGGCCTCCATACGTCTTACCAATAGCCAGTATTATCTTCTTGTTCAGGTCCTGAAATATGCACTTATAAGGACAAAAAATGACAAGGCATTGAGAATCTTTTGTCAGCTTACTAACAGATAACAAATTATGATGAAAATGAGGAACAAAAAGCACATCAAGCAATGTTAATTGATCACTAAGTTTCACAGAACCTATTTGTGAGACTTTGATAGTTTGTCCTGTTGGCATAGATAAGGTTATGAATTGAGTTAATGTGACAACATTGTGCATGAGATGCCAACTACAACACATATGGTCAGATGCACCAATATCTATGATCCATAAAGAAACTTGTTGATCTCTTGAATTTACATATGTTGTCATAGAATATACCATACCTCCTACATGATCCTCAGGTGTGGAAATGGTATTTTTGTGTTGCATCATCATCATGTTCATCATTTGAGACATTTGATTGATCTGAGATTGTAGTTGCTCCAACTGATTATGCTCAGAAATTCTAGTCACTTCACCATGTGTTTTTGTCCCAACATTCATAGCTTTAGAATTTAGTGGTCTAAAATTAAAACCAGAATTCATTTTGTTGTTACTCTTTTTTCTAGGTGGATAACCATTAAGCTTAAAACAATTTTCTTTGGTATGATTATCACCATTGCAGTAAAAACACTTTAATACCTGTTTGTAACTTCCTTGACTGTGATTTTGATTCTAATATGAGCTTGAATTGCCAATAACATATTGAGTACTGGTATTACCAGAACCAGAAATGTGTTTAGTCAGCCTATTACTTTGGTGAACACATTAGCATTAGCAACCATGAAACTTGTTCCTTCTGCATTATGTTGAACACAACCTTGTCTTTGTTTTTCATCTTGCTTGATAAGTGAAAATGCAAGATTACAGAAGGTAGTGGATCCATCATTAGTATATGATCCCTGGCTATAGTATAACTGTCACGTAAGCCCATTAAAAACTAAATCAACTTTCTTCTCTGCTCTCTTTCCTCATGAACTTTATGTGCACCACAGGTACAATTAACCAAAGGTTCCAAAACTGCATACTCATTGTAATGTCCTAGAATTTCCACGTCATTATTAATTAAATTATTAATTTAATTTCTAACGAGTTAGTTTTATGAGATTATTTAAATATTTTTATGTGATTAATTAATTACGTGATTAAATGATTATGTGATTAATTACTAGAATTAATTAAAGGGGGTCACTAATATGTTATTAAATTAGTGAACAAACCCTAAAGTTTTAATATCAAAATAATTGATAAGTTTCCTATTAATTAAATATTTAATTAAATTGAATATAATGAGTTAATTAAATATAATAAATTAATTAATATGATTATTAATTAATGTAAATAATGTGAAATATTAATAATAATATTTATTAGTCCATTTAGTAATTTAATACTAATAGGTTAGAGTATTTAATTATTTATTCAATCTAACTATTTATTTAATCATGGATTGAATAATTAATGTGTAAATTATTGAATTAACCCAACATGGATCAATTAGTAGCTCAGGTGAAGAATAATAAAATTTGGCAAACTAGTAGCCCAAATAATTTAATAGGAACCCAATTGGTATTTTAAATAAAGCCCAAAGCATGAACCCACTTGTAATTAAATTATGTAACTATTATTATTTAAAGTAATTACATGGGACAACCTTTTTGGGACAAGAACGTGGTCAGCCGAGCATGCTTGGGAAAGAGAGAGAAAAATGATTTTTTTTTATTTTGGTTTATTTTTCATTTATTTAATAAATGGATTGCTTGTATTGATTTTTAAAGTACATGGACCATTTCTCTTTTTACCTAATGTGTCATCTAACCCATTTCTTGTGTAAGTATCCTTGCTACCCTCATGATGGTATTTTAATAGATATAGATTTTATATCTATCCAAATTGTAAGTATACTTATAATTTAGGAGCTTGTGTTAGTCATTTCTTCTTCTTCCACTTTGCAAGTTAGAGAGCATTTAAGAGTTTAGAAAAATATTTTGAGAGCAAAAATACTAAGAGAAGGAGTCATTGGTTCATGTCATCTTCTTTCACCACCTATTTTGGAAGAAAAATGAGAATAACCATTAAATCAAGATAATGGTTATTCTAAATCTAGTTTTTTTGTTTTTTTAAATTAAATAAACCAACATATGAGTATAAATATGTTAATATAGTTAATAATGTGTAGTAGTAATATTTATGTCATGCTTGAGTTTAATATGCTTGGTTTGTTGTAAGGACCGAGAATTTTAACCCCATTATAAATAAAATCGGTAATTATTTATCTGTGTGTTTCGTATGTTTGCAAATAAATTTAAACCGACGCGCGATTATTAAATTCACATAAATACGCGACACGCGGTAGAAATTAAATTAAAGGTGACCCACTAATAAACTAAAATTAATTAGTGGACTAACCTAGAGTTAATTAATATCGAGAAATCGATAATTGAGAAATTAATTAAATATTCAATTAAATTGAATATAGTTTGTGTAATATATTGAGTAAATTAATTAGTATGTTCACTAATTAATGGGGAGGGGAAAAATATTTAAAATTTCAATTAAGAGTTCAAATTAATTGAATAATTAATGGACTAACTAAATTGAATATTTTTCAAGTCTAATTAATTATTTAACTAAGGAGTTATAATTTTTATAAGGTTAATTAAATTAATTAGCCCACTAGTTAATTAAAGAGCCCAAATGGGAGTCCAATTTAATTATTTTTCTAAGCCCAATCTAGTATGATATGGGAGCCCAAATGGATGATCTAAGTTGGAATTTTAGTGACCCATTATATATATATAGGTATATATATATAAGTACTCACCAAAGTTGGAAAAATAAAAGGAAAAATTCATTATATATCTATATATATATAGGCTGCGACAACAGCCATTCTTCAGCCCCTAAAGTGGGTTATTAGCTCCATGAAAACTATAAAAAAATTCCTTGGAAGCAATGTCCCAAGATCTCTCCCTAATTTATGGGTCTTGGTTGGAATAAATTAGACTAATGTAGTCAAAGTATGCTTAATTAAGGGGCTAAGCTCACTTAACAATTCTCTATAAATATAACATCACCCAACACTTCCAATGTTGGTCATTTTATGTATTTAAGTTAGATATAGAGAGAGAAGAAGCAAGAGAGGAAGCAAGCTAGTAAATACTCCATTTCTCTTTCACTTCTACCAAGTTTCCATCACACAAAAAATCACCAAGACCCTCATTGAAGGAGCTCGGTAGCTTGTAGGAGTGGTGTAGATGCCAACAAATCTCATTTCTTATTTTGCAAAGCTAAGATCAAGAGCATCAAAAAGTTTAAGGAAAAACACCCTTAAAAAAACCCTAATCTTGTGCTCTTTATGTCAAAAATGTGATTTTTATGCTAGGAAAATAATTTTGAAACTCTTGTTGGTTATAAACATGCTTGACATGCTAGAGTAGAGCTTCATGGGTTTGGATCATGTATTTGTATGCGTTTATGACAAAAAGTTTGACAAAAACCTTAGGAATCATTTTTACCGACGAAAACAAAATAACCAAAAACATAGTAGCCCCTTACCGGAATTACTGTGCACGATCCGTAAGTCGGATTTATGATCCGTTAATTTTTGGTGTTATATCCATAAAATACAAAGATTCTCCAAGTTGAATGACTTAAATCCGATTTAAAATGAGCAAGATATGGATTTTCTACCAAAACACCCCACTGATTTTAGGGTTGTGCGTAACAGTCCGGTTTGGAGCTAATTTTAGTGACCAAAACAAATCCTAATTTGATGTTTGATAATGGAATCTTGTAGTTCGGAAAGATATGAATCCATCGATACCTAATAGACCTCAATCGGAGTTATAGAACTCAAGATATTCAAGTTTTCATAAAGGACCCCAAATCCGAAAATGTTAAAAAAAACATTCTGCCTATTTTTGGAAAAAAACCGGTTTGTTCGGTTTTTTTCGGTTTTTCCATTTTCTTGGGTGGGGCCGGTTCGGGCATTTTTAGGCCGGTCTTGGGTTGGTTCCAAAAGAGAAAATGCTTATAATTTTATAAAGAATATTATAAAAAATTTAAATTTGAAATTTTATGTCATTTAGTATTTATTAGAATTAATGGTTGATTAAACCTTACTAATTAAACGAAAAATGCTAAATTAATATTTTTAATTTCTTAAAAATCATAAAACTACTAATTACTTATTATTTAAGTAATATTAAATAATTAGTATGATTAATTAAGAAATTAATTATTTTTAATAGTATTTAAGGTGTAAAGAGTACACTAATTAACTATTAATTAGTTAGTAATTAGATAAAATTACTAATAAATTATTATTGAATAATAAATATGTGATTTAAGTATTTAATAATAATATAAGAAAGATAAAGTGAATAAATTAATGTTTATTATTTAATTGAGAATTAAATAGTAAATAAAGATAAGTAATTAACTAATTATTATTTAATTAATATTAAATAATAATTAAAGAAAGATAAATTTATAAATTAATTATTTATTATTTAAATAATAAATAAAGATAATTTAGTAATTAATTATTATTTAATTAACATTAAATAATAATTAAATGAGGATTAAATTAAGGGATTAATTATTTATTATTTAATTAAGATTAAATAGTAAGTAAGGGTAATTGATTAATTAATTATTATTTAATTAATATTAAATAATAATTAAATAAGGATTAAATTAATAAATTAATTATTCATATGCTAAAACACAGTGCGTAACACTTTTACATCATAAGCATACTGCTATAAACGCTGCTAACCCCGATAGTTAAAACAAAAGACGGGATCTAACATATCCCATAACTTCATAGAGTTGGGATTTACAACATACTAACCCTCTATCAAAACAAAAGTTGGGTTTCTACTGCATCTATGTACATACATCATAAATAAAGAAAATACAACTAACGGCGCATCCCTCGACGAACCGCATCGTCGTACTCCTCATCTCCAATAGCCCTGACCACACCCCTACTGATGGTGTGCAAGGTCTGGCCCTCCTCGGCAGGGTAATAGTGCACCCTACTCTGGATCCTACCAACTGATGAGCGATAGACGTAACTGAGTCTATCTATCCTCACCTTCTTCTCCCTAACCTCCTCCTCCAGCTCCATCATCTGCCCGTGAGCTGCATCACGCTGAAACTCCATATCTAATCTCGCCTCAACGGCCTGCTGCATCTGGCCCCTCATGGTCTCCCTCTCTGCATGTGTCTGCTGAATCTTCAGCTCAGCGGCTACTAACTTGGCCTCCATCTCGGTCATCCTCGCCTTTAGCTCTATGTTCTCGCCAGAGAACATATAAGCTGTATCTCTGTACTGCTGCTCTGTCTGCTGGTGGATCTGGTTCTGCTCCTCAAGGTGCTGAACCCTCTCCTCTAGCTCATCGTTAGCCGTAGTGAGAGTATCGATGATGTCACTGGCGACAGTGCCCATGCCATCAATATACTCCACTGGCTCCTTATCCTCATCATCATCAGTATCAGCCTCCTCCTCACTGTACTGCCCCATAACTCCGCCCCAGACAGCGTCCTCTCTATCTCCCTCTTCGGGATCCGTCTCTGGCTCCTCGACAGGTGCAGCCACCCGTGGCTATACTGTATCCATGTGGATATCAGTAAAAATCACCTCCTCTACAGCAGTGCTCGTCTGTCCTATCTCTGCCATCCTACAATAACATAAATAACACATGTTAGTACAGCAATAAAATATATTCATTGATGAAATGAAATGATATTTTATCATGTACATCTCGGCTCGATGGATTTTCTCAATCCACCTCCAAAAATACACAACATGATGAATCTCCCCGATTCATCTCCTAACGCACTCGATATGAGTTTAGTACTAAGGTTATAACCTAGGTTTCACAATCCTAGCGTTTCTAACCTACAACTTTGATACTAACCTGTGACGACCCCAAATCCGGGTTCTTTAACCTCGGGTTTGGTTCTCACTGTACAATACTTAACCATAATGAAATACATAAATTGTATTCAACTTCGCGGAATAATACAAAAGGTTCCTTAATCAAAAGGCTACAACTTTCCAAGGTCTATTACCTTAATCTTAAACATTACATATCTTAAGGGAAATACAAAAGATTTACAACAGTAATTACATAACAGTAAATTAAACTAGCATGCAATTACTTAAAACTAAGCATTCGCTTTCCCCTTGCCTTTGTCCGATTTAGAGCTTTCGGGAATGGCTGAAATATAGTCATGATATAGCAAGAATGAGCAACTAAATGGCTCAACAAGTTTATAAACAACAATCATACGATATATCATGATGAATGGAAATAACTTCAAGGTTTCAACAATAGCAATTGTGAAAGATAACAAGAATCAATGTTCAATAAAAGAAGGGATTGACTCTTTACTGCTGAGTGGTCTTTAAGGACCATGAACTGCTACTAAGGTAAAACAGACATACAATGTCTGACTCCTTGTTTAAAAATAACGGGACACTTGAGGGGATCAGTCCTCTCATGTCCTATGTATATGCATCACATTTAGTTTTCTTGCGCGCTGTCGGGTCTCCGACAAATAAAAATCCCCTTTAACTAGGGTTGTTCTATCTCAGTCTTACTGTAAGAATTCGCACCAGCCAATTGTTTGGATAAGATTTTATAATATTCAATTAAATGAATTTAACATGCATTTGTCTAGCCGAAACAATTAGCTTAGACGTTCTTAAACAGTTTGCAAAAGCACTATGTGCGAATACAATAATCAATAATGATGTGAAGTAATTTTTGATAATTAATTCACTCAAAGGTCTGTCAAGTAACTACGGGTGTAGAATACTTGCTCAACAATAATTGAAATGTAAATACGGTTGAAGAATATCTGCAACAATAAATACAAGTTCAGGGTAGAAGACTTGCAATAAGAATTACAAGTTAAAGTTAGAAAACTTGCCTGTCTGCTCAGCTACAATAAATGTCTAGCTTTAACTAACTTGCTTTGAAAGACCTAACATTAATAAAGTCGGTCTAATAATTAGTACGGCGTATTTGCATAACTATACGCTTGATAATGAACTTATTTACCACACATAAGTACTAACACATAATTTACATTAGTCAAAACAATATTATTAACCTTATAGATCCTCAATCATTTTAGGTTAATAATTTAATAAGTTAGAAAATATTTTTCTTAAGTGTTGCACACTTATTAAACCCTTAAACAACTTATTACAATTGTTTAATTAAATCGTAATTAAATTCAATTTATTTTATTAACTCAATCTCTATTTAATTACTATTTAATCTTGATTAAATAGAAATTAATTAATTAACTCTAGTTATTATTTAAAATAAATAATAACTAACTGTACTTACTTATTATTTAATTATAATTAAATAATAAATAATTATTGACTTAATTTTAACCTTCTTTAATTTAATATTAATCAACCAATAATTAACTAAGTAATTAACCTTACTTATTATTTAATTAAGGAAATTAAATAATAGTTTACTAATCTTAATCCTCTTTAATTATTATTTAATGTTAATTAAATAATAATTAATTAGTTAATTAATTTTAATTATTATTTAAGGTTAAATAATAATCAAATCATTCTTATTTATTATTTAATTTAAATAATAAATTATTACTCTAATAACTTAATTTCCATTAATCGTTATTTAATGCTAATTAAATAATAATTAATTACTTAATTATCCTTATTTATTATTTAATAATATTTAAATAATAAATAATTAATTTATAAATTTTATCTCTCTTTAAGTATTATTTAATAGGCAATAAATAATAATTGCTAACTTATCATCTTTATTTATTATTAACATTTAAAATAATAAATAAATAATAAATTTATTTAACTTAACCATGGTTTAGCTAACTAGATTAATATTTAAAATATTTAAATATTAAACTTAATGAAAAATATCCTCCCCAATATTATTTTTGTATTATTATTATTTTTGTTATAATTTTAAATTAGTTTTTAAATATTTAAATTATTTAAATTTAACCCGAATGGCATTTCCGTAAATAATTCGAAAACTGAACCGAGGGCAGAATGGTAATTTTGCCAAGAAAAACACGGAGGGGCAAAATCGTAATTCCGCCGAAATTTTCTTACCGCGCATGGCACGCGTTTCAGATTATACGGCCCAAAACGACGCCGTTTTTGGAAAGCCGGATACGGCTTCCGCGCGTACGCGCGGAGTAACTTTTTACGGACGCCAAACGACGTCGTTTGGCTCCGTGTTTTCGGTGAACAGTGGCTGCGCGCGCATTGCGCGGAAACCCTTAAATTTTTTCTTCTTCGCAGAATGTGAACAGTGTTCCGGCACACACATTTTAAATAAAAATATACCATCAAGTAAGCTTTAAATCATCAATAAAAATCCAAAAAAATTACCAATCACTTAATATCAATTTATAACATGAAAATTTAATTTTTCATGATTTAAAATCATTATTTTCTTATAAAAAAATTTACATCACATAAACTACCACAAATCATAACTTTTTGTGTATATCTCCATTTTGAGTGATTCAAACTTTGTTTTTCTCATGATTTAATGTTCTATAATATTAGAACATCAAACCTAAGTTTTATAAAAATATTTTTGGTAATAAATTTCAAGACTTGATTATACACTATTAAACACATATTTTAGCATACAAATGATACCAAAATACAAACCAAACATATTAAACTCAAGCATGGCATAAATATTACAACTACACATTAATAACTATATTAACATGTTTATACTAACATGATGATTTATTTAATTTAAAAACAAACTACATTTAAAATAACAATTACCTTGTTTTAATGGCTATCTTCCTTTTTCTTCCAAAGTAGGTGATGAGGTTTGAAGGCATGAACCAAGAACTCCTTCTCCTCTCTTAGTATCTTGCTCTCAATATTTTCTCACACTCTCAAATGCTCACACTTTGCTCTCTAGGAAATTCTCTAGCAATGAACTAACCAACCTAGAACAAGTGTGGGGTGTTTCTTTTATAGTCATCTACTAACACACCATTAACTCACTAATTCATCTATGTTGGTCAAATTAAAGGCTAATCAAGCTTACTATTTGATGGATTGACATGGTGATTGACTAGTTGATTGACTAGAGTTGTTGGCCAACTTTGATTTAGTGTAAAAGAGAAGCAATCTAGCAAATCAAGCAACGTCAAGTGGGTCCCTCACAAAAATCAGCAAAATGGCTTTTTCAAGCCATTTTTCCTTTATTTTTAAAGCAAAAATGTGCATATATACATATATATATATATATATATATATATATATATATGTATATATATATATACATATATATATATATATATTGACCAAAGTTTGACCCTTATTGGACTTCACATTGGGCTTGAGAATAACTTTTATTGGGCTCATTCAATTAAATTGTTTGGGCTCAATTTAAATAACACATTGGGCTTATTTTAAATAATTTAGGTTACATTTAATTAAATCAAGCATTGGGCTTGTTTAATTAATTACATGGGCTAGTAATTAAATTAATTACATGGGCTACTAGGTTAATATCTTTAACCTAGTTTATCAACTTATTTGGATTTAAAATATAATCTAATTAGATTTGCTTAAATTAATTATACACTTTGCTTTAATCCTTTAAATAAACATACAAGCACATAAGTACATTTATTTAATTATCTAATGCACAATTAATTAATGAGAAAAATTTAAATTCATTGCTAAATATTTATTAAGTATATTTACAATGACTAATGAAATTCGTGGTCATTACAGATGTTTTAATTAATATTACTTAGAGAGAAGTAATATTTGATAATTAAGTCAATTACTTAAAAATCAAATTAAGTAGATTAACCGAGTCAATAAGATGTTTGTGTTATGTGATAATTTTAAGCAATTAAACGATAAGTAAATAATAAACTTAAATGTTTAAGTGAGCAATTATGTGTTATACTAATCGGTAGACTGACTTATCAATGTTAGGTCTTCCGAAAGAGAATTATATTAAGCATTTAGCCGTAATTCGACAACCAGGCAAGTTCTCTAACTCAAACTCGAGTTATCTTTCTTTACTATATGCTAAGTGGTTTAATGTTGTAAATTATTCCACATCGAGATTATTGTCATTCGCACATAGTGCAGTTGAATTACATGTTCTATTATTAAATCATGAAATACTCAAAGTGTTTGACCTCATGATCTGTTTAGAGATAAAGTCTATGGCTTTGTTCGGCTAGACATATACATGTTGAATTTTAAAAGCTATCCAAACCATAGTGGTACGGATTTCTAGACTGAGAAGAACAACCCTGAATGGGGAGTAACCTAAGTATCAGATACATGATACAAATAGAATTAAATGTTATGTATATACATAGTATACGAGAGACTGATCCCCTCAAGTACAGTTCTGAGATTATAACCTAAGGGGCTATATCAAGTGATTGATCCCTCAAACAGATGTTCATGGTCTGTTTGACTACTCAGCATTTAAATAATCAATTGTCTTTTATCATTTGAGTCTTGATTATACCAATGATATTATTGTTTATAAATCCTTTGAGTTATTCATTTTTATTCATTCATGACATTCCTTATATTTATTCCATTAAAACTTGCTGAGCAAACTAGTTGCTCAATCTTGCTATGTCATGAAATATATTGCAGTTAAACCTGAGAGTTCGAAGACTGATAAAGGCAAAGAAAAGCTGAAACCCTAGATGCTTTGGGATTTAATGCCTAAGAATATATTTTTGTTTATCTCTGATGACATGTAACACGAACCATCTTTTATATATTTAAATTCGTGATGTATTTTATTAAGGTTACGAACCTTGGGACATGTAGTGAACCTTTCTATAAACAATATATGTTTATTTCATTCCGCATTAGTATATTATATTGTTTAGAGGTGTATGGATGTACGGATTCGTGAACACCAAGTTCGAGGTACAAGTACCTGAATTTGGGGGTGTCACATTTGTATTTTGGTATATTTTGTATGCTAAAATATGTGTTTAGTAGTGTGTAAACAAGTCTTGGAATTGGTGACCAAAAATATTTTTATAAAACTTAGGTTTGATATTCTAATATTATATAACATTAAATCATGAGAAAAACAAAGTTTGAATTACTCAAAATGGAGTTATATACAAAAAAGTTATGATTTGTGGTAGTTTATGTTATGTAAAAAAATTTATAAAAAAAATGATATTAAATCATGAAAAATTAAATTTTCATGTTATAAATTGATATTAAGTGATTGAATTTTTTTTGGATTTTTATTGAGGAGTTAAAGCTTACTTGATGGTATAATTTTTATTAAAGTGTGTATTGCCGGAACACTGTTCACATTCTGCTAAGGAAATAAAAAAAAAGCATTGGCCGCGCAATACGCGCAAGCATTTTTCCTCGACGGACGCGGAGCCAAACGACGTCGTTTTGGAGTTTAAAACGGTAACCCGCGCGGAAGCCAGCAGCGGTTCCTCAAAACGGCACCGTTTCGGGCCGCTGTTTTGCTATGCACACGCAATGCGCGGTAGCAGCTTCCGGAGAAATTACCATACTACTCCTCCGTTCGTTTTTCGACGAAATTACTATTTTGCCATCAGATCAGTTTTCAACTTATTTACAGAAATGTCATTCGGGTAAATTATAATTAATTTAAATATTTGAAAATTAATTTAAAATTATAACAAAAATAATAATAATACAAAAATGATATTGGGGAGGATATTTTTTATTAGGTTTAATATTTAAATATTTTAAATATTAATCTAGTTAGATAAACCATGGTTAAGTTAAATAAATTTATTATTTACAATGTTAATAATAAATAATGGTGATAAAGTAGCAATCGTTATTTAATTCCTATTAAATAATAATTAAAGAGAGATAAAAATTTATAAATTAATTATTTATTATTTAAACATTATTAAATCATAAATAAGGATAATTAAGTAATTAATTATTATTTAGCTAGCATTGAATAATGATGAATGGAAATTAAGTTATTAGATTAATAATTTATTATTTAATTTAAATAATAAATAAGGATGAATAAATTGATTATTATTTAACCTTAACTAATAATTAAAATTAATTAAATAATTAATTATTAGTTAATTGACATTAAATAAAAATTAAAGAGGATTAAAATTAATAAACTATTATTTAATTTCCTTAAATTAAATAATAAGTAAGGTTAATTACTTAGTTAATTATTAGTTGATTAATATTAAATTAACGAAAGTTAAAATTAAATCAATAATTATTTATTATTTAATTATTATTAAATAATAAGTAAGTACAATTAGTTATTATTTATTTTAAATAATAACTAGAGTTAATTAATTAACTTCTATTTAACCAAGGTTAAATAGTAATTAAATAGAGATTGAGTTAATAAAATAAATTGAATTTAATTATGCTTTAATTAAACAATTGTAATAAGTTGTTTAAGGGTTTAATAATTGTCCAACACTTAAGAAAAATATTTTCTAACTTATTAAATTATTAACCTAATTTGATTGAGAGTCTATAAGGTTAATAATATTATTTCGACTGATGTAATTTATGTGTTACTACTTATACGATAAATAAGTTCCTGAATGAGCGTATAGTTGTGCAAATACGTCGTACTAATTATTAGACCAACTTTATTAATGTTAGGTCTTTCAAAGCCAGTTAGTTAAAGCTAGATATTAATTGTAGCTGAGCAGACATGCAAGTTCCTTATCTCTAAACTCATTTCATTGAGCAAATTATTTATTTAAGGTTGAACTGTAATTCCAAGCATGCTTTGAGTGGTTTCACATCGATATTGTTGTTATTCGCACTTGTTGCACTTGATATTGTACAGTCCTTGACTTGTACTTAGTTATTGTTCTACTGTTTAAATAATTGTTCAAAGTAGGTCTAAGTCATTATTCGGCTAGACATTTATGTTAAAGATTTTAAAAGCTATCCAAATCATTGAAGATGCGGATTCTTAGACTATTATGAACACCCCTTTATTATAGGGGAGTACCCTGTATCTAATATCAGGTATAAAATACGAAAATTAAATGTTATGCATACACATATTGTACTGAGGCTGATCCCCTCGGGTACATATTTCTGGTAGTAACCATTGGGTCAACCTGCTATTGACTCCAGTGAATATTTATAGTTCATAGTCTATTTGACTATCTTAATTTTAAAAGCAAATCATTATTCATGCTTATGTTATTCATATTATTGAATTGTTCAGCTATTCCCTTTCATTCATGATATATTGTTTCTTGTTGTTATTTAAACTTGTTGAGCAAACTAGTTGCTCACTCTTGTTATATCATGAAACCTTATTGCAGTGCAACCCGAGACTTCGGGGAAGAACAAGGGTAAGGGAAAGATGAAGTGATAGACTTCAGGATGCAGCCTTGTAGTTAATTAAATTACTTGTTATGTAATATAAACCCTAAATACTTTATTAAGGGTATTTGTGTACTTTTGTGTAAGGTTATTGTATCTTGGGACTAGTAACACCTTTTGAATGAACAACATATGTTTATTATTCCGCATTTAGTTATTGTATGTTGTTTAGAGGTGAATGTTTGTATTGGATCGTGATGACCGGATCCGGGTATTTGGAACCCGAATTTGGGGGCGTCATACTCATCCTAGAGATTTTTAAGCCTGTGATAGTAAATCTCAACAGACTTGTTTTCTGAATCAAAGGTGTGTAAATCTCTTAGGATTTGATAAATCCTATGCCCATTGATGCTAGAAAATCTATCATTCAACTCACTTTAAACTTCAAAAGCTGAATTGACAAAGTTCATGCCATCACTGATCTCATCAGAAACAATATTCATAATCCATGTAATAATCATATCATTAATCCTATCCCATTGTGAAAGTAAGGGATAACTAGGCAAAGGCTTAGGATAATCTCCATTAGCAATAACCAGCTTATTTTTGGCATTCAATGCTATTTGCATAGACCTTCTCCATGGTCTATAATTTTCTGTTCCAGTCAGTTTCTTTGATATCAAAACTAATCCAAGGTGATCATTATTGTGTAGAAATAGAGGATGATTGTTCGAATCAATGGAAACAGTACTGGAATTAAAACTACCATCATTGAAATTTACCTTTGAATTATCATTGTTTGGACTGTTTACTTGATTCCCTCCAGATGTAGAACCATTATTGTTGTTCATAACAACATTAGCGTAACTTATTCTCACCATGACAAGTAATTTTACAATCAGCTTTGGAAATAAGATCAAACTGGAGAATTGAATTAGTGTTATAGAAACACAGATCAAAAGCACATCAAAAAAGTAGAACTGTGAAAAATGAAGAAGTAAGTACCGAAGAAAATTGCAGTCTGATGATATCAATCAGACTTACAGATTGATAGATTGTTGCGAAATGCTCAACTTTAGCTCTAATACCATTTTAGATTTCTAGAACTGAATAAAATGAATTCTTATTTCCAAAACTTGAAGTACAAAAATGAGCACTACTGCTGTTATATAGCAGTACCTAATTAGTTACTAGCGTATAGAGTAAGCTAGTAAAAGCATACAAAGTAAGCTAATACAAGCTACATTAATCAACTAACTGATATTACAGAATTACAACTAAAACTATAGAGTTGTCACATATATATTGGCCATTCTATTACAAATCATGACCAATTCTGATGGCTGTTAGAGCTAAGGCCTTCACATCCTTATTATGCATATGGTAACCATTCTGGCATGCTACAGATGTTATTGTTACCTCTGGTGATATTGAAGTTGACGCTGCAATATGTAATGTAGCTAAAGAATAACAAGTTGAAGTTGCAGCAGAGTTCATAATACTGCAATTAGCAGTGTCTTTAATAAAATAGGTTGGTCACATAATTTTTTTTCTTCTTTACGTCCACTGAGGGTTTGTAAATCAAATAATATATATATATATATACATACATATTAAAAACTCTTGTGCACTTTCTCTTTCTTTCTCTCTCTCAGAGAGAGAAAGAAAGAGAAAGTGCACAAGAGTTTTTAGACAGATAAAATGAATTTTAAAAATTAGAGAAAGATAGAAAAATAAATAAGTTACAAAAAAAATTTTGGACCATAATAAGCTTAAAACTAAAATATAGGTTAATCTATATTAAATGTATATCTACTTGGCCCAAACCACGTAACTTATATTAAACTGTTATTTATATGTATTCAAATTATACCTAAATCACTGAGTCCTATAAAAATAATTGTCAGAATAAATATTATAAATATTTTAGAAATAAAAAAAATAAATTAGATCAACTGTTGTAGGTACTCTAAAAATAAATAATATGATTCTGGTTTTTAATGGATCCATCACTTATATGATGTAACTTGACACCTAACAAACTCATTTTGTCATGCCTATTATAATAAGAATAATTTTGCGTACCATAAATCTATATATATAATAAAAAGATAAAATCGTAGTTTAATCTAATTTTTTTTAGAAGTAGTCATTCAATTTTAATTTTTAGAAATAGTCGTTCAATCCTATATTTTAGGAGTGACCTTTCAAAAATTAACAATAAATCCTAATTATAAATAAAATTTTATTTAACCTTAACAAAAAATTCTATTTCTCCAATTTCACCACAACCGATTTTTCAACATACTGAAACCGAAAGAAAAGTGCAATTTATCCAACATTTATATATATAATAAATAAGACAAAATCGTTGTTCAACTCTAAATTTTAGGAGTGACTCCTCAATCCTAAAATTTAATAGTAAATTCTAACTATAAATAAAATATATAAATCAACTATATAATTTAAAGCACAAAGTTAGTTTCACAATTTTTTGGTTTAGTCTTTTTCGTTCTTATTCTAAGTAATATAAATACTATTCAAATCTATAATAAATACAAATTTCAAGTTCTAACATTTTTCTTTCCTATTTAGATTAATATAAATACTATCTAAATTTGTAACAATTAAATATTTAACCAAATTTATAATACTATCCAAATTTAATAAGTATATTATATAGTAGATTTAATAACTTTAAAAATTTTATTTGTAAAGTTAAGAGTACGAGTCTATTTATATTAAACAATGATTCGTGAAACGTGAGCATATAATATATTAATAATTTTATTAGTAAAAGTAACAACATGGGGATATAGCTTAAATTTAAATCACAATCAATCATTTTTTTTTATATCCAATAGAAAAATAATTAAGAAGTTTTATTTTTAATTCTACTAATTTTATTACCAGCTTTGTTTTCCTTTTTTTTAACACGATTATAAGAAATATTTTCTTCTTTAATAGGATTAGAAAATAGGATTTTTTTTCTTAAACCACAGTTGATCATTTTATTATTTTGCCATCACTCCCACTTAATCATCATTTAACTTTTTTAGTACACTTATTTATTTATAATTTACTAATTAATATAATAAATTATTATTCATGTCGTTCGTACTTTGCACGAAATTGGTGAACTTGAATTTATTAATGATGCACCATAGTCTATTCAAATAATATCACTTATATATATTGTCGGTGTATCAAATTATTAAACTATTTATTTTTTAGTAGTTGAAAACTAAAAAAGAAAAAAGATACTTTTTTTTTTTTGGTAATAAAAGAAAAAATATATGAAAAATTGAAACCACACCGTTCTTTATCCCTTTCTTTTAAAGTCTGCTTGCAGGTTTTGATTCAGTCCGCCCCAACATTTTGAAGGCCGGGATAGATACTGCGCCACCCAAACCTTTCGAGCGGCGAAGACTCTTTTTTATTTATTTGTAATGTAAGAACCCTAATCTTTCTCTCTCTGTTTTCTTTCCTACTGTAAACCCTAATATTTTCTTGGTAAATTGAATTGAGCATGCAGCTTTTCATTGTTCAGGATTTTTATGTTAAGTGCATTTAAGGGTTTTTATTTTGCTCTGGATTGTTTCCTAACTGTGAATTGAGATAGGTTTTGATGGGTTGCTGTTGGTATGGGTGTTAATTTTTCATATTTTAGCTAAATAATTCAAAGTTTCAGATGGAAATTAAAGGGATACTTGGGTTGTTTTAATTTATTTTGACCAGAGTTTTTCTGTACCGAAGACGAGCAAAAAGGTCCGATTTGGGCTTTTTTTTTTGATAGGCTGATATGTATCTACAAGGTAAATAACTAGTCACCTAGGAAGCATGGTTCCCAAAAATTAGCAAACGGATGCTGTTTTTCTTGGATACGGCTTTGGCATCTATAATTTTAAATTAATTTACTTAATTTCCGAAAATATTTGCACACTTCTTAGATAAAGTAATTGTCCATCTTAAGAAATGACCATTTTGATCCCTCATTTAAACAAAGATATTGAAAGAGACGAGAGATGGTGTATCAAACAATAACGCGTCCAAAAAAATGTTACAAAAAAATTGTTGTTAAAGGTATATGCTTGAAAGGTGGAGATAACCATTAGACAAAAATATGTACTATGAATATATAAAATTATCGTCAGCATTGTTGTAAAAAACACTAGGCGACAGCGGGAGCTTTGAGAGCCAAGACCTTGGAGGCAGGGCTTACGCGTTTTCCTAAGCTAGGACAAGGCGGCTTCATAGGTTATCTGAAGTTATCACATCCCATCTGTTACCAAAAAATATATTGCAGCTGCACGTATTGTTTGGGGGAAGAGAAGGAAAAAGTTGCAGCGATGATGGTGGATGGTGACAACTATGGTGGCGGATAGCGACAATGACGGTGCTCAATGGTAAGCAGCTAGGTGGCTAGGATGGTGCCTAGCACCTCCTCACCAAGGTTAGGTAGTGTCTAGTGCCTAGTCAAGCGCTGAAGCTGCTAGACCTTCTTTTCAAACAGTGATCACTAAACGTATTTTTGTCTTATCTTGAGAAATAATGTGTGCTATCTCTGTATTTAGTATCCTATGCATAGTCCATGCCTCTTAGTCCATTACTTTCTAGTTTGGCCTGATAGTTTTTAGGCATGAAGTTGGTGGCTGCACATGCAATATCTTAACTCTCAGCTCTCTTTATATAGTAGGAAATAAGAAGTAATGTCCTCTTGTGTGATGTTAGTTTCATCCATTGGATAGGTACTCCAAAGAGCAGGCTACGGTCTGATTGGAGGGATGCAGTCTGCAGGACATATTTTGTTTGCTTCTTTTACTCCTATTCACTCTATTATCCTAAAAAACCATGGCAGATTGTCAGTACGTTCAATTTTTGGAACTAGATCAAGGAGACTATACGCTTACCATCAGAAGCATCATCATCATACAAAACCTGTGATGGTTGTTCAGCAGTATCTTCCTCCTTGGTTCAGGTGGGTATCTTGAGGATTACAGTTAAAAACAAGCTTAATGATTCTGTGACATGCACTAATTCTTGTTACTTGATTCTCAGTGTTGCTCCAATGATGGAGTGGACGGACAATCATTATAGGACTTTGGCTCGTCTCATTTCAAAACATGCATGGCTCTATACAGAAATGATTGCTGCAGAAACAATAATATATCAGAGTGGAAATTTGGTAAGAGATGCAAGTTATCTTTTTCTTTTTTTATTTCTCTCTTTTAAAAGGGTAATTCGTTGATAAATAGGTAAAAAGAACTTCATAATTGGTGATAATATATATATATCAAGTACTTGCTATGAAGCAAGATGATAGGGCGATAACATCCATACCATCCATCATAGGAATCAACGACTGAGATTAAAAAATTGAAATCCAGTATCAGCTACTAGTAGTAACAGACATCCGCTACTATTAGTAGCAAATGGTTTACGTCCGAACGCTGATTTTTTTTAATTATCTCATCTGCTACTATTAGTAGCGAATAATGTTTTTGCAGTTTTAATTTAGGCTGTTGTTAGATATATTGAACGCTAATGATGTTGTTTGCTCTATCTTGTTCCATAACAAGTATTTTTGTTATGTATCATTCCCTATATATATATATATATATATATATATATATGCAATAATTTTCAACAGTTGTAGGCTATCACCATAAGGTATGCGATTGCTCAGTTTTAGAGATCTTTGACTTTGAATATCACATTGAAATTTGCAGGATAGATTCTTGGCATATACACCAGAGCAACATCCGATAGTGCTTCAAATCGGAGGAAGTAACTTGGAAAACCTGGCAAAAGCCACTCAACTTGCAAGTCCTTATTGCTACGATGAGATTAATTTTAAGTTTGTGCCTATGTTTTTAACATTCTCTTAGATTGTTTCTTCTTTGAACTAGTAAACTAATGCTGCGTTTGGATTGAAGGAATGAAATAAAAGAAGAAATAGAATGATTTTAATATATGTTTGGTTATTGGTGGGGGTGAGTGGTATAATATGATGACAAAATTATCACACATCCATTCCATTAGAATGAATTTTATTCTACCATCTCTCACATGAAATAAAAATTAAAAGGATGAAATAAATTTTCATTTAATTGGAATGGTTTATTCTTTAAAATGATCATCAAATATAATATTTTTCCTTACATTATTTTCTTCACTCTATTCCCTCAATCCAAACATAACATAAGACATTTTCATTTGCCAGTTGTGGATGTCCTAGCCCAAAAGTAGCCGGACATGGTTGTTTTGGCGTGAGTCTTATGCTTGATCCCAAGGTTTGAACAACTGTACTTGCTATGATGTTTGGTCATTGAGCTTTGAGAATGAGCTTTTTCTTGTCAATGTTGTGATCTGATACAGAAGTGTGGTTTTTATAAGGAAAGTTTGTTGCTGAGGCAATGTCAGTGATTGCTGCCAACTCTGATGTTCCTGTGAGTGTTAAATGCCGGATTGGTGTTGATAATCACGATACATATAATGAGCTCTGTACGGTTCTTTTCTAAACTTTCTTTGTCAGTTTATTCAAGTTAAAGGAAGCATATTGATGTTCAGTAAATGTGAAGGACATCATATACACTTTGATGTTTTGAATATGTTTTAATCATATTGCATTTTCCTAAGACACACACTTATGCTTTCAGAATATTCTCATCTTAGAGAACTTGCATGTGCGCTTCTTTCCTAAAAGGGCGCATATGAGAGAATCCTGTGAAAGTGTTATTAATTATCATTTTCCCAAAGTATATGATGGACAAATCCATTTCCCAAAGACACTCTCAACACTTCCTAAAATAGCGTACGGTACTCAGAACCATCACCAGAAATGCTCTGATATTAAAATACATCATATATGTGTATATATATATGAGAGTGATTCGTAACAAATACTTGTCATGGATCAAAAATAGATAAACACCATCTCTAGCGTTCAATACAAGAATAAATGGCTGATATTAGAGCTGAATTTACGACATCCACTGCTATTAGTAGCGGATGGTGGCAAATTTGTAATTAATTTCGTTTACCATCCGCTAATAGTAGTGGATGTAATCTTGTCATCTGCTACTAATAGTAGTGGATGTACCTCGTCGTCCACTACTATTAGTAGCGGATATCATTTTTGTACTTTTAATCTATGCCGTTGAATGATATATTGGACGCTATGATGGTGTTTGCCTTATTATTATGGTCTATAACAAGTACTTGTTATGGATTATTCCCATATATATATATATATATATATATATATATATAGATAGATAGATAGATAGATAGATAGATAGATAGTCAATCCATGTGCAGCAGGGCCAAAAGTGCATCTTGTTTGAATCTCTAAGTGAATTGAAAGGAGGATAAATTGCCTCCAAAGGAAACTAAAGAAGCACAAGAAAGAAGACCATAAACCCAAAACTGAAAAAGCAGATAGAAACTAAGGTGGATTTAAATCTTGATTCAACCTGCATTAAATCAGTTTTAGAGATTGAAGGGCTGCACTTTTTTAAGTGCTGTTTTTTTTAGTTCCACTTGTTCTATGTTGGGTGGACTCCTTGTCCCTCCCCTGATTGTATTCTCTCTTTTATTAGTAAAATTTATTTGTTTATAAGGAAACCTTGTAAACTGGTCATTCTAGAATTTCACTCGGGGGCTTCACCTAAAACTTAATAGATATTTGACAGCTGCCTTTGACAATTTGATAAAGTTTGTAATACAGCAATGCTATTTTTTCCTATTTAATTTTTATTGTTCTTATTCTTTTCCAGATTACTAGGCTGTTTATATCTATTATTATTTTGAAGATGATTTAGTTTTGGGTCGATTGTCTGATGTATATCTGCTTTCTATTGCATTCATTAACAAAAAATTTCTGAACAAGATTTTCCGATTAAAGATATTCACCAGATAATGCACTTGCTTAGTTCAGGCAAAAGTTTCATGAAATGCCGTACTTACGTTTTTCTTTAAACATGCAAGTCTTTTCACATAAATCATTTATTGGTTGAAGGATGGAAAACAAAGTCGTGTTGATGATTTGGCTGTCTTGTGTTTTTAGGTTTAGCGATATACAAGTTGAAAATGTACAATGAGACCTCGCATGCTTACTTGACTCCTTTCAGCATCTCTATTTCAGGAATTATTGGATAATTTTTGTGGTAACAAGTAGTTGCTATATTTTGCACAACTTTCACCTGAAATCCTTGTTAGGGTGAGCCATTATGCAGCTTCCTGAGTCCTGACCTCTGATGGGGCAAGAGATCTGCTCTCAAAAAATAAAAGAAACTACCAGTTTAGGCTACATATTCCAAGTGTTCATCTCATTAAAACAGCTGTTCAAACTTTTTGATGAAGTCATCATCCCAAGCCAACTTAATAACGGCTTTCCTGGCAATTGCCCCTTTTGTCATTGTTTTTTTGTTAACAAGACATCAATAAAAATTACATGCTACAAGTCTCAAGTTAATATTTATTTTATAAACATAGTATTTCTGGCTCGTCTCTTAAATTTTACTAGACATTAAAAGTAAAATGCAATGAAGAATTTCCGGTTCTTCGCTTAAATTTTAGGAAACATCAAAACTAAAATATTGCCAAATTCATGTATAGTCACTTGTAATTGAAGCAGAAACCCAGTTATGCTCATTAAAGTTTTAAAATAGTGTTTTTTTTACAGAAATACAAATTCTGTAAGGTTTATAGAACCTGACCTACATTTTACATGGAATCACACCTGTAATTCCTCAATGGTCTGAAATTCATGTAAAAACTCTTTAACCATTTTACTTCCACTACTTTAAACGGTGATAAAAGATTCTTGAGATAATTTCATTTTCCTAGAATAGAACTGGACATTCGGGTTTTCTATGCTTATCTTATCAAAGGATAATAGTTATAATTGTCTTTATTATTCTTCCTGGGATCTAAGATGCAGAAGTTGCAGGGGTTGCTCCTCATTCATTTACTTTTCTTCTTCCTTTTGAAGGTGATTTTATTTATAAGGTTTCTTCTCAGTCACCAACTAAGCATTTCATTATACACTCCCGAAAGGCATTGCTGAATGGAATCAGTCCTGCTGATAATAGAAAAATTCCTCCCTTGAAGTATGTATATTTAGGTGGCTGTTCGTTTATTCAGAACCTATCTTCTACTATTCATGATGTTGAATGATAATTATGACGCAGATATGAGTTCTACTATGCCCTATTGCGAGACTTTCCAGACCTAACATTTACGATCAATGGAGGCATCAATAGCGTTAATGAGGTTAGTTTCAGTTATGTATATCACAACTGACAGAGTGCTCTTGTAACTCTTGTTGCTTGACTCAACATTTAGAAAAAGTCTGTTATGTTAAAGATGTATATATTATATGAATGATAGCAAGAAAACATAAATTTCTTGTAGGTTTCGTTAATATTCAGTGTAAAACTGTAGAAAATCTGCTTGAATATAAGTCCTATCTCCAAACTCAAGAGGTCCTAAATGTTGTTGGATTTTGAAAATGCTTAGTGGTTACTCATATTATTACTTGTTCAAGCAAAAAATTTACCTTGCTATTTGTAGCTTATTTTAATCTTCTATTTCTGTTCTTTAGCTTCTTCCTACATGTTTATTTCTTAAGCGGGAAAGAGGGTGACTCCCTAATGATTCAAATTATGTATTGATTTAGCTCACTTTAATTTAGATAAAAGAAGAACCTTAATAGAGTAGCGAGAGCTTACAAAAGAAGGGAATGATGAGAAATCCTCCAAAATAAGTTGATATAGATTAATTCTCATCCAATAAAATTGTTGCCTTCATCTATGACTGATGCCATAGAATTCGACATCCTTATCTTAACAGAGGTAAAAATACACGTGTTACGGAAAACTTGCAAGTGATTTTGTAGTGGACTGACTGACTGACTGTCTGCTGCCTTAATAATTAGACACCTCTTAGAACTTAGGATTTGATATCAGAATCTAATTGTTTACAGCTGTGCACCAGTTTGCTTTTTATTTTTAAACTGCTCAGTTCTTCCCATTCTCATATGGTGACTACTTCTTGGAGTGGGATGTTAGTGTAGGTGACACTGTATTATGTTGCTGCATACTTGATAGAAATTGGGTGATAGTACTTGTTTCTTAAAATTATTCTTCATCGGATAATAGTACTTGTTTCTTAAAATTATTGTTCATCTTAAGAAAAGTTACCGTTGAACAACTGCGTTGTTTTTGTAAAGCTGGATTGTTTTCATGGTTGAAGGAAATTTAGTAATTTTTGTGTATGTATTTGGGCTGTTACTAGGACTTTCTCTTGAGGGTAAAGTACCCATGTCGACATGAGTCGACACAGGTGTGCGTGTGGTAGATTTGAGATTTGCGATTTGCCTAAGTAAGCTGAAACAATTCCATGAAAAAATGACTTAATCTTTAGCCAGATAGAGAAAAATTATAATGCCAAGTCAGTCCAGTCAAATAATGTGCAATGTCAAGATAATAGTTTTTACTCTGGCAAAGCGAAGGCATATCGAATTGACATTGGGCTAAAGTATCGAATTGGCATTGTCTACGGTTTTTTCTCAGCTGCTCAAGTATTGTATAGGAAGGTAAATATCATCACCCAGAAGAATATGCTCATTGTCTTGTTAAGGAAAATAGGAGTAAAAGAATCAAAACAAAGAGGAGAATATATTTGCAGCACTGAGATGGGGTGTCTGCTGAATAACGAAGCTCAACAAAAAAATAATAAGAAAAATAAGAAAAATAACAATAACTACAAAGGCAGATAGGAAATACCTTCATCCTTGAGACACCAATCTCAACTCCCTTCATGTCCCTTTAGAACGGTGAGAATTACCTCTACAAAGCTGGAAGTGGCTGTGGATTGTGGTTACTCAAAGAAATCCTAATTCAATTACGATATCTTCTAAGGAAGTGAGTTAAGTTGATGAGTGCAATTTGTTAATGGT
Source organism: Hedera helix (assembly GCA_947179155.2). NCBI lineage: Eukaryota > Viridiplantae > Streptophyta > Magnoliopsida > Apiales > Araliaceae > Hedera > Hedera helix. Next base: position 7,246,249 of record OX359280.1, on the reverse strand, counting down.
ACATGATAGAGTGAGGCAATACCCCGAACATCATCTATCTATTACTTCTTATTGGTTACTTTTGGATTCCTAAAGAGAGCATTCTAGCAGCTTTCCAAAAGAGCAAACATCTTTGAGCAGCAATCCTGTTTCCCTAGTTTCATAGAAAACAACAAAACAATATTGTGATAACCTATAAATTAATCTTGATGACATTACACAGATTTACTTTTCAAAAGGACACCTAAAGAAACAGGAAGATCTCCCTGATTTTTAGTTTTCCCTTCAATTTGACTGCTTAAACAATGCTAAAGTACCATCCGTCCATCTTAGAGGACTGTACCTGAAGAACATCAATATGAATAGTTTGATCTTTGAAGAATCTCATCTGTTCATGGTCAGTGGTCCTTCATGAAAAATAGAAATAGGTCTTGTTGCTTATATATAGAGTACAGCAAATCTCAGTCAAGTTTGATAGGGCCTTTTAAGTTCTAACTTGATCTCTCATGTATGTAATTACACTTTTGCAAGTCACTAGCCTATTTCCCTTTCTCCTTTGTTTTCTTTATATGCTTTGCTAGATCGGAAGGCAACAACTCTTTAAAGAGTTATTTGAAATAAGATTAAAATTTAAAGAGAAATTACCACCTCTGTATAAGCTTCAAGATCTCCCATTATTACTTGTGCTAACAATCAATTTTGTCCTTACTTTATTTTCCGGCATGATTTTGCTTTTGAAAATTTTATGATGTTATATGAGTGAGATGCATATTCCACACTATGCTTATCTGCCACTAGTTATTGTAATAGGATTATTGCACTTTTTCACCTACTTCTATTTTCTGTTATTAAAAAAATAGGCAAACGCAGCACGTAAGGAAGGAGCTCATGGGGTTATGGTTGGACGTGCAGCATATAATAAGTATGAAATATGAGCAACTGACTGAAATCTTCTTTGTCTATTGATTTTCACATATTTTTCTTGAGTAATATATCCCCTCTTTCTTTCCTAATATTTCCCCCCCCCTTCAATTTCTGTATCTTATTTACTGTATTTATTATTTTTTTGGGGGGGGGGGGGGGTTATGGTGTTTTTTGTGCTTTGCGACACTTAAAAGCTGTCACATTGTTCAGCGGTATAGCATCTTTGGAATTGAATGTTTGGTAATTTTGAGGAGGCCTCGCTTTGCCTTTATACTTGGATCGTCTTTTTCTTAAAGAGGTTTCAAGGTTTTGGGAGATCTAAAAGGGGATTTTTTTCTTTTATTTTTTGCTCAATAAAAGGGCAATATTTTGTAGTAGTGTCTATGTATCGGGATTCTATGGGGGCTTATGGACAAATAGAGATGCTATGATCTTTCTTTCATGGTAGGTTTCTACTTTTGATCATTTGTGGGAGAGTGACCTTTTAGGCTTTCCCTGTGCTTCTGTCTAGAGTCATTTCGGGGATTTTCCTATTAATTATTCAGATAGATTGTCGGGCACCTCAAAAAGGGCTTTTTAGTAGCAGAGGACGACTTCTCCTTGTGTATTGTCCTCTTCCAAATAAAATTTATATTCTTATAAAGGAATACAGTAAAAATAAGCTCTCAGAGGAATTAAGATTTATATCATACTCAATAGCGATGTTTTAAAACCTCTGCTCAGAACCGACCGTTCGACCGGTTAAACCGGGAACTAGCCCGTATAATGAGTCTGTTGTGACCTCTCAACCAGAGTACTCTAAACATTGGTGACCCAACGGTTAGACCGCTGAACTGGTGACTGGTTTCCGATTTTTAACGGTTAGAGGCTTTGCTTGCTTTCTCCCATTTTTTTTCTCTTCTGCTCATTGCCATTGCTCTCTCATCTCCCACTACTTCTCTTCTCCACTAGTTCTATGTAAGTTGAGCTCTGCCATGTTAGTATGAGGTTTTAAGAGACTAGTTAGAAGATGGAAGAGAAAATGAGTAACAGTTGAAATTTGAAACACCCAACTCTTTGCCTGCATGTGTGAATCTATGTTTTACACATTATGTCGAAGTCAAGATAGAGTTGGGAATCTTGAGAAGAGGTAAAAAGAAATGAGCGGTAGAAAAGAAGAGAGAATAAGTGGATAACTATGAGGGATGAGTAAGTGCATGGTAAGAGAAATGCATATAAAAAAATACCTATTCACTTGTATTTAAATAAACTAGAACATAAAAAATGTAGAACTTTAATAACATTGTTTTTATAAAATAAAAATGCTCAAAGTGCAATTGAGAATAATTAAAGTATTGTTTTAAGAAACATTAATTTTCTTACATATATAATATATTGTATTAAATAAAATTTATTATAATTATTAATATATTTGATTATTAAATATATAATTATGACGTTACTGGTTTAATAACGTTTTGACCACTAGTTGAACCAATGATCCAACCACCAAGTAACTTTTCCAGTTTTATGACCGGTCCGAGTCTGAAAACATTGCTCAAGAGTTTCTTTTATAAGATAGAATAGATGGTGAGTGCTTATTACATCTATGGTTGACTTTTCAGTGATAATGTTTTGTTTTTTTAATTTCTGCTTTATTAAAATTATCACAGAAACCGTGTTGCTTTATACAAATGCCAATCTCCTGGATGGAATTTAAGAGAGAAAAAGAAAATCGTTGTTAGGCCTGAGTATAGTTTCTAAATGATATCATATATATACAGTCATATTTGAGGTAAACCTTTGATGGTATGTTACTGGATTAATTAAACTTCTAGATTTTAGGATATTAAAGTGAGTGAAAACCTAACCTACAGGTATTTCTAAGTCAGCCATACAATAATCTGAGAAGCTGCATGTTTTTTTTGGTAATCACAATGGAGCAACTGCTTATCTCAGTTGCAGACTATAGATACTAGAAAGGATAAATCGCGCAGTGGAGTAGAATTGGCAAAGATGAAATATCAGCTACACATTTTGTGATGATGAACTCTTTAAGAAGCTTATTTTAACATGGAAGTATAGGTGACCACCCATATCTACTTTAATTATATAAAACTTGGAAAAGTGCTCGTAAGACATTTAAAATTGGAAGCTGTAATAACTCAAAGACGATACCTGTCAAATAAGATACATTAAAACATTTAAGCCTTGTTTAGACAACAATTTGATATTATGTTTTCGAAATTTCAATATTGGGCCAGTATTTTGTTTGACCAGTTTTTTCACCCCCTCTCCCTCTGCCAAAAAGTTATTACCGATTTTTCTAATTGACCATCAACGTTTTTAGGTTTCTGTTGTTGAGAGATTGAGATGAGGGATCATTTTCAGTTCCAAACTCCTTATCATTCTCAAAGTTTCAGAATCTAATCCTAACTTCCCTTTTCTTATTCCTCTTTTTCCTTTATCCCCCCCCCCCTCTGTCATTTTTTTGGTCATTTCAATTTCTTAATTTGTTGCAGTTGGTAAATATTCATGAGTAACTGAAGCCACTTTATAATCTTGACAGCCCATGGCAGACTTTGGGGCATGTTGATACTGCTGTATATGGTGCACCTCGAAGTGATCTTACTCGTCGTCAGGTTTTTTAGCAGACTTGGTTTTCTAAAGATATCTTGTCAATTTTCATGTAACACCGCTCACCCTCTTCTAAACTCGCTGTAGGTACTTGAAAAGTACCAGGTATATGGTGATTCAGTCCTTGGAAAATATGGAAATAATAAACCAAATGTTCGAGATGTGGTCAAGGTAAGGTTATTGTGTGCTCAATGAAATTTTTGGTCTAGTATTGTACTACATAGTATAAATGATCCTATAAAATACTCATGACAAGTATAAAAAGTAACCAGTTTAGTATAGTGACTGAAATAGTTGACTTCTTTATTTTATTTTATCTTTTTCAGGGAGTTGCATTAAGTGCTAAAACGTTGTGTACTCAGTTCTCATGTTTATTAGGTTTCATCATAATGTGAGGGATTTACTTGCACTGGCTATAAAACTTCTTTTTCTTGCACCTCTAAATAACCTTATTTGTGATTCATATCTCATCAAATCAACTGCTGCCTTGATTACTCATCCCATTCCACCACACGCAATTTCATTTTCCAATCAGATATTGAAATATATTAGATCCAAACTATGGTATGTTCAAATTTCTTGATCGTAATTTATAAGAACATTTTTCCAAAGGCAGTCACTACTCTTAGGCTACGTTTGGTTGCAAAATGATGCATGGAATAGGACTATCTGTACTAATTTAATGTCTTTGGGGACTATGTTATCCCATGATTAGTCATTTGTTTATTCCCATGGACTATGTTTATTCATTTTTTGGGCTATTTAATGATGGAGTATAATCTCAAGTGGAGAGGTACCTTTTTGAGGTATCAAATGACCTTAAAAATGATAACAATTTGTCTATGGGATTAAATAAAAAGGACTAATCATGGGATAAAATAGTCCCAAAAGCCATTACATTACAACAAATAGTCCTATTCTATGCCTCATTTTTTGCAAACAAACAAAACATTAAGAGTATCAGTTGATAGAATTTTATCATAATCTTGAGCGCTATGTAAATGAACAATTATGTAATGAAGAAAGATCTTTCTAAGGAATTGAAAGGATGAGAGCTACCATGCGTGGAAAATCTCATGGCAAATACATACTACTTGTCATTACAGCCTTACGGTGTTATTCAGTTATGTCCCAACCATCATTCTGGAAAAAAATAAAATAAAATACATACAGCGTTATACTTCTACGAAGACTTATTATTATTTTTTTTTCCCTCTCTGTGTTTTCTTTCTGGTAAACTAGTTCCTTGTTTTGTTTTCTGGTCTGTCTCTGTGTGTGTGTGGTGTGTTTCATACACATACATAACTAATGATACGATTAATGCAACCGTTGGGGATTGATTAATCTCTTCTTTCTAACTTCTTTTATCTAAAAAAGTAATAGTTTCTTTGTATACTGCAGCCTATACTTGGTCTTTTCCATTCAGCGCCTCGAAATGGTTTGTGGAAGCGCAAAGCTGATGCAGCTTTCCAACATTGCACAGTATGTGGTCATTAATTATTAGGAGCTACTTATATTGTTTGCAGATATAATATGTTCTAAATTTTCAAATATTATCCAAGGCTAAATCTATAGATGCCTTGTCTTCTACAGAGAAAATCTTTAGAGGATTATCATTATTTTCAGGATTTGGACCTAGTGGAAAATGAGTACTGTTTAAAGTTGTATGAATTCTGGTCTATTTGGACACTGAAATGATTCACTTCCAGTTTCAGGATTTGGAACCCAGCTGCACATGAGCATGCTAGATAAAAGACTTAATAAATACTATACATTAATATTTTTGAGGGGAAAAAAATGAATGAACAGATGTGTCATTCTGTTGTGAATCTGTTGTGAATTGTTTCCATAATTAAAATTAGCTTGATTTGAGGAAAGTAATCAGCATAGCTGAACTTAGGAGAATAATTAGCATAGCTTAATCTAAGGAGAATAATTAGGCCTAGATGGATGCTTAATGATTTTATTTCCATGTATTCTCTTCTTGATTGTTCCTTCATTGTGTATATAAACTCTCAGCTGTTGTAATTTTTTATATAAGTTATAATATATAGATTTTTTTTACATGATACCATAGTAGGCACCATTCATGTGCAGGCTCAACGGCCCACATGCTCCACGTTACCCAATCAAAATTGTCTACGTGTTTGGCTAAAAAATTACGCCACAAGTGTGGGGGCGTGTTGAGATATAAAGTCCCACATCAGACAATCAAGACTTGGAGACTCAATATATAACTTGAGATGTTACTCCACTTATTGCCAATTGGTTTTGAGTTGGTTGCCTCAATATGGTATCAGAGCAAGTAGTCTAAACCTAAAATCTTTGTACCACCATTCATTGCATTCCCAATTAGGTGGTGGTTAGTTTTCTAAACCAGCAAAATGTTAGCCGAATCCGGGATATCGATGACTTCGGAAACAGTGGAAATGGACCTCATTCTGAGTATTCCAGTTTTTCGGCCAATCCCATCAAACTTGATGGGAGTAACTACCTAATATAGTCGGGATTCTGCTATTTGATTGTAGAGGCTCGTTCTTGTGACGATTATTATCTAACTGGGGAATTGTTGAAGCCTAGTACTGTTGGTCCAACACTTGTGAAATGGAAATTTGAAAATTCACTTTTGATGGCGTTTCTTCTTAATAGTATGACTTTGTCAATTGCTCGTGGGTATTTATTTATGAAAACTGCAGTAGAGATATGGAAGGCTGCGATGGATACATACTCACTACTTGGTAACCAATTTCAGTAGTGTGAATTGTGCAAGAAGATTCACAAAATAGAGCAAAAGGAGTTTTCTTTGCAGCAATATTATTCTAAACTTAGGAGCCTATGGCAGGAGTTGGACCATTATGACTGTATCTTTAAGTGCGTGCTGCTGATATTGTGAAACTAACGAATCGAGAGGAACTTCGGGTCTACAATTTCTTAGCGGGGTTAAACATGGAGTACGATCAGATTCGTGATGTTCTTACTCGCGATCCTTTTCCTACTTTGGAGCAATCCTATGCTCTTGTTCTTGTTGATGATAGTCATTGGATTTCCATGCTTCCTAGCGTAACACTAGACCATTCTTCTCTACTGGTTGGTTTGTCGTCTATTCAGTTCAAGAGCCCTATGACTAAAGGGTTTGAGAAAGAAGTGGTTAAGTGTGACTATTGTGGAAAAGAGAGACATACAAGAGCGACATGTTGGATGTTTTATGAGAAACCTAAACAGAGTGGTAGAGGGAAAGGTTGAGGAAAGGGCCAATGCCATTTGGCTTAAGGAAATGATTGTCCATCTGTTGCTTTTGGGAAAGATGTGAGCCGTTCATCTCCATATTTCTCTCTCAGAGGAAACGACAAGGATTCTTCGTGCCATGATCTGTCGGATGTGTTCCTCTTCACCTTCCATTGTTGTTGCTTTTGCTATACCTTTGGTTCGGAATCTCACTCAGCCTCCTCAGGTATATCTATTAGTCACTCTAGGCACCCAATTTCTTCTTCTTGGATCATAGATTCAGGAGCCATTGAACATATGACGGGAGACTCGAGACAATTTTCTGGTTAGGAGCCACTAAACATATGACGGGAGACTCGAGACAATTTTCTGGTTATTCACCAATTCTTGGAACACATAAAGTTCATATAGCCGATGGGCCTTATGCCTCTGTATCAGGAAAATGCAACATAAAGTGCAGCCCTATTCAATCCTTATCCTCTGTGTTACATGTTCCTAAATTTACAATCTTCTTTCAATAGTAGTAATACTAGGGATTTGAATTGCAACGTCACTTTTTTCCCTTCGTATTGTGTTTTTCAAGACTTGAGGACAAAAGATGATTAACAGTAGTAAGTTGTGTGATGGTCACAAGACAATCACTTATTCAGACTCTTCTTCTCTTTACCCTGTTGTCGAAAATCTACTCATATGGCATAAGCGTTTAGGTCATCCACCTTTAGGGACGTTATCTCCTGATTTTCCAGAATTGGTTAATAAATATAATAAAACAGTTTGGTTTTGTGAAGCTTGCACTTTAGCAAAGCAAACCAAAAATGTTTATTATAATTCTCGTAATAGAAGTACAATTCCGTTTTCCTTGATTCACTATGACATTTGGGGTCCATCTTGTGTTTCTATTTATGGTCATCGTTGGTTTGTTACTTTTATTGATGATTGTACTTGCATTACTTAGGCTTGTTAAATCAAAAAATGATATTTTTAGTTGTTTTAAAAAATTTCACAGCATAATTAAAACTCAGTTTAATGCCACTGTGAAAATTCTTCGATCAAATAATAGTAGAGAATACTTTGATCAAATTTTTCAAAAATATCTTAATGACCAAGGTATTTTGCATCAGACTAGTTGTGTGGATACTCCTGCTCAGAATGGGGTTGTTGAGTAGAAAAACTGCCACCTTCTTGAGGTTGCGCGGCGTATGATGTTCCAAATGCTTGTTCTATCCTGGTATTGGAGTGAGGCAGTTCTAATTACTGCTAATTTAATCAATAGGATGTCTTCTCGCGTTCTTCAATCGAAATCTCTTGTTTGCACCATTGCAGGAAATACTCATTTTATTGTTCTGCAATTGTTTTTTGATTGTGCGTGTTTCACTCATTACCATAAAAAATCAAGTAAGCTTAAACCTAGAGGGCTCAAATATGTCTTTCTTGGTCATTTGCCTACTCAGAAAGGTTACAAGTATTACCACCCACCCACAAGACCTTTTTTTGTGTGTCCATGGATGTTGTTTTTAATGAAAAAGAGTCTTATTTCAATTCTAATTTGAATGACTCCTTGGGTGGAAGATAGTGTTTTAAATGTCCCATTATTTTCTTCCACCATGCCTTTAGCTCCTAAATTTTCGAAAGCCATGAAAGATGGAATGGAAAGTGGATAGTGTTAAAGAGCCGATTGTAGAGAAATCTGTTGAGGAATTTGTTGTGGATGCTCCCTTACAAGTGTATTCTCACAAACCGAAAACAAATAATGTCGAGCGAGATGAACATTCGACAATTAATCAGACCCTCTTACCTCAGAGTCAGAATCTCCAAGTACGGGTAAAATTCTTGATCTTGATTATTCTCTTGATGTTCCAATTGTTATTTGCAAAGTAACTCGAACTTGCACCAAAAATCCTCTTTATCCTCTCTAATTTTGTATCCTATAAAATGTTATCTTCAGAATATACATCGTTTATTGCCTCTTTAGACTCTAGGTCGATTCCTAATAGTTGGTTGGAAGCACAAGTAACACCGTGTTGGCGTGAAGCCATTATGGAAGAAATGAGGGCTCTAAAGAAGGATGGTATTTGGAGCCTTATCTCCCTTCCTCCAAGAAAGACTTGTAGGATGCAAATGGGTGTTTACTATGAAGCATAATGCCAATGGTACAATTGATAGGTGTAAAGCTAGGTTGGTCGCTAGGGGCTTTACTCAAACATACGGTATAGATTACCAAGAGACTCTTTTACACTGGTAGCTAAAATGAACACAGTTAGGGTCATCATCTCATGCACAGTGAATCTTGATTGGAAATTGCAACAACTTGACGTGAAGAATGCATTTCTCCATGGTGACCTAAAAGAAGAAGTATACATGGAGATTCCCTCTGGATTTGTTGACAATGCTACTTAAGGAAGGGTGTGTAAGCTGAACTGCTCTAGATACGGCTTCAAACAGTCTCCTCGAGCCTGCACAAGACTATGGTGGCTGCTGGGTATAAACAATCATGCGGATAACATCTTGTTCATTAAGTAGTCTGGTCAGCGTATTACAATTTTATTGTGTATGTTGATGATATGATTATCACAGACAGTGACCCGGAAGAGATTACAAAACTTAAGGCTTATTTAGGGAAGGTGTTTGAAAGTAAAGACTTGGGACTGTTGTGGTATTTCCTTGGTATTGAAGTGGCTCAATCAAACAAAAGTGTCTTTCTTTCCCAACGAAAGTATACCTTAGACCTAGTATCTGAAGTAGAACTACTTGGGTGCAAATTGGCTACTACTACAATAAATGCAAATTATCACCCCCAAAGCAAAGGAAGGAGAATCCGTGGACAAAAGAATGTATCAAAGATTGGTGGGTCGATTGATCTATTTAACACACACGTCTTGACATTACCTATGCTTTAATCCTTTTAAGTCTGTACATGCACGATCCACATTCCTCTCATATGAATGCTGTTATAAGGATTCTTCGGTACTTAAAATCAGCGCCAGGAAAGGGGCTTTTTTTTCTCTCCTCACTCACACTTAGAGGTGGAAGCTTATGCGGATGCAGACTGGGCTAGCTCTCCAGATGATCGAAGATCAACAACAGGATATTGTTCCTTTGTTGGAGGCAACCTGGTATCATGTAGAAGTAAGAGACAAGCCGTGGTGTCACGCGTTGAATTTTGAGCTATAGCTTTGGAAATTTGTGAACTTTTTTGGTTGAAAATTCTTCTTGAGGACCTTGGATTTGCTTATAAGACTTCAATGAAGCTTTATTCTAATAGTAAATCTGTCATCAGTATTGTACATAATCCTGTGCAACATGATCGTACAAAGCACGTGGAAATTGACCGACATTTCATCAAAGAGAACACATTTGAATATATAGCACTATTTTAGACGCTTCAACATGTATGGATTATCTTTATCCGAACACAAATAGGTCAACCCATTGTCTAGTTAATCAATTTGTGTTTATGGAGTTGGCAAAAACTTTCCAAATGACCTTAGGTGCTGGTCTTGGTACCCCTAGATCAAACATTAGTTGACCCCTTTATATGAGGGTACGTGGCCCAGATATGATGAATATAGATTTATATATAATTTCAGAGTAAAATACTAAAATAATTCTTGATAATATATTATACAGAAATGTTGAGGATGCCAAAATATGTACAAGTAACCAAAAACAAGGAACACCCAACTTGGGACAGAAATCTGAAGGAAAAAAAAGGATAGGAGAAATGGTCAGTGTTGGGCATACTCGGTCTACACTCTACCGTATATAACTGCATTAATTTTTATATATATGCATACACTTGCATGGCGCAAATTGTATTTTTGGGCTTATTATATTTATCCTTTTTATTTGGTGGTTGATGGGGAACGGAGATGGTGGTTTGTAGATCTTTACTTTTGTTTTATTTTTCATTTTTTACCCTGTTAAGAACATGATCCATGCCTGTAACTGAAATGAATTCAAATGGACACCTTATTCACGTGTTTTTTAAATCTTGTAGACACTCAAATCTTTTTTTGAGGAGACTCTGGAGGTAATTCCTGACTGGGTTCTCGACAAGCCCCTTGCCGAAACACCATCCAGTATTGTAGAGACTTTCGCCAACTCGAAGACTTTGCTACCTCCTCCATATACAGAGAGAGAACAAGAGCTACTATATGCTTAGTTCCTGTATGTGTTTTAAGCTTTTTATCATGTATACCTCAACAGTCCAACATTCTTTTAGGGATAAGAGCATCTCAATCCCATGTAACATCATCATATACATGTTCAAATACATGTGAACACTTTTGTTAATTTCTTTTACTGGAACAACTTTACTATTAGCTGCAACTTTAAGACATTCTGATATGGAGGGAGTGGATGGATGCCTTTGAGCAACTTCTTACGTTTGGAGTGATTCATATTTTTGTTCCAGTGGGACACTCTTGTGATAAAACAAAATTAATACATAATGCAAATTACTACAAAATTATTATTCGATTCTTATAATCGTTTCAGTTTTCTTTGGTGTCAAATACATATTTTTCAATGTAAATTAATAAAGAAAATTGATATTTTCACAGTTTTTTTTGATATTCATATGTAAACTGCTGTTATAGACTTGTAACGACGGTTTGTGCGTTATTACCCACCGGTCCTAAATCAAAATCACACCATCGCATGCCAAATAGTAAATCAAATCCGCTAATAACAAAATTAAAATATTTTTGTCCCAACACATTATTTGTAAATGATTATATCTTTCATACATACATGCATCACCCACATAACTAACTAAATTGCAAATCTAACCCTCTTATGTGTTATGTTTTCTAACTAAATTGCAAATCTAACCCTCTTATGCGTCATGTTTTTGTAAAAATGTTTCCTAATTTTTTTAAGCATAGGTCTCCGTAAAAGATATATTAGTAATGCAAAATTGTTTATCCAGCCATTTTTTATTAATAAAAAAGTGAATTTTGTTTTGACAAAAAGTAATATGGCATATTATTTCTATATTCTAAAGTAAGGTTATTGTACTCATTATAATAGTTAGACCTATGCATTTTTGTTTGTGTTAAATTTAACTAACAAAATTTTATTTTATTTTTTTGAACAAAAAATTGAGGGAACAATTCTGGACAGCTGATATATCTACAGGGAGACTAGCGTGACAAATATGAGCGTCACATTTGCAATTAAGTCCACGTAAGATGACAAAACCCATGACTATCCATCCAACGAACTCTCCAACTTCAACGTACGCATTACGCTAACTAAACACACCTCCCCCAATCCAAATCCAAATCCAAATTATATATATATATATATATATATATATATATATATATATATATATATACTTCTACTCATTATTTGCTGAGAAAAAAGCAAAAACACGAAAAAAACAGAAACAACAATGGAGCCTGAAGTAAACAACAGCGAAAGCATTAGCAGCAGCAAAACTACTCCTTGCAGTTATTCATCAAATTGGACGATCGCTCATGGCTCTTTCGACAAATCTCTTACCTTCGAGACTTCCGATTCCCCAATTGATGATTCCAATGTTGCGGATTCCACTCGAAAATCGCCTCTTGTTCTCAAACCCTCGTCGCCAGATTCTGGCCCTTGTGAAATCAAGCGTTAGTTTCAAATCTCTAGCTATCTTATTCGGTTATATATTTGTTCGTTCGTATAATCGTTCAAATTTCAAGTAAATTAAATTGTATATATGAAAGTTTTGACATCGATACTCCCTCTGCCCCACGAAAAAACTCTCATTTAATTTAAATATTTTTTTACGAATTTTGAGGAATACTTTGTTATGAATAATATGCATGTCAATGAAATTGCCATGGTAACCAGATATTTTGGTTTTCATGGATACCCCTAAATTTAGTTATGTGTTTAGTTTAGTAGTGGTGAAATGAAAGTGAAATTGACAAGTGAGACTTTTATTGAGGGACGGAAGGAGTATTTTTATTTTTGGATTATATGTTGTGTACTTTATTATTTGGTGGGCCGTGGGTGGATTTTTATTTTGCTGGTTGAATGCTTATTTGTTGATAAATGGTACTATAAAATTACATGTGAAAATTTGTAACAGCATTAGTATAGTTACATTTTTGGGGGTACCATTTCCATTGATCGGGAAAAGTTTGATTTCACTCAATTCTCAAAGCGAAATGGCTTGGATATTATTGCCGTTTAAAAATGAAACTTTTAGCTTCTTGCTCACTGGATTAGGTACACAGCAAGAAGAATCCAAGCAGCTTCCATTCCATATTCAGGGAAAGTCTGTAGGTAGTGGAGTAGAGACCCAAGATTTTTCGTAGTTTTCTTAAATTTAAAATGAACTACCACAGAGGGGATTAGGGGAATGAAAGAAAGAAACAACATGAATTGATTAACTGCCATGACAGACCTGAAAAATGTAAAGTTACCATAATAATTTAAAACTTAATTAAAGGTACATTGAAGGTATGAAAATGACAATGATCTCTGTATCCACACATCAGCTATTACAGCTCATCAACAGTTAAGTAAATCATGTTAAAGAAGCAATTTACATTTTTTTTTACAAATCTAGAACTGATTTGTTGATGCAGCCTTCTATATATATCCAATTCATTTAATATATAGGATGCCATTGTACCATACATTCACTTCCTCTTTTGATAACTTATACGTGTTAATATGCAACAGTGCTTTGGTGACTAAAGAATGAATGCTAAATGTGAATACAAAATGATTTGTATGGTCGTGGTTGGTTATTATCATTAGGTCCATTCATGTATGATGGATCAATAACTAATTTCTTTTTGTATCTGTAGCAATAGTCGTTAATTTGTATACTTTATCGAAAATGATACATTTATTTTCTTCAAAACCTATTTATGATGTCTTTAATTGCCTGAGAATTTGCTTGACTGCAGTAAGTTTTTCGCAAAAGCATGAGATTCGGCAGGTCTACGTTCGAAGTACAGCTCACATATATGAGCTATATTATGCACCTGCCCTTCAGAGCAGCAATGAGTATCTGTGCTCTGTTCATTGCAGTATTATTGCTAAAGGGTATGAATTACTTCATGAAAGTGAAATTGAAGAAGCTGTACCTGCACATATGAAAGGGTTGGATGGAGAATCATCTGAAAAGAAATCTACTAGCGAAAATAGTATTGGCACCAATGAAGATGACTGGGTTGAGGTTAATCCTGATTCACCTCCAATTGATAATGGGAACATTTCTTTGCCAAGGGATACTACTGCCAACAGAAGAAGCCCCCAGGTATGATTATTTAGTTTCAATAATAATCATTGAAGCTAAGGCACTGCTGTCGTTCTATGATAAATTTTAACAATATAATTTCATGCAATGGGTTTCAATGTACTTGTTTATCTAGTTTGGTGGCTCTCATTTGGATCTTATTTTTGACAGAAGACCAAGATGCGGATAAACTATAAGATAACAGCCATAAAAATTGTCTTCGACTCTCTGGAATTGTATAAAGTAGAGTGGTAGACTAATTAATGTGACCACAAGATGATAGGATAAATATTAAAGTCATTTTTGGGTGAAGGAAAATACCAAATTGACATGGATGGAGATAATAATGGTTTGATACGTTTTTATTTGCGAGTAGGAGGCTGGTCTGATTGCAGGGTGTGAGGTAGGTCGATAGCATGTCAGAGTGTCTCACCTCCAATTTGTGTTCAAGTTGTGAAGAGTGTTATGTTGGTATTGCAATTCTTTAAAACTATTTCGGGCTCAAGGTTAACTATATATATGTAGTCTAGTATCAAAGATTGATGCAGATCGTGAAAAGAGAAGATTAATTATTCTTATTAACGATTTATATTATACTATTTAGAAATAAAACATTTGGAATTAGTAATGATATTTTAATTGTAATAGTTATATTATTCTATAAATTTAATTATTGCACTAGTTAAACATTAGAAGTTTTTTCCTTTTAAAATCAGGGTTTTTACTTGTCTTCTAAGTCATAGGTATTCTATATAAGTTGATGCTCTTGATTTGAGATGAAAGCTATGTGCATTTATTATGTCATGTATTTTTTGCGGGGTTAGGTACTATGGAGTCTTAAGACATTATTTCATCATCCAAGAATCTATTTTCTAAGCTTTCTTATACCTATCCTATTATCCTTCATCAAACATGGGTTGTCACTCTCTTGATCTATGTACCTCTTTGGTAGGGTATGAGGTATAGTCTCTTCCTAGGATATGCCTTGGGGTTCTTTTGAGGGTAATCTGGGTTCTTAGTCCTTTTGAGATCTGGTAGTTAAGTGGGAGCATTGCTGAGAAACTAGGTTGTTGGAAGTTCTTTCCTTTTCCTTATAGGAATGGTTATCTTGATTCTGCTCGACAGTAATCCCTTTGTACTATCTTTCTTTACTTAATCAATCTCCCAGGAATAGTGGCAGGGGCTTTGGGTCTTCGAAGCCTGGTTGTCAGTCCTTGTCCTATATGTTATTTACCTGCTCTTGTAAGTTTATTTGTTAGGGTAATCATAATTTTTTTATCTTGCTTTGTCTTTGAGTTGGGGTTGGGAGGTCTATTCATTTTAAGCTGTTTTGTTCAGATAGGCTTCTTTCTGTGATCCCTTTCTATGTGTCTTCTGATTATGTTCTTGTCAAAATTCCCCGATTGCAGCATTGCTTGTTCAAACGGTGATCCCATTTTTGGAACCTTCACTTTTCCTAAACTTGAATACCAGGGAGGTGGGAGACTTGGTTTTCCTCCTTAACTCTTCTTCTCTCCCTAAGTCCCTCCTCTAGATTCTCATTCTTGGTCTTTGAATCCCATGGGGACTTTCTCTTATAAGTATTTCTTTACTCATTTTTTAGGGAGTTGTTCTTTGAATGGGTTTTTGTAGCTTCTTACATATGGAAAGGCGGGTTATTAAAGTATAATAACGCAAAATTACTAATCACATTTCTTTTCAAGGTCCATACCAGCCTTAAATTCACTTTTTTCTTTTATATTGTCTTTTTCAAACCTTGTCCTTTTGGTTGAGCGTATTATTATTATAATTATATTATTTGTTTAGCTATTATCAATTGTGAGCACAAATATCTGAATTTTCAGTGTTTACTACTACTACTACTACTATTATTATTATTATTTGTTTAACCATTGTCAATTGTGAGCACTAATATCTGAATTTTCAGTGTTTTCCTCATAATCAACAGTGTAAATCAAATTTTTACCCCTTCATTATTCATCCATGGTCTACAGAACAACCCAAGATTACCTGATATTTATTCATCCTGCCACTGTTGGCATTCCCATACTAACCATCAAACTCTCTGTTTCTTGCAATAACCAGTTTTAGTTTGTAATGAGGCCCATCATATGGTGGATCCAATTCCTGACAATGTAGTAAGTTAGTTTTGTTTTGTTTTGTTTGCTTATGTCACTTTACAATGCAACTTAGAATTGATTAAATGGAATTACCCATGACTACATGTTTTGTCTTTTTTCCCTACTTAACAATAAGCAATATGACATTTATTTGATATTTTTTAGGGGATTTTTTTTTCTTTCTCTTGACTCTCTATTCTACAAATACATCTTTTTATATATTTTTTGTCATTATATTATTGAAAATTTAACTCCAGCAGGGAAAGATGTTTGTGAGTGACTTATCAAAAAGGGGAGAAAAATAAGGTATAATGATTGTTATAGTTTACTATTATGATATTGGCTGACTGAAAAAATTATGCAGGATTTCTACGAGGCTACAGCAGAGATTTCTGATGCAGACCCTTGTATTTCCCTTGCGCTTCGTTTGCTATCACTTGAGAATAAAAGTTGCGTATATGTTGATGAAGTTTATGTATATGCCGATCTTATAGAATCGTCAGATTTAGAAAATCAGGCAGTTCAGCACCTTCAGGCGGGGAACTCAGCTGGAAGTTCTCTTATGGCCATGTTTGTCCCTACTCTTTTGCATATGACAAGGACTCGTGTTGGTCAGTCACAAGATAAACGTAATTTCAGTATAATGGCCGAACGAGAGCAAACTGATAAGGGGCCAAGAAAAGCCGACTCAACTGGTTATCTAAATGTAGTTCAGCGGGATGAAAAATCCAAGTTACCTGATTGGCAGGATGTGAAGTTACAGGAAGTTAGTGGAGTTTCAGCTGAAGCATCCCAATTCCAGATACCGGTTTCAGATAAAGAGAGACAATATAATTCTGTTGCTAGTGATAATAGTCACCTTGGAAGAGGTATGGAACAACTAATTTCTCGGGTGACCAGAATTGAAGATATTTGCTTGAGGTTTGAAGAGAACATGCTAAAGCCTATAAATAACATGGAGGCAAGACTGCAGCGGGTAGAGGATCAACTGGAAGTAATTGTCAAGAACACCCAGTATTCTGGATTTCCTTCGTGCGTAAGATTTTCTGCTCCTGCATTTTCCTCTCTTGATTTCAGTTCCGGCTCCTTCTATAATGATGGTAGCGCTAATCCTTGCATGCAATCAGAAATGGAAAAGCAGGATGCCCCTATCGATGACATATCTAAATCGGATGATAATTCCAAGTCTGTAAGCACTCCTAAGTTTCTCCCAAGTCTTGTGGTTACTGCCCCTGAGTTCTCATGTGGTGAGGAGGATGAAGAGAATGATGTTGTGGTACCACCAAAGGATCCTCCTCTGGAAAAACCAAAGCAGACCTTGTCAATTGATGATGCATTAGCTGCTGCACTTGCTGGATTCTCATCTATGATCATTAGTGAGCCTCTAAAACCTTCAGAATCAGCTTCTAAATGTACTAACGAGGAAAACGGCTATGACGAGTCTTTAAAATATACCGAATGCCCCACAGTTACAGCTCCTGAATCTTCAAATGAAGAACGTGCCAATGACGAGCCTTCGAAATTTACCCAGAGCCTCAAAGTTACAGCTCCTGATTTCTCAAGCGAGGATAATGTCTATGACGACAAAGTAGCGTCTCCTAAAGTCGAAAATGGAAACCTTGTAGTTCCTTCTGATTATTTTACTACTAATGGAGATGAGCGCACGCCTGATTCAGGTTCAACCTCCAGCAATATTTCTTTCGTAGCTGAGATGCAAGTGGCAAACTCTGTTCAGTTCAAGGAAACATCTGAAGGAGGTGATGGATTAGATAAGTTTTGTGAAGAGCAAATTGATGGTAATTCTCTGGGTACCACTATTAGTTTTCCATCTACTCTAGCCAGAGATGAGTTGATGAAAGATGACTACCAGGCTGCAGATGAATCCAGCAACAGAGCAAGTAAACCTATATTAGACAGATTCGAAATTCTGAGGCAGTTGCTTAACAATCAGACCAAGCATAGCGCTGACACTACTAAGGAAGCTTCTGGTGCAGGCGGTAGAGATGTCAAAAAAGGCTCTGACAAAGACCTGTTAGTAGAAGTTCCCAAATCTTCTTATGCTTCTGTGCTGGATTTTGAAACTCCTATCCTCGAGGTGAAATTTGCTTCATGGGAAAACTCCAGTTCTGATTTGCCTCTTGAAGCCCTCTTGACTGACGCAGAAATTGAGCGTGAAACTTCTCTTGCACAGAAAAGTGGTGATGGTGTGATAACTACGGAGCCAAATGACTTGGGGTCTGTGCAGGATGAAGGAAGAAAGACAACGCGAACCGATAACCATCTTTTAGTGGATCTGGAAAGCTATGATGCACCTGTGATTTCAGAAATTGCGGTTGGACTGCAAGACCCACTTACCAGCATCAAGCAGGAAATAGTTGCAAGTCTTATTTGACGTTGCTTGTTGGATTGATGGTTGTTTGTAAATAGAACTGAATTAGGCAAAGGTATGTTTGGCCAATTCTATTGTTCTCTCCGACTATCGAGTTTGTCACGAAAAAGATGATCTTTATATGTTAATTTAATTGGAGTATGCATTTTTGAAAGTGTTTATATATAGAATTCAGGTATCTGGAAGTCTCAGGTCACAGCAATGCATGCACATATAGAAGAGAGGGTGAGACTGGTTGTAGTTGTAAATATACTGTCATTGGTGCCCAATCTTGGAATTTCAGCTGCTAAAATCTCATCTTATGCTATGTTTGGATCAAAAAAATGGAATAGAGAAAGGAATTGAATGATGTTTTAGCATCTCAGAGGCACGCTTGGTTGGTGGTGGTGGGTGGTGTGATAAGACGTCATAATCGTCATATCCATCCATTCCACCACATCCTCCATAAAATGAAAATTAAGGGAATCAAATAACTTTTTATTCCATCATAATAGTTTATACTGAATAAGTAACCAAATACATTTTTTCCCCTCCATTCTCTTTCATTTTGACCTTCATTCATACGATCCAAACATAGCAGTAAAGTAACTCTTATCTAAAGCATATGGTTAAATGTGTTCTGTACTTGAAAGAAATATTTGTGGTGCAGTAGATAGAATGGTCGCCAAGTCCCTAGTGAACTTCTTTAGTCCTTATACTTCAGATCTATTAACAAAAATAATAATAAGAAAAAAGAAGAGCAGAAAACTATACTTAAGATTTCACTATTTACAGAAAAATCATTTATTGTTGTAGTGTATTTCATCCAAACTGGAGAATAAGAATAAAAATGACTATATATTGCTCTAATTATCTAATTGTATATTGCAAGCTAAACAATTTGTATAAATTCACCCAACCCTAAAACAAATAAGAGTGTGCATCTAATTCCTTAATCATCAGAACATTGTAGGGAAACCCTTTCCTTGGTCGCAAAATTAATATTTGAGCATAAAGCTTTGGAGTCGCCGTCGTCTCCTCCTCCTTGGCTACGGCGGATATTTATATTTTGCAACAGAATTCCGCGGCAAGGGATGCTCTTGCTGCAGTCGAACTTTATGGCCTCTTTTGAAGCGCTAGTTCCTTTGATGTTTTGGTACACCACATTTTGCACTTGTACTGCTGATTTCTGCATTTGATTAATTTGCCATATCATTGTTAGATGCTAGCTAATAACAGATGTTAATGTGTGCCCTGTACAAATACTACCTTAGTTTGTCTCAAAATGAGAGTCTACTTATTTACGAATAATTTCATTTACAAATGACATGCATAATACTTATGGTAAGATATTATTATTAGTATTATGCGAACTATATCCAGTGTTGGATTTATTACCTGTTGGGGACACGATGCTTTTCTATCACAGTAGTTCTGATCTATAATAATTGGATTGCTGACATTGTGCATTACAATATTTTGAAATTTGATGTTCTTAGCATATCCAGAACCTCCCTGTAAATTAATAACAAGAAATAAACATTTTGCTAATCAGTTACTTATAAGATAGGAATAGTATTTGAAACAAATTTTTTTTTGAAATCCTCAACCTTACCCTATAAAATATATACAAAAATAAACACATATTGCATATCATGACAATGGTAACGCGCGCACACACTAAATTACTTATATTAGCAATTTTTACATTCTTGCATTAAAAGTATGAACATAATATTGATTTTTCCCAAAATTAAAGCCCATTCCATATCTGTACGTCCCAAACTAAGAATCCTCCTTTAATTAGCCTAAAAAGTGATATGGTATTTCAAAATTTTTCTTAATGAATTATTGAATTAAGTTAGTTTTTGGTTAATATAAGCATTATTATCAAGTTTAAAATGAGCTAGGAGGTTTAAATGAGCAATTGATAACTTTCTAAAATTTTGATTTTTTAAAAAAGAGATACCCATTTTTGAACAGAGTCAGTATGAAATAATATACCCTTATCAACACTTTTTTTTTTAAATAGAAAAATTTATTCATTAAATTACTATCAAAAGTTAAAAAGTTTAATTATGTCTAATTGTATCTTATGCAAATCTTATTATGATTTAAAATAATCAATAAATTATCATGACACTCTTTTTGGGACAGGATGAGTACACAATCCAGATATACACATACATACATAGAAGCATACATACAAAGAAGCATACATACAAGTATAAACGTAAATAGTTAAATACATGTTTTTGTTTACTAGACTAAAAATTCAAGTAAAATGAATTAAAGTGACTAATTTTATGTCAAAATATAGAATACAATTAACGTCGAACTAAAAGTGATAAAACTATAATAATATTGCGTGAGTTCTTTTTTAACTATATATATATATATATATATATATATATATATATATATATATATATTGCTATAAATTGTGATTATATATATTAGTACTTTCTAAATTTAATAAAAATTAAAAGTTACTATAAAAATGTAATAATTTTTTTTAAAAAAATAATTCTTACTTGCCAAGTCTTTATTCTCACTCCATTAGTGGTCCCCGAAAGCTTAGCTCTATCCACTAGTACATTTGAAACATGATCCTCGGAATTGTCTTTTCCTAAGCTTCCAATGCTGAAATTTAAATTAAAACTAAATAATATTAAATTAATTCATGAGAAAGTTGTTTAGTAGTTAATACAAATTACTTATAACATCTAACACATTGTTTGGATGGGAAAATTTTGGTGGGATTTAGAACAAGAAATTGAACCTGATTCCATGACCTGGCCCACATGTCAAATCCGTAATCTTAACGTTCTTCGACCCACTTACTATCGAAACACAATCATCACCTTAAATAGCGGAAAATGCGTCAGTCAAAAATTCCATTTTACCGTTAAACCAAATTTCGGGTCACAATCATCACCTTAGTATTTTTTTGATGATTTTGTTTTTCAATATCAAATTTTAAATTGAAATTGATATCGAAAATAGACTATTAAAAAAATTACTGTGTATTAGGTGCCCGTTTTATAGAACTGTTCAGTATGGTGCAGTGAGATCAAACAGTTTAATTTAAAATTTTTGACAAAAATTCTTTTATAATTTTTTTTAATTAGTATACGATTATATAAGTTTTTAAATGTATTAAAATAATCATGTGAAATGAGATTTTATTTCTTTTTAACACTTTACGGATAATTTTGTATTTGTACTTTTGTCGAAAATACTTCGTTCAAAAGTACAATTTTTTTACTTCAACTAAAATTGCTTTTAAACCTAAATCTCTACTCCTTAAACCCGTTTTAGGAGGGGATTACCAAAAATAAAAACCTTTTTAATGTAGAAGTGCTTTTAGTCCTCCAAAAGCCCTCCCAAACTTTATGTATACTTTTGTTTAACTTGCCTGTTTATTTGTTTATTGTTACCCAAAAAAAAAAGAAAAAAGAAAAGAGGTTACCTGTTTTTACAAGAGAGGTCATAATCTGGATATTTTGGGTTCCTGTGATATGAATTCCATCAGTGTTGGGGCTCGTCTGTGGTGCAACTACTTTGAGATTAGAGGCTTTTACATTTTCGCAGTCTTGAAAGCTTAGATGCATTTGCTGTGCATTCTTTATCCTTAGGTTTGTCACCTTTAGATTCTTGCATTCCACGAAAGTTAAAGCCTGAGAGAGGGAGAGAAAGAGATATATGAACATATAATAAAGCCATCAGATTTTCTTCATTTTAACTTTATGAATTGGGCAGTATACGATTTTAAAACATGTTGAAAGAGTTGCCAACTTATCAAAATATATATTTTCAAATAATCTTATAAAATCCGTGCCGAATACAAAAAAGAAAAACTGAACAAGAGGGACATCCTTGTAGGATGAGATGAGTTTATTTCTTGGTGGAAGTGGGGGACATACCGTAGGTGCATGCGTGCAAGGCTGCAATAAAATTAAATTAATAATTAATTATGACAAATAAAACTAATTAATAATGGTAAAAAATATTCGCTGGTTAGTAAGCAATATATAATAGAAAATTTTGGTAATCAAGTCAAATGGAATTATTAAAAAAAAATTCCTTTAATTACATACTAGGCTTTTGTTGATTTTGCAAGACTTTTCCCACCATCTTCTTCCATTGCCATTGATGGTTCCTCCTCCTTCTACTACCAAATTGGACAGCTTCTCAAAAACAAGCCATTGCCTTTGGTTTTGCCGGTAGTCGGATCGGCGGGGAGAAGCTTTGATTGTCCCATATATCTAGCCCAGGAGATAAAAGAAAAAGTATCATTAATTAAAATCAAAACTTTAATATTTTTAGAAAATTAATTATCTATACACAATGACATATATAGAAAATATGCAATCATGGTTATGAATGATTATATTCATCCCATATATCATATATATACTTTTCTATTTTACATTAAATTATTTAAGAAAAAAAATACTTACCTTAATATTGACATGGGATTTACAAGGACCTTCAAATGAAATAGGTTTAAGGTGATACACCCTCTTCCGAGGGACAACAAATGTAGTAGATCTATGGGAAGAACAAGCTTCCTTCCAAGCTTTTTGAAATGCCTAAAACCAAAAAAGGAAAGTAAATTCAAATCTTAAACATTGTATAGCTAAAAAAATCAAGGTAGGAATTATCAAGTTTTTCTATCGATAATTCTCACCTTGATTAATTAATATAAAAAAAAAAAAAAAATGATAGTTTTATTGATCAATTAATTAATTAAGTACCTCTGTATCATCCGTTCCATTTCCTTTAGCTCCAAAATTATCCACATTCACAATTTTTAGAGAGCTTAGAGGTGCACCCTTTGAAGCAAGCTTTGCGAAAGCCAAGCCGGTTTCTTGGCCATTTATGGTGGAATAAGAAAATGCAGGATCATTAGAAAGTGAGGTTTTTTGGTAACTACAAACAGAGAAAGGAAACGATATCAAAAAGATGATGAATATTTGGAGAGAGTAGCTTTGTGGTAGCATTTTCATGATTTATTAGTACTTTTTCTCTAAGGAAAGATGGTATATATATATATATATATATATATATATATATATTTGTGTGCGCGCGTGTGTAAAAACAGAGGGTGTTTTGTCAAACAAAATGGTTGCTTTTAGAATGTTTTTGATCATGACTTGACGTATGGATTGAGAAAAATAGAGATTGAGACGAAAGGTTGACTGCCCCCAGATTATTTTTGTCAATGGGAAGGAGAAAATCAAAAGGTTTTAGTTATTATATGATGCTTGTTTACCAACATGGAAAATATAAAGAAAAAAAAAACAGTTGGATAATGCAGTTGACTTGCAATACATATAAACATACCTCTTAATATAGGAAAATAGGAAAAGATTAAAGGTATATATATACATAAGCTGGCTGGAAATGGAAAAATAAAAAAAGTTTATAATAAAGGAAATCTGGGTAGAATGTTATGGATGAGAACTTTTAATTGTAGATTCCTTCAATCTAGTTAAAATATTTTGATTTTGATTTTAGACCCTTTCAAATTAACTGACAGTTTATAAAATTAAGTAATAAATTATATACACTCCTCAAATGTACTGTCCATTTTGAACTGAAATCATAATCTAAATATTTTATATAGAAAAAAGTTTGAAAGATTTCAGAGTGAGTTTGGTATATATACCAGAAAGGATTTTAATAATGAAAGTGGAGAAAGATAGAGTGAAAATAAAAAATAAAATAAATTTATTAAATGCTCCTTTCCTCACTTTTCCTTTGAAAAACACACTTATAATTTTACTATATTTTGTTTATATATAGATAACTTAGTGGTAAATGTATCTTTCTTTAGTGTACAAGGTCACGTGTTCGAATTTATTTAGTGATAAAGGTCTCTCTCTTTACTGTATAAGATCACATATTTGAGTTTACCTCTTAGCAGCAGG
This sequence comes from Hedera helix, assembly GCA_947179155.2. Taxonomy (NCBI): domain Eukaryota; kingdom Viridiplantae; phylum Streptophyta; class Magnoliopsida; order Apiales; family Araliaceae; genus Hedera; species Hedera helix. The sequence continues at coordinate 7,221,835 of OX359280.1, read as the reverse complement.
AGAAAGTCAGATTTCAGTGGGTGCTTCAGAAATTAAAAGTAAGTTTCTCATAAGTTCTCCTTAATTCCGCTCCTACTCTAAATTTACTATATTGTAATAATATAAATTCTAAAAAAATATATATATATTTTATTTATATATAAGACTAGTAAATATTTATATCGGGACCAACTCTAATATTACCCAATAAAAGAGAGTAAAAGCTTAAAGAGATTTTTAAACTGATGGTACATTTTATAATTTACAAATTTTCAAAACTGAAATACTTCAAAGCATTAATTGCATAGAAATTAATGTGGGTACTATACATCTGTATGGACAATTAAAATTTTAAATTAATTTTATATTATACCTTGTAATGAATTTTTGGTTATAATAGACCATTAAGTGATATTTCCTCTTCCCCATGAACAAATAGCCAGTGTAGGCAATTGTCTAAATTTGATTTTTAGAAGGAAAAAAAAAGTACGTTTTTTCTCTCTCTGTCTCTATATGTGAGGTATAGGAGCTTAAATTAAGTAGCATATCAAGGTGGTTGGGTTATATATATATATATTTTTTATTGTACTCGACTTCAATTTATAAATGTATTATTGTATTAATTTTTTTTATAATCGAGTCATTATACTCAGATTTTTTTATAAAAAATAAAATTTCCGTCAATGGCCATTAGCCATTTAATAGAAAAATGATGTGACAGTATTAAATATTATTTTCATCATTAAATTATAAGTAAATTTACAATTACATCACTAAAGCAAAAATAATAATAATAATAATAATAATAATAATAATAATAATAATAATAATAATAATAATAATAATAATAATAATAATAATAATACCCTCTCCGTTACACACAAAAAAGATTAGTTTTGTTTTTAAAAAATTAATTTGAGTTATTTTAAAAATAAATTTTAATATAATTATAATAATAATAATACCATCTCTGTTACAACAACAAATTTTTTAAATAATAATTAGTTTTTCTTTTCAAAAATTAATTTAAAATATTTTAAAAATAAATTTTAATTTAATAATAATACTAATAATAGCAACAATAACAACAACAACAACAACAACAATAATAATAATAATAATAATACCTTCTCCGTTACACAAAAAAAAGAATATTAGTTTTGCTTTTTAAAAATTAATGTGAGTTATTTTAAAAATAAAATTTTAATTTAATAATAATACTAATAATAATAATAATACCAAAATTATTATTATTATTATTATTATTATTATTATTATTATGATTATTAAATCAAATTTTATTTTTAAAATACCTCAAGTTAATTTTTAAAAAGTAAAACTAATTTTTTTTGGTGTAACCGAGATGGTATTATTATTAAATTAAAATTTATTTTTAAACTAGCTCATATTAATTTTTAAAACGCAAAACTAATTTATTTTTTTTGTAACGGAGAGGGTATTATTATTATTATTATTATTGTTGTTGTTGATAAGTACAATGATTCGATTATAAAAAATTTCAGTATAATGATATATATATAAATTGGGGTCAAGTACAACAGAGAAAAAATATATATAACCCCAAGGTGGTTGATTATATAGAATTTGGTGGAGATGATAAACTTGATTACAAGTAGTATATCAAGATGCATGATTGTAGACTAATTTGGTGGAGATGACAATAAATAAATCATCATATTTGTATTAAAAAACAATGAAAGACAAGAACTGACCAAAAAATACATAATTTTTAATATTTATATAAACTTCGACTAATGTTAAAGTGACAAGAGATGGTTACAAAAAAGTAGATATACAATAATATGTTGAATTATAAGTACCTGATCTTTTATCATACATGGACGAGTCCAATGGTTTTATCTAATTATTATCACACCCATCATTTTATATCTCTTTTTTGTATTAAATCTTCTATCACCAAAATATTATTAATTTTTTTTCTTAAGGACGTCTTTTTCCAAAACAAAATAATTAATTTCCTTATACCAATATATTTTACCATGTAATGTCAACTCTTGTTTTTTACGTTTTAGTTTTCATCTTAGGCTATTGCATTCCTTAATTACAAATATTTTGTTTTGACACACATTCCATGTTGAAATTTACTAGTATCATGCCAAGTTGGGCTCGACTTGACTTTGTCTATAATAGTTTGATACTTAGATGCAAAGTAGGCAATATAGGCTAACCTAATCGTTTCCTTAGATGGTCAATGTTTTTCAAATACGTATTTTGAACTGTAACTAATTTCACAATGGAAAATGATCTTTTTGTCAAATGCCCCCAAATAGACGTAGGACCCATATAGCCATAACCAATTTTATTAAAAAAGACAGAATAAATATAAGTGCATAATATTCAAACACTACTACGTTTATCTCAACCATTAAAAATGGAGAAATGACATTAAAAATTTTCATGTTTCATTTTTTAATAATTGAGATGAATGTAGTGTTTGATTTTGTGTCATTAGACTTGTCCAAAAAGACCATTGCAGACCTTGTACATAATCCATGTGTTCATTTTTATCCCCATTGATAGGTTCTTCACGGTTTTTTTTTGTTGCAACTATATTGAGAAAATATTAAATTTTCTTACAAAAAATATCAGTTGCTATTAGAAAGACATGTTAAGAAAGTATTAAATTTTCTTACGAAAATACCAGTTATACATAGATTATATTTGCATACGTAGATGATGACATAATAGAGAAGTTAGAAGTTGTTAATTTGGTGGAATTAGGCGTTAGGGAAGTTGGCACTCTATTAGGTGAATTAGCCAAAAGTGCAAGTAAAGAGACGGTGAGTTTGTGGTAAGGGAATGGCATTTGCGTGTGCGCTTTTGGGGGGTGAAAGGGCATTAATAGATTGAAGATACTGTTTATTCATCACCACAAAGCCTTGCCGTGGTGTGTTTGGTCAAAAAACACATAGGGGTATGGGTTTGGAGTAGTGTTGGTGTTCTTTGTAACTTTGGTTGAGTCTTTTTTCTTTCATCATCTTTTTTCAGTTTGGTTTGTTACCACTCTAAAGGAAAGTTTTGCCTTTCACATAATTATAACCACATGTTATTGAATCATTTGCATTTTCTGGTCAAAAAAATAAGCACAAAATTCTATTTCTCTCCCTTTGTATCCATACTGTTGAATATATATATAGTCAAGTGTCCGTTGGCGAAACTGTGCGGTGCGGGTGTAGTGAGATAAAAACACTTCTAGAATTTGAGTTTTTAGCAGAAGTGTTTTTATAAGAAAGTTAAAATAATATTTGATTACGTAGTATAATTTTTTTTTTAAAGATATTACTGACAAATTTAAGGTAATTTTGTGGTATGAGATTTTATTTGTTTTTAACAATTTAAAGATAATTTTGTACCTTGTGTTTTTCTACTTTAACAAAAAGTTATTTTCAACCCGAATTAAATCTCTACTCTATAAAAGTGTTTTTAGATATTAAACTATATAAATCATTATGTTGGCATATAAATTCAGCCAACATAATGATTTATATAGTAATTAAGCTGCCGAAAAAGTATAACCAAAAAACAAGTTTTCGCATATTCACCCTTTAAAGCTGATTATTGACTTCTAGTACTCTTCCATACAAGACTTTGCTTGCTTCCATCAAAAAAGCTAAAAGCTCTCTGGTTAACAATTTACCCTAATCTTATTTTCAGTGTTATACTATTCCATTAATTAGCCTTCCAAATATTGATAAAAAAAACATTTTTAAAAGATTAATTAATTTTAAACACCGGTATGATAAATTTTGGAGCATTTATATTTCATATTTCGTTGAAGAATAAATACGAGAATAATATTTAAAAAAATGATAAAGGCAATGGAAAATTTAAAAACTTGGATTATAGGTTGGTTTATAAAATATTGCTGAAAATTAAATTACATAACTAGATAATAACCTACCTCAACATGTAATGATAAAAAACTTGTCAATTTCGAATATAGTTTTGATGAAAATTTATAACCAAATATCTGAATTAGATACCCAATATTACATATGTAGTTTTGAAAATAACTAAAATCTCCACATTTGTTGCATTTATTATTGTCTATCCCAACATTTAGTATTGTTCAATGTAGCACCCCCTTTCGCAAGGAAAGGGAGATCACACACAAATCATAACAAACCTGTAATAAATCTCGAAATTTATCAAAATAGATTGCACACTAACTGTCATATTTGCCGATTTAAATAGAAAGAAACTTTATAATGACATAATATCTACTCTTAAGGATAAATGTCAAAATAGACCTAAGACATCCGTCTACAAAATATTATAAAAGCATAGGTCTAATAACGGTGTCAAAACTAGTTGATTTATTTGGATTAAATGTAACTCTCATCCCACAAATTTTGATCATCTCTAATTAGTTGCCCAAAAAATAAACATAACATGAGAAACTTGTTGTCCTTTTTTTTTAACCTTTGGTAAACTTATTTTGTCTGAAAACTTATTATCCATGTTTTCGCCGATTTCAAAACATATACAAATAAAAAATAGATTTTTGTGTACAGGTCCTTCGTTTGTACGATTTTTGGCTAGGCATAGAGGTTGGACCATTCTGTAAAAGATAGGCCAAGCCCAGTCTTCCATTTTCTTTAGGACACAACAATAAAATATTATATCTATTTATATAATTAAAAAGTAGGGTATAATACAGATTTTAATAACATATTTCATTTTTTAATGGTATAAATAAATATAGTGTTAAATGTAATATTTAGTTATTGTGTGTTTATACTTATTCCTAACAAATACACATTCAGGGATGGAAGCATGTATGAGGCAACATAGGCTCTAAAGTCTATGAGGACAAAAATAAAATTTAATAAATTTAAGGGGTATATTTATAAATAAAATTAAACTCCAAATGCAGCTATTAAAATCGTTAGGGTCCTCTATAATCTATATCATTATATGCTTCCTCCGCTTTAAAGCTGTATCCGACAATCGAGTTCTCAATGCGAGTAAGGCATACTATTTTCATTATTATTCAATTATTTGCTTTTTTCAAATGGAGATATCAGATATGCCTATGTCAGCTATGCCGCTATGGGGTATAAATTGAGTTTGTTTTCTTGTTATTTTCAATATATTATTTTTGGTACTGTTGGGATATAATTGTTTGGGCTTGGATATAGATTAACCCATATTATTTCTTGACTAGATCTAATGACTATTTGGATTGAAACATAGGAGGGTCAGCCCATTCTAATCCTTTTTGAAGATGGCTTGGGGTTGAAGATGTCCACGTGTGCCTTGAATTCTTTTTTCCTTATTCGGTGGAGGTAGGAGTTTATCATGGAAAAGATTCTATAACACAGTAAATGGAGTCATAAGTTGATTTGGAAGTGGACATCTTATTCCTACTTAGATTCCGGGGATCTTGACATGTATATAAGCAAGCAGTCCACTAGCTCACAAATACGGTACACATTTTCTTATTCACAGAATTCTGTTATTCTAGCATAACTTGGTTCTCCATTGATAACGCTTTTGGCCTATACTTACTCTCACACCGGAGCATCCCCGGACGGCCCCAAGCCGTCTCTTGTTCCGGGGGTGTCTAACGATTTTTTTTAGGTGCAGGTGTTCGTACTTTTGGTGATTTTCAGCGGGCTTACAAAGTTTGGCGTTAACATTGGCGCTAGAAGGAGGGTCTGAGATTATGTTTGAAGGAAAATCATAAGGTGAGAGGTTATTTGATTGGTTCTTGGTTGAGTGGATTTGCGGCAGAACATACTAGCAGTTATGGTGAACCTTGGTGAGCCATTAAGGGAGGAGGCTGGTTCCTCGGCGGAGCCTTCTTCTCGACGCACGAGAGGTTCGGTGATGGATAGATTGAGACCTTCTGACAAGAGGGTCGGTTCGGCGGCTACACAACCCGTCCCGGTAAAACGCAGGTTGTTCTTTACTTTTGATGGAGGGGACTCTGGCTTACTCAGGAGTGGTCATGGCAAAGGTCATACTGTGATGCCCCCAAATCGGGCCCATACCACCCAATTTGAGTTGTCAAAATACTACAACAAAATTATTACAATACACTGTTCAATAATACACAACTAAGTCTTCGCAATTATTACTATTCTACAATACAGTGAAGATTACTATAGCAACTATCTCAAATCGCTACTCTATTTTCCTTTCCTCTTCACTAGTCCCGACTACGCTCTCATTTCCTGAACAATTGAACAAAAAGAAAAGGGTGAGCTCAAATAGCCCGGCCAGTAAGGAATATCATGATCAAGATAATGAAAAATAAATTATTCTTAGCCTTCAACAGTTGAATTCTTAATCGAATATAATAGACAATAAGTTTTAAATCAACAACTGTTGTTGAGTTATTAATAGAGTAATATAAACAGCAAGATTTAAATCAATAACAACAGTTAAGTTCTTAAACAAAGTTCAACTGCAGTGAAATAACCACCACTAAGAGAATCAAGTAGATCATGATATCTACTAGCCTCTTTTTAAAAAAAAAAATCATCATCAACTTTTATCATCGAAAATACCACTGGTCATGATCATGCCAAACAACAATTCTTCTTTACCCCCGACCAAAGAAAACATTCATCACGTGTCATTGTCATTCGACCAAAGACACCTAACAATTATATCGTCTTTATCCTATATCGTTTTTAACTTATCATCTGTGTCCCAGGCCACAAATATTCAGTACAACCTGATACTTGATGATTGAAATAACAATAGAGATATAAATAATGAACAGAAGAAACAAGATAAACAATAACATAAAGAGTTAATAAATTTTACTTTGTCCAGATTCAAATAATGTCCAAATTATCAACATGATGCAGAGAAAAAGGTGTCCAAGTCCAAGAGTAATGTCCAATATCCACAAGGAAGAAGTTTAACGGTAAGGTTTACGGTGCTAGGAATTAGTCCAAAATATTCACAGTTCAAATAAATGTCCACAGTTCAAAAGTTCAAGGTCCATAAGTTCACAGTTCAAATATGACGATGGAAATTCAATAGGAATGTTCTTGTCAAAGGGTATTAGATGAAGTACAAACTATTAAGGGAATATTAATGAATTATTAATTCAAGAATTTTCACAGTTTAATAATATTAGAGGTACAAATGAGATACTTTCTTACCATAGTAAGTTTAAGTGATAGAAGATGAAAAAGATGATATCTCTTACAAGTGAGAAAGAAAATGATATCCTTTTATGATGATGAAAAGAATAATACCCCTTACCGTAATAAGTTTAAGAGTTTGAAAAAAAATGATATCCCTTACCTTATCTCGTGACTAAATACAGCTTTTATGAGGTTGATCAACTTATATATATTCATAATTTAATTAGTAAGCAACACATACCAATTTTATATATATAAAATCATCAAAGTGACTATATAGTATAAATATACTTCAAAATTGTTTTTAAAGTAAAATCTTTCAAATGAAGTTTTTCAAAATAAATCTTCTAATAAAAGAGTCTTCTAAAGGAAGAGTTGTAAACTAATGTGTGTGTGAGTAATTTATATAACTTTTATAAAAAAAAAACTTACTTGAATAATACTCGTACCCTTTCAGATCTTCAATGCTTAAGATAATTTTAATACTCTCAGAGAGATACTTATACTAAGAAATATTTAGAGAGTGAAAAGAAGATTGAGTGAGGAATGTATGAAACTCCTTATGCTAACCCCCTATTTATAGCCAAAGCCTAACCAACTTTTCTACACACACGTTACATATTTTAATCTCATCTTTTAATCTGAACCTTTCATCAACCAACACACGTTTTACATTTTAATCTGCACCGTTCGTTGACTAACACACGTTTCATGCCTACACGTGTTACACATTTATGTGTATTATACACTGACGCGTGTTACACACTTACGCGTGTCATACATTTTTATATTATTTTATTGATTTAATATCCTAATTATTAAACATACAGTGTTTTTTAAATAATAAATCTGTCTAACTGTTTAATACCCGTGACTACTACTGTAATAATTATTGGCCCAATAATGCAAGATGTTGTGCATTATGACAATTATTGATTCAATAATATGGAATACTATGCAATTAATAATGTAAAATATTGTGTAATGGCATTTATTGATTCAATAATGTAAAATGACGTGTAATGACAATTATTGGTTCAATAATGTAAAATGTTGTGTAATGACAATTATTGATGAAATACTGTGTAATAACCGCTTTATCAGTTCAATAATTTAAACATTGTGTAATACCGTGTGCTGCTATGCAATACCATGTGCTACTGTAAAATACCGTGTGCTACAGTAAAATACCATATATTACCATACTTTTATCACTAGGTATTTTAACAGTTAAAAGTGATAATACCGTTGACTATTTTTATTTAGAAAGGCTACTGCTATCGTTTTCTACATCCGACAATATTTCGTTGTGGGGTCCACCTATAACTAAATATTTCGACGCCGTCGTATGAATATTCCTCGACAGAACAAATATTCCTAGACAGAATGACTATTTCCCGACCAATCGAATATTGTTTGACATAAAATTTTTGCACATAACAACTTTAACTTTAATTTTTATTAATTTAATACCTTACTGTTAGGCATAAAATTATGAGAAAATTTTGAAATCTATTTATTAAAATTCGGGGTCTTACAGATACCAGCCACGACGAAAGAGAGACAATCAGGAAGAGGAAGATTCAGGAGACAGAAGACGCTATGAAGGCCTTGCAACTACAGCAACAGGAGCTTCACAAGCAACTGTCAGAATTAAAGGGCGACGCCGACCATACTGCTATGGGATTGGGGGGGGGGGGGGGGATGACTCCACAAAGTCGACACCGGAGGAGAAGAGTCAACGATCCCCCCATGTCACAGTTGAGCAGTTAATCCAGAGGATGCCACGGGGAGATTTTACGCATTTCATTCAACCTACAATTTATATATGAAATTGACATCATCATTAGTTACAATGACTATTACTTAGTCTTTATATAAGATTCTAACTTCAAATTATTAGCTCTTAAGATGCCCGATAAATGAATCATTAAGTTTCGGACAAAAACCCTAGCCCAAATACATTTTGAACATATCGGGTACGCTTAACCAACTTACTCCTTCACTACTTGTTCTTTATATAGCCCATTTATTAAAAAGTTATCTAAATTAGTCACAAATGGACTATTTATATCGGTTTAATTCAATTAACTTTATCTTTTTATATAACTTAATGATTTGGACATTTAATAATGTACCAAATAGCTCAAAATATTATCTACATTTGATAATATATGTTAAGGTTTTGACACAGTGAAAACAGCGAAATTTAAAATTTTTTCCGAAACCCTAAGACATGATCCAAGCGAAAACAGATTAATTCAGAGGTTTAGATTATTTTACCGATTATCCAAGATAGACATGAGATGATGGAATTCTGGAACGGCTTCGAATCTTCAACGCAATTCAGCGACTGCGTCTCTACGATATCTACACGAACGCTCCGCGAACCATTACACGATCTGCAACAAAAGGGATCTGCGGTACTAGCCACCAAGATCAGAATTTTTGAACTATTTTTCTCTCTAGTCTCTTTCAGAAAGCGGCTAAGGTTTTTAGTTTGTTTCCTTACGTGATTTAGACTACTGATATATCATATATATAGTAGTTAATAGGAATTAACTAAAACATAATTTAATTAGAAAAATAAATTTCGAATTTATATATATTATATTTTAATTAAGTCTTACTTAATTAATATACATATATACAAATTATCCTATTAATTTAAATTCATAATTTTAAATACTATCAATCATATTGATATATTTAAAATACTTACAATTTAAATTAATTCCCTTTTAAATACTTTTTAAGTGTGTGACCCAATAGGTTATTATTATATTGACAATAATTTTAAAATCATATTATAAAATTATAAACAGCGAGCGACATCTAGTAATGCATCACTGCTACTCAAATAATAATAAGATCGGTGATTCGATACAACCTTTTCGTGACCAATGTTTCAAAGTTATTTAATCATTTTAACCTTGACATCCTAGATTAAACTTGAGACATGGAAAGTGTCATACTCTTCATAATTTAATCTGAGTTTTCTTAATCAATGAGTAGACTATATGAAACAAATCACTATTTGAGCATGGCCATGCATTTCATAGTCCTACTCAATCAAGAGGCCTATAGATATCACCCCTAATATATAGAAGGGTTAAATTCCATCTAGATCACTCATATTCCTCACACGATTCATGATGTACCCAATAATTACCTTTATTGTCCACCCTATTAAAGATGACCTTTGATGATATCAAAGTACACAAATTCTCGTGTAATAATATAGTGACTTCAGGTCGGAGGATCATTACATTATTGTCACTATGAGAATTTCTTATGACACTTTGCATAATGCTCCATGTAGAATTCTCATGGTGGGTCTGTCTAGTACATTGTTCTCTAACATGTACCTATGCATTGACTCAAATATCTCATATATTTATGACCAATGAGATTTGGCCATCAGTCAATCCACATACTAGTCTCAATGTATCATTGTTGTCCCATTAACAATGATACTCGACTAGGGACATTTAAGAGCAATGATACTAATTGTAATTATATAATCTCATGTTCAAGTCACATACTTGAAGCTATATAATTCGTATCACTATTCTAAGGACTTTTATTATGCCAACATTTATATAACGCAGTAAATGAAATCATAATAAAATAATCCATTTATGCAATCAAATATAATATCAAAAATGTTAAGCAATTACATCAAATAATTAGCCTCTAGGGTATCAACTCTAACAATATACAACTACATTTAAATATTATTAACCATTTAATAATATTTTACTCATTTATTAATATTATTAACTATTTAATAATATTTTAATCTCTTGCTAATATTATTAACCATTTAATAATATTTTAATCACTTATTAATATTATTATCCATTTAATAATATTTTAATCACTTATTAATATTATTATCCATTTAATAATATTTTAATCTCTTACTAATATTATTAACCATTTAATAATATTTTAATCACTTATTAATATTATTATCCATTTACTAATATTTTAATCTCTTACTAATATTATTAACCATTTAATAATATTTTAATCTCTTCTGAATATTATTAATCTTTTAATAATATTTTAATCACTTATTAATATTATTAACCATTTAATAATATTTTAATCTCTTACTAATATTATTAATCATTTAATAATATTTAATCACTTTATTAATATTATTATCCATTAAATAATATTTTAATCTCTTACTAAAACCATTTAATAATATTTTAATCTCTTATTAATATTATTAACCTTTTAATAATATCTTAATCACTTATTAATATTATTAACCATTTAATAATATTTTAATCACTTATTAATATTATTATTCTTTTAATAATATTTTAATTACTTACTAATATTATTTACCGGTTTGATAATATTTTAATCACTTATTAATATTATTATCTATTTAATAATATTTTAACCTCTTACTAATATTATTAACCATTTAATAATATTTTAATCACTTATTAATATTATTATCCATTTAATAATATTTTAATACTCTTCAAACAATACAAATAGTTAATTTTTTAATTGTGTTAACTTTAGTCTTTATTTTAAACATTTAGCTACCATTTAGTCACTAATAGATTCTATATATATTGATTTATTATTCAAACACATTCATTTTACACTTGTTTCAACTTAAATTTTCACAAAAAACTTGACCTGGACAACTAAAATAGGTCTTAGGCAGTGCGTTTGATCGTTGTGGGGGTGGTTTCCACTGCTGCGGCAGTGGTACAAAAATCAAAAACCTTAATTTGGGGACTGCCCGACCTTTTTTCACTAAAACTGCCATAACTTCTTCCTTTTAAAATATTTTAGGGTGATTCTTGAATCCATTCTCATTAGAATTTCCCCCTCTACAATTTCTCTTTAGACCACAAATCAAAATTCCAAACGGAAGTAGCTGTAAAATTACTTGCAAGGAAAGATTTAAAAACTCTAAGGTTTTAAAACGACCTATTTTGTGGTAAAAGTCATAACTTCTTTGTTTTTTCATATTTTTGAAAGTTTCAAGTTGGATTTTTTTTAAAACTCATATATGTAACTTTTTAGCCATAAAAATCTATCTTCCAACTTGTACATTTCAAACTACAACGTTAAATAGCACATGCTCAACTAGGGTTTTACCGGTAAAGTTCAATATGAACTTTTCTTCCATTTATTTGCACATCACACATACCAAAACTTGTTTTAAACATATCAAACCATGAATCTACCAATATATCATAGTTTTAAACTTCTAGACCATCAAAACAACTTTTGATCGGTTAAAAATATCTTTTGACTATATAAAACATATATAGACTACAAATATGAACTAAAGAAGGAGATATAACACTTTTGAACCTTATGTTCTTGGATGCTCTTCTTATCTTGGCTAGGAACTTCACTAGGGACTCCACATTGACTATTATCTAGCAATCTCCTTGACGGATTTTCACTTTATAAGAGTTATCTCTATTTTTCTCTAGAATGCTCTATCTTTTTTCTCTATTTTGCTCTAGCAAATGACAAACCAACATAAAGTATTGGTGGAGCACTTTATTTATAGGACTTGGGTAATCCTTCATTAATCTTCCTAATCAACTAGTGTTGGTCAATTTAGAGGCTAATTAGGACTACAATTTGATGGATCGACATGGAGAATGACTTGGTGATTGACTAGGGTGGTTGAACCACCAAACCTTTGTGTACAAAAGAAGCAATAATGAGCAATCAAGCCACCCCAAGTGGGGCCCTAGAGTAGTCGGCCAAATAGCCATTTTTGGCTCAATTTTTGCTTTAATTTTTATGTTTATATATGCATAAATACACACACACACACACACACACACACACACACACACACATATATATATATATATATATATATATATATATATATATATATATATATATATATATATTTTGACTTCCTATTGGGTTTCACTTTGGACATAGGAATTAAATAAGTTGGCTCATTTATTTAATTTTTTTGGGCTCAATTTATTTATTCCACTGGCTACTTACATTTATCTATTTAAGTCATCAACACTTGGGCTCCCAACAATTAAATTATTTGGGCTAACTTTATCACTTGAAATAAACAAGTATTGGATAGTTTAAATTAATTTGGACTCACCATATATTATATATATGGTTCACTAATTAAATCATACAAGGCTACTACATTGGACTTATAAAATAAACACATTAGTTTAATTACATAATCCAATTAGACTTGCTATTTATAAGTCTATTGGACTAATTAATTAAGTTAGTGTACAAAACACTAACACTTAATATATCTTGGGTTTATTTTATTAACATCCTAACGCTCATACATACTAGTATCTCAATTTGATACCATAAATTTTCAAACAGTCTGTACCACCGCTGTGGCGGTAGTTCTGATTTTTAAATTCCAGGGAGTTTCACCGCGACGGTGGTGAAATCTACCGTTGCGGCGGTAGTAATGATTTTTTTCAAAACCCTAATACATATTAATACAAGTACTTCGACTTGATTAAATTTAATTAACTTCCTCTTATCATCACCTTGGGTTTATAATATAGTTACCCAAGCACATACAATTATTCTCGCATTGAGATATCTTTAATAAGTCATTTATTTCTTCATTCTCATTAATCATACAAGTAATTCACTTGTTCACTATTAGTAATTAAATTACTTGGACTCTTCATGAGGCTAAATTCTTAAATTTATTTGGACCTCTTTATTATTACCAACAAGACTTACAATAATTAAAATATTGGGATTGTTTTAAATTCATTAATGGACTCTATACTATACTTGATAGTTAAGTTAATTACTTAATTAATTAACTTCTTAATATTGTCATTCTAGGCAATATTGTAACTTCTTTACTTACTAATCATAACTTTAATTCATGACTCATATAATTAACTTAATTAATTATATTAAATGACTTTCCTTCTTACTCCATACTTAAACTAATTAATTTATTAATTTTATTGAGTATTTAATTTACTTCATTCATTTTCTTGTTTGGCTAACAAACACAATTCTAGGTGTATATATATATATATATATATATATATATATATATATATATATATATATATATATTCACTTCTTAATTGAATTTATTTTCTTAATAAATTCTCCACATGTATCCTTATAATATTCTCACATTTAATCCGTAACAAATAAATTAGGTTAAAAAATAAATATTTGCTCATTTTCTACACATCTCACTTCTCCAACTCTAGGTTTTAAACCTTAACCTTTAATTAAATCATTTAAGATCTTGCCTCCAAATCCTATAAATATCCGGGTATTACATTTACCCACTCCCGCATATAGATTAGCTGATTGATGTCACGTCAAGGAATGCCATACTCAGCTTTCTGTATGCTTTCTCAGGGTACAAAAAGATCTTGATGGCAAATGAGAATATTTCGAAGACGACCTTTATTACCCACCGAACGATCTATGCTTACGACCGTATGATGTTCAGGCTCATCAATATAGGAGCAACTTATCAGAGGATGATGAACCAGGTTTTTCAGAAATAAATCGAAAGAAATATGGAGGTTTACGTCGATGATATGATAGTTCGGAGTCAGAGGGTGTCTGATCACTTGCAAGACTTGGAGGAGTGCTTCCAAACAATGCACCATAACATGCGTCTTAATCCGACCAAGTGCACTTTTAGGCTCGGTACCGGGAAATTCCTTGGGTATCTGGTGAGTAAGAGAGGAATAGAAGCCAATCCCGAAAAGATCAAAGCCATATTAGATATGAGGTATCCTCAGACTTTAAAAGACATTCAGCGGTTAACGGGTCGAGTGGCTGCACTACGAAGGTTCATGTCTAAATCAGCAGAAAGGTGCTTGCCATTCTTCGACACGTTAAAAGGGCCCAAGAATGAGAAGACGTTTAAATGGACGTCAGAATGTGATGATGCATTCCAGGGGGATAAAAAAGTATTTGTCTACGACCCCTTTATTGTAGGAGCCTGAGCCAAGGGAGCCGCTCTACTTATATTTGGCTATTAGTTCGCTGGTTATAATGGTAATGTTGGTTCGAGAGGAAGGAGGAAGGTAGAGGTCGGTCTGCCATGTCAGCCATGCTTTGAGAGATGTCGAGACGAGGTACCCCAATCTTGAGAAGTGCGCATATGCCTTAGTGGTTGCTAGTAGGAAGTTGATGCACTATTTCCAGTGTCGGGTGATAGTCATTTATACGGATTAGCCGCTGAAGAAAGTTTTGCATAAACCTGATTCCTCTATAAGGATGGTTGCTTGGGCGGTGGAGCTTAATCAGTTTAATCTGGACTACAAGTCAAGGACATCAATAAAAGGTCAGGCATTTATAGACTTTATGGTCGAACGTATGTTCTCCGAAAAAGATACAAGACTTGCTCCGAGGGCGAAGTTGGACTAATAGTTGAGGGATAGACAACTTCATCTTCTACTTGGACCATGTATGTGGACAACTCTTCTACAGTTGATGCTAGTGGTGCGGGAGTCATCTTGACTAGCCCAGATGGCTTTAAGGTTCAGCAAGCGATCAAGTTCAAATTCAAGGCTACCAATAACGAAGCAGAGTACGAGGCAATTTTGGCAGGGTTAAGGTAAGCTCGAAGTTTAGAGGCTCGGAGTGTCCTCATCTTTAGTGACTTTCAGGTGGTGGTAAAGCAGATCCAAGGCGAATATGAAGCTCGGGGGGCGAGAATGGTTAAGTACTTAGCTGAGGTAAAGATGTTGCTACTTCGGTTTGAGTCTTACTTTCTTCAATGTGTAGAAATGGGTGATAACGCTGTGGCCGATGCCCTCTCGAAACTAGCTACTACGCATGAGGAGTCTTTTGGAGGTTCCATTTATTTGGAGGTCTTGAATGAGCCTAGCATCTTTAAGAGGGAAGTAAAGTGTTTAGAGAGATCGAACTGTTGGCTTACTTACACCTTACTTGGATTACTTGGCGGATGGAAAGTTGCTTACGGATAAGTTGTTAGCAAAACGAATCAAGTATAGGAATGCTTACTTCTGCCTCATAGACGGGGATCTCTACCGGTGGACATATTTTGGCCCAATGGCAAAATACTTGATCCCATCCGAGACAGCCTATGCCCTTCGGGAAGTACATGAAGGCATCTGCGGAGATCACATGGGCGCAAAGTCACTTGCTTATAAGTTGGACATGATTATTATTGGTCGACTATGTTCTAGGAAGCTAAGGGGTACGTTCAAAAGTGTCCTAAATGCCAATTGAACAGTTCTGTCACACACTAGGCCTCAGAAGAGCTGTTGTCGGTATTATCACACATTCCTTTTGCAGCTTAGGGAGTCGATTTGTTGGGGCCAATGTCGAAGGGAAAGGGCCAAGTTGCCTATCTCATTGTGGTGATCGATTACATGACGAAACGGGTTGAGGCAAAAACCGCTGCAGCATATTACTGAACAAGATTGTATCCGGTTCTTAAAGGAGTATGTGGTATTTCACTTCGGGATTTCTAGGGTGTTGGTGTCGGACAATGTCTTATAATTTTTGGGTGTAAAGTTCGAGAGATTTTTTTTCAATTTAGGGATCTAACATCGGAGGGTGTCTGTGGCTCATCTCCAAGCTAATGGGCAAGTAGAGGTAACTAATCGCACTTTGCTTAATGGAATTAAAAGAAGGCTTGATGATGCGAAGGGAAGTTGGCATAAGGAGCTTCTTAGTGTACTCTGGGTATATAGAACTATGCCTCGAACAACGACTGGTGATTCCCCATTTTGACTAGCCTATGGGATTGAAGTGATGAATCTTGTGGAGATTGGGTCCCCTTCTTTCCGAGTAGTGAACTTCAAAGAGGCCTACAATGATCAAGGGTTAAGACTGAACTTGGACTTGTTAGAGGAGGTCTGGGACACTGCAATGCTGAAGTTGGCTATCTATCAGAAGAAGACGGCTCGACATTATAACAGAAGGGTCAAACATCGTAGATTTGAAGTTGGCGATTTATTGCTTCGGGAAGTAGAGGCCTTGACTCCTCAGAATACAAGAAAGCTGATGCCTAATTGGGAAGGTCCGTATGAAGTAATGGAGGTTGTCAAACTTGACACTTATTGACTTCGGGACATGTCAGGTTCTGAGATTAATAATTATTAGCATGCTACTAGGTTGAAGAAATATTACCAGTAGTTTCATTGTTATTGATTTATTTTTTGTACTTAGTCATATTTTTTAAGTACAAATTAGGAGGGAAGATTCAAAGGAGTGATTTTACAATATGTACAATTTTAAGGAGCAATTAATAAGATAAAATTCATTTTTCATTTAGTCATACTTTGATTTATACAATGAAATTTGAAAATTTATAAGTTAAGTAGGGGGTTCTCGGGGGGTTAGTTGGCTTTGGGGTTCTTCTTTCTCATCTATATCTTCATCCGAAGAGAAGCCTAGGGTGATTAGGTTCACTCCGGCTTTGGCCACCATACTTTTGGCAAAGACGTATCCTTCGTTGTATTGATCAATGATGGCGTCGGTTAACTTTTTGGATATCTTAAATTCTTCAATGATCCCAAAACGGCTGTCTTCAATAAGTGTTGCTTCCTGGATCTTCAGTTTTTGGTTTTCTTCATTACTACAAAATAGTAAAAAGATAACACTTAAACAACAAGGTTTTTATAAAAAACGTTGTGGTATTTTTTTTCATAACGTTTTTTCAAAAAACGTTATAGATACATATACAAAAATGTTATGTATTTATAAGGGACAATATTTAGCTTTAAAATTATAATGTTTTTTTAAAAAAACGTTGTCTATTTAAAAAACACGGAGCTTAAAAAATAGCGCGGAAGTAAAAACTTGAAATTAAAACACGGACGACGATGCAGATTTAAAAAGCATTAAAGAGAGACAAAGTACGCATTTTGTCCGGCTGTCTTTCTCTCTCCACTTTTTCTCCCTCGTCTCACCATCAAAATTCCATAGCCCAATCACACCCCTCTCTCGCACATCTCTCTCTTCCCTCAGACTATATCTCTTCGATCACTCCCTCTCTCCATGCGAATCTCAATCAACGGTCCATAATGAATTCGGCTCCTGCTATCTGTTTTCTGAGGTTTTAGTCCCCGAATTCCCCAGATCTACTTCATTCGTGTCCAGATATCGAGTTCTGGTAAATTTCTCTAATTTAGTTCCTCAATTATGATGTTTAATCAGTGTAATTCTTTGAATTTATGAAGTTTGAACTTGATCGGAGACTTTTATGGTAATATGTTCTTCTTCAAGCTAGGTCATTTATATATTTTCAGCTTCTACTTGGGTAATTTAATTTGAGTGTTCAGGGACTTTTGTAGGTGTTAAAGAAAGAGGTGAATCAGATTGCGGAGAGGGGGTCGAGCTCTGCGCCGCTGGTGGTGGAGACGGTGGAGGAGGTGGAGGTGGTGAAGGAGGCAGTTAAGGTTTTGGAGAGAGAAACGGAAAAGTTTGATGAGGTGAAGAAGAGAAGGGCGATGTTGAGGAAAAGTTCGGAAGGAGATGAGGTTCGAGTTATGCAGGTTTGTTTCGTTTAAATTCCCATTTTATATTACTGCTGAGCTTTAAATGAGCAACAAAAACATAACCCTAAACTTATGTTTGATTAGTTGGAAGTCATTTGGTATTCAGTTATGAATGATAGCGAAGGTTTTTCTCATCATTATTTCTTGGTTCTTTGCTGTTTGTAGAAACAAAAAACTGGGGGGAGGACAAAAGTTCTTCTGGAGACAGTTCCTGTGCACAAACTGGCAGATATATTTGTTGCTAGCTTTGAGATTAGCTTTGAAGAACAGCTTTCTATGCTGGATTCAGTTGATGTGAAAATTAGGCTTTCAAAAGCTACAGAGTTAGTTAATAGGCATTTACAGGTAACTTATGGATATAACAGTTGATGTACCATTTATAACTAAATCAATTTTATCTGGCCTTTATGGATAAGTCATGTTTATCTGTAACAGTCAATCCGTGTAGCAGAGAAGATTACGCAAAAGGTTGAGGGGCAGTTGTCCAAAACACAGAAAGAATTTCTTCTTCGTCAGCAGGTTTGCTTTCTTCATCAACTAGATATCTTCAGGAACTTTGATATAGGTGTATGTGTGTGTCATGACAATGTTATCTGGGAATAAGAGTAAAATAGTCCTTAAGCTGCGGATTTATGGGCTCCTATATCAGCTCGTACCTCCAACTGCAAGATGCGTGTGAGGCACAAACCTCACGACACGCTCCTTGCATATGAAGCTTTATTGTCGAGCATTAAGCAAATGTTGAATTATCATAATGAACTTGAAACATGAAAATGATTATTGTTCATTCTAGCCGTACATATTGCAGAGTTATTAAAATCTGGACTTTCTTCCCACTGTTTTTAACATGAAGAGATTTGCAAATTCGATTGTATGAGTTTTTCAGTGACTTGCTTGCAGCTGGATTTTAGTTTTTTTCCTTGTATATATGTGCTCAGACAGTGTCTCATGTTGGTTTGTTTCATATCTGGGCTAGTTCTGAGAGAACTGTAGCCCGTAAGTGTAGTATTATCTGAATTCTGTTTTATTTGCCTACTCTCCTATTTGGACATACTCTAGATGAGGGCTATCAAAGAAGAGCTTGGTGACAATGATGATGATGAGGATGATGTGGTTGCCCTAGAAAGGAAGATGCAAAGTGCAGGAATGCCTACGAATATCTGGAAGCATGCACAAAGGGAATTAAGGTAATTACCAGAAACAGAGGTCCAATGTTTGAAAAACTTTTCTGGTAATGGCTTAGCGTGTGGATACAACAGTTTGGACAGCCTTCTTCTATAATGTGATAAAAAAAATTTTTGAAAGCATTGCATGTTCAGGTTTGTTTCTGGTAGATGCTGCAATTTGCGTATTTCATGTTCTCTGAAAGTTATTTAATTCTTTATGAAACATAATTAATGTCCTTTGTACTTTCATATGGAATCTATAAGTTGTCATTTGTAGAATAATAGAGCATTTTATTTATTCGTTAGACTTTTCCACTAGTTTTACTCACCATGGTTGTATTACTTGTTAGGCAGGCTTTTAAAATATTTGCATGCTATACTGAAATAATATTTTCCTTGAGACCATTATTTTGAGAAGGCTCAAACATATTTTTGACCCACTTTTATTTCAACTTTTTGGCACAAATGTTTCAGATCCAGAATAGATGGATTTTTTGTATTCTGAAAGTTGTCCAAATGTTTATATGTTTAGGAAAATCTGCCGGCAAGTTCGGTTATTTATAAATGTGCCACCTCCAAGCAATAAGAGAAACTTTTATGGAGGTACCCCTTTCACATCCTTGTACCTTTTTGCAGTTTGATGTAGTGATGATCCATTTTCAAGTTTGAGCAAAACACATTGCAACTTGCATAGGATGAAACACTGCCACTGATGCACGCATTAATTATTTTTATTTGCAAATTTTAAAAATAAAATTCATGTGTAGGTTGGGGACCTGGCAGCAGTATTGGCAACTTGAAGAGTGAACAGCTTGATGAAGAAGTTCGAAGTAAACCTTCTCAAGAGGTGAAATTTCTTTGAAAGAAAGTACTGATGATCATTAAAATATGGTTTTCTTTGGATCCTCTTCGTGCTTCCACATTGAAGGAGTGATCCATTTAATCGAAGTCCTGAAATAGAGTATAGATTGATTGATGCCTTTGGCAAAGGGTAACTAATATGTAGGCTCAGACTTGAAACTAAAAACTTTT
The DNA here is from genome assembly GCA_947179155.2 of Hedera helix. Lineage (NCBI taxonomy): Eukaryota > Viridiplantae > Streptophyta > Magnoliopsida > Apiales > Araliaceae > Hedera > Hedera helix. The sequence goes on along the minus strand of OX359280.1, from coordinate 7,200,988 downwards.
CATGTATTTTATATGCGCATTTATTTGTGGATAGTTGTATATTTTGTGGATGTAGTAATTTGAAACTGTAAACGTATGATATTATTATATGTATTTTGAAACTGAGAATGGTTGATACATTTTGATTTTAAATGAGAATTTAGAGTTTTTTTTAGCTATATATCATTGCATTAATGAGAAACTGTGTATGTATTTTCAATTATGGGTGAACTACAACTGTTTTTCAGTTAAACTACAACTATCTGAAAACATTGTATAAATTATATAAATGAGCCTAAACGTTGTGTAATGTACTAACAAAGATATATTACAACTTTTTTATGTTACACTACAACATTTTAAAAACGTTGTCTAAACGTACTACAATAGATGACATCTTATAAACGTTGTATAAATTAGTCTAAAGGTTGTGTGATGTATCAAACTACAACGTTTTATACCATAAAATGTTGTGGAATGATATCATCTACAACGTTTTCAAGCATCTTAGTATTTATTTAAAGACAATGTACAACGTTTTTTAGTAAAAAACGTTGTATTATGAGCCAACTACAACGTTTTAAAAACGTTGTATAAAATGTGTCAAATAGATGACACCCTTAACCTCGACGTTTCTGGGAGAAAATTATAACGTTTTTTAAGTGTTATCTTTTTACTGTTTTGTAGTAGTGCTTCCTCAAGCAGCTTGTTGGTGACAACGGACAGATGAAAAGCCTCGGTCTTTTCTTTGGTGTCCTTCGTCAGATTATCAAATTGAAGGAGTTCGACCTTTTGTTTTTTAAGATCCTCCACTATGTTAGTGCGCTAGGTTCGTTCCTCAAGGAGGGTGGTTCTTTCTTTCACCACATCGGCCAATCTCCCTTCCAAGGTTTGGTTTGCTGCTTTTTGTTCAGCTAGCTGGGCTTGTAAAGACTTGATAAGGGCATCGGTAACTTCGCTTTACGCATGAAGGATAAAGTGGTCATATTGAAGCTGGGAATGTTCTTTATGGCGTTGGGAGTGTTCTTTATGCAGCTGAACATGGTCAGATTATAGTTGTTAAAGCTCGGCTCGGATCTGATTAATGGTGTCGGCTTGCTGCTTATTTTTCACCTAAAAGTTTATGATACGACTGAAGCCTCCCAGAGCCTTGTCAAGGTAACCATGTGTTAGTCTCGGTCTTTTTGAAAAATAAAACGTGAAGGGAGAAGAAGCTGAGGATAAGACATACATACCTGTCCGAGGTGCAGACTAGTTGTGGTCAACAAACTATCAAGTTATGATGAGTTGTAGTGAGGTTCGTCGGCTGGAAGGTGAAAAAAGTTATAAAGATCTTTAGGGATATATGAGTTAGGTTCGGTTGGAAAGAATGATAGTTGGGCGAAGGTGGATATGGGAATTGAAGGGAAGGTTTTGGTTGGTGAAGTTCGGGGTCTTGATGACGAGGTGTTCGGCATCGGGGACTGTATTGGAGGGTCGTTGGTCTGGTGAGGGTTCAACATTGGGGACTATTTTGAAGGGTCGTTGGTATGGCAAGGGTTTGGTATATATGTGTATTATCGAAGGGGACTTTAGGGGTGAAGGTTTTTGTTGTCCGAGGATGGGGATTTAGGAGGTGACGGTGAAGGAGGATAGATGAAATCTAAGGGTTCGACAAAGATAGGATCAACAGAGGCCTTAGGGTTCTCTGAAGCCTTGACCTGTCTACGACATTTCTTTTTACGGAGTTGTTGCTTTTCAAGGTCGGTGAGGTCTAAGGCATTTTTTTTCCAGAAGAAGAGGATTCAGAAGGTAGGGGTTGGGTTGAAAAAAGGATTTTTATGGAGGGTTTGGTTTATTTTGGGGAAGGCTGGGGGGGGGGGGTCGGATGCTAAGTTGTGATTTTGTGACGTTCGGTTGTGTCTTGTATACCATTACTGGAACATAAGGAAGACAAACGGATTACAATAAATTAGAACAATAAAGAAAGAAGGTTTTGAAGATGAGGGATCGAGAACTTACATCCGTGATCGTGTAACCACTGAAGGTTCGAAAGGAGGCTTATGTCCTATGGTTCTGAAGGGATGGATTGGCATAATTGATCGAACTCATCTTCTCTGTCTTCAGCAATAGGGTCGATGACACATTTGTTTGGATTACCCCAAAGTTGCAGAAGGTGGGTATCTAAGCTAGACATGTAAAACCAATTGTTGTACCAGCCCTTGTTACTAAATGGGGGGAGCATCCAGGCCTTCTGATTGGGAAGACGGTTGAGGGCTCGGAATCCTTGTTCCTTGGTTTTAGTTAGGGTGAAGATATGAAAGAAATAGTCTAGACTGGATTTGATGCCAAATTGTTTACAGACAGCGATGAAACAGACTAAGTGTATATATGAATTCGGGACCAATTGGGCAAGTTCGATCCTAACGAAGTCATGAAAGTTAGAAATGAAGGGGTGAAAGGGGGAATCTGACCCTATTTTTGAGTACCTGGGTTGGAACTGCGAGTTGAGTGCTGGTGGGTTGCCAATACATCTTTTCATTTAGACTGGGAGCTCTTAAGGTATATTCCCCAGGGAATTGGAATTCAGATTTGAAGCCTTCGACTGCTTCATTATTAACGGTGGATTGGGTGTTAGCATAGGCGTATGCGGTGGTATCTTCGAACATCTTTTTGATTTCGATTTCCATTGCTTTGATTTTTGATCCTTAAGGGTTGGGAATAAGGGCGGTCGTGGTGGTTGGCTTGGCTAGGTTTGTCTCAGATGACGAGGAAGTTGCGGTTGTTGCACTGATGGAAGAAGCCATTTCAGATCTATTGGAGGTGGGGCAATTTTTGGGGCTATAAGGGTTTGGAGGTACTGGAGATTGAGTTTTGGAGGTTTGTTGTGGAACGATGGTAAGAATGTTTGCCAGATGTCTATATAACTATGAGTAAGGATCGAAAAGTTTTCTGGTTTTCAGAGGAGAGAGAAAATGGGGTTTGATGTGGGTTTTGGAGAAGACGACTGTTGATATGGTAGGTGATTTGAAAAGAGGGGTTTTGATCGGGGGTGCGGAGCTCTAAGTTAGCAAATTGACATGTGTGGCTGTTGGGGTGACATCAGATGTGATTGGCAGTTGGGGGAGGTTTAAATTTAAATATTTTTTAAGGATGTTACTCTCCTATTTTTCTTTAAAAGTAAGAGAGTGTGAGCCAATGTTGGGATATAATTGTTTGGGCTTGGGTTTGGATTAACCCGTATTATTTCTGGACTAGATCCACTGACTATTTGGATTGGGCCATAGGAGGGTCAGCCCATTCTAATCTTTTTTGAAGACTTGGGGTTGAGGATGTCCACGTGTGCCTTGTATTCTTCTTTCCTTATTCGGTGGAGGTAGGAGTTTATTATGGAAAGGATTCTATAACATAGTAAAGGGAGTAATAAGTTGATTTGGAAGTGGACATCCTATTCCTACTTGGATTCTGGGGATCATGACATGTATATAAGCAGTCCACTAACTCACAAATACGGTACACACTTTCTTATTCACAGAATCCTGTTATTCTAGCATAGCTTGGTTCTCCATTGATAACGCTTTTGACCTATACTTACTCTCACACAGGAGCATCTCCGGACGACCCCAAGCCGTCTCTTATTCTGGGGGTGTCTAACGGTTTTTCTTAGGTGCAGGTATTTGTACTTTTGGTGATTTTCAGCGGGCTTACAAAGTTTGGCGTTAACAGGTACCTTTTGAATTAGGAAAAGAAAATCTACGAGGCCGTGGAATGGATAAAATTCATAGTGTATGGAATTAATAATCATTAATTTGAATAATTGTATCTTATTACTTATTAGTTATTAGATAGTTTCAGACTCTCAGTTAGCTATCATTTCTTAAATGAAGAATTTCCTTATTATTTTTAGTGGCTTTAGGTAAATTGGAAGGAATAATTTGAGTTATTTGATGCATATTAGCATATTAGCCGTAAATTGAATTGACTCAGTTGAGTTATGTTTGTGGTTGATTTTGATATGTTTTGTCTTGATTTTGTTTGAATATAGAAAACAAATTTAGTTTGAGACTTTGAGAAGACATTTAACGGATATTAATATTGGACGGTTGAAATTGTAATTTATAAATATTATTATGATTTAGCTTATAAATATTATTATGATTAATTCAAGTTTTATTTATTTAATTTTAACAAAAAAAAATTTATTTAAAATCCGCCCTTATTGGGAAAAAATTCTAGTTCTGCCCCTGTACACATTCATAGCCTATAAAAGTACATCACTAGGCAACCCTTTTCAATCAACACTCTAGAATTTCTTCAAGGAAAAAGTTAATTATAGTTTATGATTTTCCTTATAATTTATAATCGTGATGGAGTAAAGTTTTATTTTATTTTTTTCTTGTTATAAATGGCGTTAAGTTATTTGTTTATTTAATTAGAATAGTTTAATGTACACAAATTATGCACATATTATTTTGCATAATTAAGGAGAATTAGTATGCAAGACTTGCGATTTAAATTATTGGTAAGATTTTTTTACTATTCACTACATGGAGTAATAATATTGGTGCACACTTATTTGTATACAGTTTGTGCACATAGAAATACTCTTATAAAAATTAATATTCATTTTTATATCTTTAAGTTTAAATTTACGAACAACTTTATTAACAATTGAATAAACAGCGTGACAACTGTTATGTGATATTTCTTTTCTCAATAATGTTATATATATATATATATATATATATATTCATGCACGGAGAGTGATCCATCTATTTGTTATGGGTATTATTTTAGTAAACTGATTTTATACCATCCATATGAAGATCTAATTATAAAAAATAAAAAAATAAAAAAAAATCGATTGCTACTCCTACTACTGGCTGGACAGTTTTTGTTTTCCACCGTTAGATCTTCATATGAACAGTATAAGATTAGTTTGCTGGAATAATGTATATTACAATCATTTACTATAGATCATTCCCCTTCATGCACCGGATAACTAGCCACAAAATGCAACATATTTGTTGTATACAATGCAATTCCATTTCACGTCTCACAAAAAAGTTGATTATGCAACTTCTTCATTACAAATGTATATCAAAAAATTGCATCTGCACTATTTTTGTTAAATGTTCGATGTGAATTCAATAAATGTTTGGTGTTATTTTCCGATGAACATATTGTTAAGGCAAATGGCAAAAAAAATTCCCGCATGTTTACCTTATTTTCATGTAGATGGTAATATTTTAACAGGTTAGTTGCATATCGAATCCCAAAATATATACTATTTTGCACTTCGTACCCCGAGATTTAAAAGTTCTCATCCTGTTATCCGAAGTACCATTAAGTAACCATTACGGACCCTTTTTAGATTTTCAGACATATTTGTTTGCCAAAAAATGGCCACGTGTCATAATTTCATCGGCCAAAAATTTGAAAAAGGGTTTATAATGGTTACTTAACGGTATTTTGGATATCGGCATGAGAGCTTTTAAACCTTGGGGTATGAAGTGCAAAACAATGTATACTTCAGGATTCGATATGCAATTAAGAGACTTTTGTACTCCGAATCTCATAAAAATATTTGTGTTCTTTAATTTATGCATTTTACTTTTCAGTCACTATATATTTTTATTAGTGATTTATTTATGCTCATTTACTAAATTTAGAACTATGATTTTTCATTCAATCTTTGAAGAGGTTTTCAAAATTATATTCCACTATGCAACTCAAGTAAATTTAACTTGCTTAACTACTTGGTAATCATTCTTTTAAAAGAAAATTTTAAAGAATTTATTCAACCCCCATCTAGGTTCTTTTGAGTGCTTTTTAGAATAAAATATGTTATTGCTCGTTATAAGATTAGTGCGCTAGTATTATTTATAAAAATAAAATAAAAAATTATTTTTCTTATTTCCTAGTTAAACATCTTTACTTCTTTAAAATATTACTTTCTTTGTTCCAAAATTAGAGATAAAATTTGACTTTTGCTCTCAAACGACAGCATATTAAACTTCAAAATTGATATGACTCATAAAAGTTTAAAATGAAATAAATTTTGTCATTAATAGTTTTTGTCATATATTATACAACTATAATAATTGTATCAATTAAAATTAAATAAATTCACATCAATTTAAAATTTAATATGTTGTCATTTGATCTCAAACGTCAAATTATATATCTAATTTTGAAAAGAATGGAATACTTCTGAACACAGAATTTCTCCTTGCATTTTTTGATGTTGAGAGACCTGAACAAGTTGAAGGATATTAAGAAGCTTTCTGCTGAAAGCTGATAATTTATTGAAATGTACTGCTAGAATACTTTAGGCGACCATGACTTCGTCTCTAGTATTCTTATTTAGCTTGCAATTTTTAAAATTGTTTTCTTATAATTGTTATTAATCTCATTGCTGATGTATCCTCAAACTGAATAAAAAATATTTTTATTTATATTTTTGGTACTATAGAAAATCAGCAGTGAACGATATTGATGCAGAAACAATGTCAGATGACCCAGTTGCAGTTGTTGAATTACCACATAGAGTTCCATATGGATTCCATGCATTCTTCATGACAGAGGTCAGTAATTCAGTTTATCACTTGATTTGTATTTTTTACCCTTAAACTAAAATGAAGAGCATGAGCTTAACAATACTAATTTGGGCTGTTATAACTACTTGGAAAGCATATATATATATAACTACCAGAAAATTGAGTATTTGAGATTGAATTTTAAAGATTTCGTCTCAAATTTTTTTGATTTAGAGAGATTTGAAACCGAATATTTGTCTGTCTCAACATATTGAACATGTAATTTTAGAGACCAATCAAACACGCGCACATATATATATATATATATATATATATATATATATAGAGAGAGAGAGAGAGAGAGAGAGTAAAGTTTAAGAACATACCTCCTTAAAGGACATACTTAGCATACCCTTTTAGTGACTGACCCAACGACGGTTTGGTCAGCGCTATAGGTTCGTCCGTCGCTATATATTTGTCTGTCGTAATATGTTGTCCGTCGCTAAAAGCTTTGGCGACGGACGAACCTATGGCGACGGACCAAACCGTCGCCGGGTTCATCGCTAAAGGGGGTATGCTCGGTATGCTCGTTATATGTTTGTCTGTCGCTAAAAGCTTTAGTGACGGACAAACCTATGACAACAGACCAAACCGTCGCCGGGTTCGTTGCTAAAGGGTAGCTTGGCATACATATATATATATATATTATTCAGCTACACAAATATTATATTTAACAGCAAAATAAAATTCTTCGAAAATAATTATATTGTTGAAAGTGTCGCTAAAAATAATATTTATGTCATTAAATATTAATATTTATGAATAAAAATTAAAGAATAAATGTAATTGATGAAATGTTAATCGGTTGGATAACGACCTTTCACTTAAATTTGCATGTGGTAATTTATTATGTCAATAAAAAAAGAGAATTGATATTTTTGTAAGATTCTACTCACGTAAAGATGTGTCTCACTTACTATTTTTGTAAATAAAATTTTATAAAAATATCAATCTTCTAAAATAAAAAAATGTGCGCCCTTTGGACAAGGTGCTGCCGACAGCTGCCATGCTCTTTCAACTAAAATTTCGGCTTCCTGACCTGACATAATAGCAGCAAATAGAAAAAAAACATATGGTTGGTTGATATAAACCAAGTGACCTAAATTTGGTTGCAAGCATCTTAAAGAAAAATTAACCAAAATTTTCATTCAAATAGTGGGCTGGTGGAATTTTTGAGTGGCGGGGCAGAGTACAAATTAATGATCAATGTTGCTTTCTTAAATGAACATGGTCCGGCCAACTCAATTTCTCAATCACATCAAGCTTAATTGTGTATAAATTTTCATTCAATTAGCAAATGCCAACATGCTGCTGTTTAACTAACGTATCGGAAAAGAGTAATTAATATATAATATTAATATTGGTACAAAAGACTATCTACATAAATAAGTAAGAATATAATATAATATAATATAATATAACATAATATATAGTATTTTTATGACAAAAATAAAAATATAAAAATATATTGTATATGCAATTTATGGATAAGATACTATTAAATCTGGTAAAACCTTTTACCCTAAAAAGAATAAATGACTCAAACTTTTGTCCGAACAAAATTAATTGAACTTCCTTGAAAAGCTTTGCTCCTGTTCGATATTAAGATTAAGAATTATCATTAATAAAAATAAAAATTGACTTTGGGACACTCAACATAGAATTTTCTCTTTTAAGATTTATCAATCTTAATAGATTAAAAAACTCAATTACTAAAATAAATGATATAATGTATAAAGATATAAAATACTCCCTCGGCTACATAAAATCCTTCTACAAACAATTCTCTCTTTTCTTTTCCTCTCTTTTTTCTTTTCTCTCTAGTCAAGAACCCTACTCTCCATCGTAGATCCAATCCGGGGGAGAGTTCTCCTTTTGAAGATATCCTCCCCTAGATCTCTTTTATTTTGATCTAATAAATTATTCCCCATTCTTGTGGAGTTTATTTTTTTCTTTTGTGGGACTTGTTTCTCTATGAGATGATTGATTTCCCCCCCTCTTTTATGAGAAGATTTAATTATAATCTCTTGGGAGATTAATTTTGCTTTCTCCGTTTAGGAGATTTTGTTTTATCCGTTTGGAAGTTTTTTGTTCGTTAGACTTTTTTCGGTACATGAATTGTTAAAGATAGATTATTTAGATTTAGATGTAGCGCTTTCATGGCGACTTGTTCTTCTATTGTCTGTGTTGAAGAACGATTTAGATCTGCATATTCTATTATTATTTTGGAGATATTACTGTATTTTAGGAATTTATGTCGTGTCCACCGGCATTGGTGGCCCTTTTTCCTAACTAGCTGTTATTTTATTTGGAAGAAATACTATTTGAGTTCATTTGTTGTAATCCTATCATATTTTGTAACAGATTATAATTTTAATATATTTCAGTCTTTTTTGAATCGTTTCATTAAAAAAAAAATACTCCACTCGTTCCAAAATATAAGATCATTATTAACTTTTTGAAATCGATTCAAGATATTTTTAAACTCAAAACTGATATGATTTTCTTTAGATTTAATTAATACAATAATTAATATCGTAAACTACTTAAAAATTGGTAACATATATTATTTGATAATATTTAATGAATTTTTTAATTTTCAATTTAAAAATGTCTTATTTTAACTTTTAAAAATCAATAGTGATTCTATAATTTAGAACGAATGGAATATAAAGTAAGAATATTAAAATCAAATTATAAAACAACTGATAATCTTGGAGAGAGAAAGAAATGTAGGTGAGTTTTGATATTTTGGCTTGAAGTGTAGTGTTAAAATGAATAATTTCTGAGTTAGTATTTATAGAAAGAGTATGTAGCATTTTACGAATTTTAGATCCGAATAGATGAGAGAGCTAAAGAAAAATTATTCAGTGTTTTTGGAGTATTGTCACGTGGTGTTTCTGACCAATTATATACTGTCATTTCAGCATGTACAGTGAACCCATATATAAAGGACCCACTACACATATTAAAATGACAGCATATAATTAATCTGACGTATTACATGACAATGTCCTAAAAATACTAAATAACTTCTGGAGAGTTGAAGCCCTAATAGGGCAAACAAGTTGTCTTGTTGCGCCGCTGACCACAAATTATAAACTACGCCAAATACATGTCAGGAAGCTTAGTTATCAAAAATGACAACTTTATAGAAAGTTCATGTAAGAGGGAGAAAAATGACTAAAAATCATTTTGATCTTATAAAATAATAGCGAGAAAAGAGTTGAAAAATTATTTTTATTTTTGTACCAAATATTAGAATAGTTTTGAAAATCTTTTTTTCAAGCTAAAAGTGATTATTCTTTACTTTAGAAAATGTTACTTTATGAATTTAGTTTTTTTTTTTGACATTAGATTGTCAAAATTAATATAAGAGCTTTTATTTAATAAGTAAAAATATTAAGGTTTGTGAAAATTTGTTTTTTATACTTACAAATTATATGAATATACAATATATACACACGCACGTGCACACACACACACACACACATATATAAACATAATTTTATTTATTTATAAAAGGATGAGATAAAGATAAGTATGTCATTTTGTGGGATCCATTAGTTTTAATTTTATTTTTTTTTATCATTTTATGTAATTTTTTGGGATCACTATGGATAAATTTGAAAAAAAAATTATTCTCTCTTTTTTTTGTACTTTTCTTAATATGTGTGAAAAATATACGTTGTTCATCTTTTTGAGGATGAAAGTAATATTATTTAGGAAATGAATGTTCTTAATTTTTTTTATTACCATTAAAATAAAGGTGAGTTAGTTAATAGCCAACACACATGTTAAGAATCTCATCTTATAGAAAACAAAAAAAATATAGACCACTATATCTAATCGTAATAATTTTTTGCTAGATATAGTATGACTTCAACGAATTCTCGTAAAGGATGTTGAAGAATTCTGATGTCATACTAGCTACTTCGTGTCACATTACTATCGTTTTGTTGGGTGAAATGCACCATTAGCACAAGTTATCTCTGGTTCAGAATTTAGATTAACGAATGCATCAATAAACTTAATTAGGTAGATATAGAACAAGATTCTATTAGTATGCACCATCTCTCTCAAAATGCATCCAGTTGAGTTGAATCCACAGCGAAAGGACAGCCCGGTTGGGTTCCTTAATCCTTCCACAAATTAAGTGAACTAAAATGATTCCTCTTCATACCCAATCCCTCTCCACCCTCCTTCTACCTCCTTCTTTCCTGCTCCCGGTTACCACTAAAGGAAGAGGAAGCAACCATTTCAACCTTTCAAAGAAACGTAAATCTGCTCCTCTAAAATTGACATGTGAGGCTTCTTTAGAGCCAATGATCCGGAACAATAATGCCAGCGGCAGCAGCAATTGCAAACCACTTCCAGCTGAGGTTTTAAGAACAACGACGTTAAAGGTAAAATTTTCATGTCTACATCTTTGGATTCTTATTTCCTAACTTAGCCTTGTTCCATACCATTAAATCAGCGTAAGACACTAATTGTATGCGAGACTCTAAACTCATAATATAAAAATATGATAGATGGTAATAAGGGTTATACCATTAATATTTCACAATTTCGTCGCCCGATGGATATAGCTTGTACACAGTAACAAACCATGTTGGGAATTAAATCGTCGCAAACCAAACAATATAAAATAAAGAGAGGAGAATAACACAAGATTTAATGTGAAAAATCCTTAAAAGGGAAAAAATTACAGATCAAACTTCGAATCTCCAGTATGAAAATAATAATGGACTTACAATAATCCTACCAAGTTTTACGCCCTAAAACTTGAAGTTACACAATACCACGACACAATGTTTTGCATGGAATAAAAGCTGCAAAACCATCCCTCACAGAATACAACTTTTCTGTACGGAATATAAAAGTTGCAAAAACCCTCTCCCTCACAAACTAAAAAACCCTCCTTTCACCATCTATCAACTCTTAGGATGCTACATAACTTTCAACAACTAAACATAATACTCTATTTATACAGTACCCATAAATTTTCTCTTCCTATTAAAAATAGGACACGTTTCTTTTCATAATAGCAATTCTTTTCTTAATAGGATTCGAGAAATATCCCAACGATTCCTCACTCGACTCGAATCCCCAACTACTTCAACTTCATATCTAAATAGGATTTGAGTAGTATCCCAACAATTCATCTCTCGTCTTAAATCCCCAAACACTTCAATTTTATTACTGTCATTGTTGTCGTATTCGCCACCATCAATTACACTGTCCGTATCATCCGTGATATCCATATTATCCGCATCATTCGCATCATCCAAAACATCCATACTATTCGCATTATCCGCATAATTCCCATTATACACAACCGCATCATCTGCGTTACTTGCACTATTCGAATCTTCAATAACATCCATAAGATATTCAATATCATCATCAACATCATCCATAAGATTTTTTCTTCTAAGAAAATGATATATCTTGCAATTTTACGTACCAATATTTTTGTTAACAGTTACGTGGGTTTATTTGTGATATTTTTTAAATCAAATATGTAATATAGTGGGTGGTCAATTTTATAATTCTACCCAATTGTATATATTGATATATATTTGTGGGCAAAAACCAAATATTAGTTTAATGTTAATGTTAAAAAATTACTTTAGATAGCAAACAATTTAGTAATTAAATTGTTTATTAAGGGCCAAGTAACTGTGTGTTCTATGTCTTAGACTCAAGGATTTCTTGGAATAATAGAGACAATTGGTACAATGCAGATGATTAAACTAGTACAATTTCAGTAACATGGGACATAAAATTGTCTTATACTCTTACAATTCCAATAACACAGGACTGTAAATTGTTTACAGAAGTTAAGATTACACTACTCCTACCTTCTAAACCTCATACTGATGCCTATGACAGGTGACTAATCTTACTCCTAAGGTAGAAACTCTGAGAAAAGTTATTATTCTTGTTGATTTAATGATGATGAGTTCGTCTTCTCAACTTTCTAGAACTGTCAGGAAATGGGTCGGGTATCCATAATCCTTTAGAAGGCTTCCTGCTACTCCTAGCCCCATCTATACTCATCCTTTTTAAGGCAAAGAAGTTTTTTGAAAAGATGTTATTTTTCCTATAAGATTGGAAATAAATCTTCTTAGAAAATTAATTTGCCCAATTTTTTTATTTTTTTTGTAATTACTTTTTCATGAACTAGGAATCTCAAGAAATTCCTAACTTTTATACCAAGGACATATTTTAAGGGGTTCATTTTCAATGTATGTTTCATCATTCTTCTAAAAGATGAAACTAACTGTTGGAGGTGCAACTCAAAATTTTCAATTTTAATTACAATATCATCGATATAAACTTCTAAATGTTCTCCTATCATGTCATGAAAAAACAGGTTCATAGCCCTTTGGTATATGGCTCTAGTATTCTTGAGACCAAATGACATTATATTCCATCACGTCTTAAGTGTGCTAGGATGTCCTGAAGGCAGTTTTATGAATATCATTTTCTACCAAAAATATCTGGTTATAACCAGCATGACCATCCATGAAACATAGCATGTCATTTTGAGCTATTGAATCTATCGATAGGTCTACTACAGGCATATGATACTCATCTTTAGGGCTCGTCGATTAGGTTTAGGTTCCTATAGTCTATGCACACTTTGATTTTTTAATTTTTCTTAACTAAAAGAACTGTGTTAGACAACCACTAGAGATACCTAGTAGTTCTAATAAAATTGGCCTTAAGAAGTCTTTCTATTTTAGGTTTGACCTGAGGATGATCTCATAAGTCATTCTTCTAGGAGTTGTTGAAAAAGTTTGAAAGCATATTTTATTGGTAACCTATGTTCAACTAATTTCTTATCTAACTCAGGCATCTTTGTATAATCCTAAGCAAAACAAACTTTATAGTTAGTTAAATTTTTTTAAAATTCTTTAATTTGACTTTCTTCTTATGTTAACTAACTACTTATTTAAACAAGTCTAAGTTGTCCAAAGGTACCTATATTGTATTCTTTTAATGGGTCCTGAACTTCAGCCTTGTGATCTTTAATTTATATAGAGTAAATTAAATTAGGTTCATTAGGATGACAAGTCTCATTTTCAAGTTTGGTTTCAATAAAATGTACCAAGCAATGTTTTGAAACTCGGATCGGCTCAACCAGTTCAACCGGTTGAACTGGGAACTACTCTTATGTCTGGTCCGGTTTGGCCCAATTAGACCAAATTTTTTTAATATCAAAATTAACCAGTCTTAGTACTATTATAACTGTAACACAAATTCATTATATATATATATATATATATATATATATATTAGTTTATCAAAAATGACATATTTTAATTTTTTATTGATTATTAATAATGTATATTTTATATATTTATGACATCATTGGTTTAACAACGGTTCGACCATTAGTTGAACCGATGATCCATCCACCTAGTAATTTTTTCGGTTTAATAACCGGTCCAGTCTAAAAACATTGGTACCAAGACTTTTGCTTGGGTTACTTGAACACCTTCCCCTTCTTGTATTATTTTTATTGACTCATTCATATAATAATAAAAATTAGAAATGATGTACAAGTAACTTAATAAAATAATAAACTAGATATAATATTCATATGTGATTTTTTTTACATAGTATATCATAAAATAGTCATAAAGATGTATAATCAATTGATGTTAATAATTTGTTATATTATATATATTGGTTTTATGGATACGAATATTAGTGAATATGAATATGCATACATCTGTATTTGTATTCATCTATTCGTATCCGCTTTGGATGGATACGAATATAGATATATAATATTCGCTTTAATACGGATACAGATAATATCCGTTTTGACGTGAATATAGATACGAATTTTTGAGAGAAAAGTGGTTATTTTGGATTCCATTTACAACTCTGGTCTGTAATAACTCCACCAAACTGATAACAGTAAAGCATTACATTATGCTAGGAGTCTCAAAAAATGTCTCAAATGATATAGTATTATAACTTTGGTTGATTATATCTCATATAATTGATTATGTGACGCCCTCAAATCTGTGTACTTACTATATCAGATTTGGCGGTCACTATCTAACAACATCTAGATTATCTACTAGTTATATTATTAATTTAAGAGTTAATTACACATCTGACCCCGAAGTATGCACCCTTTTACACATCGTACCCCTAAGTTTAAACGCTCCCAGTCTGCTACCCAAAGTTTAAAATTCTTTCAAAACTGACCCTTGTAGGCATATTTGTTGGTCATGTGTCATAATTTCGTTGTCTGAAAATCTGAAATTGATCCGTAATGGTTACTTAATGTTACTTTGGGTAGCGAGATTAGAGCGTTTAAACTTGGGAGTAGGATGTGTAAAAGGGTGCATACTTCGGAGTCAGATGTGCAATTAATTCTTAATTTAACTAGTCTGTTACACACTGTACACTACATTCTTACCTCCCAGGTCTTAACCTTTTATAATTAGTCTAATACATATTTAATATATTTACATCAAAAGTCTTACATATAAATTACAATAGTTATATTACATTATTTATTGTTCTTCTTTTGGTTTAAGTTTTTCCTTCCCTTTTCCTTTAGATCCCGATCCTTCGATTCTATCACTTTTGTCTGCAATGTTTAACATATGCAAGAGTGAGCAACAAATTTACTCAACAAGTATAAAATGCTCAATGGATCAATACATTATGAACGAATGGATAACTATCAAAGAAATTTCAGAGTCTATCATTTAAGAAATATGAATAACACATTGCTAATAAAAATTTAATATTTTTATCATCATCACTGAGTGGTCGTAGGGACTAATTAAGAACTTCTTTACATGTTCAACAATTTCTAAACTGAGAACTCTCCAAAATGTTTGTCAATCATAAAAACTACAAATTCTCCATAGGTATTATAAGGGATGCCTATCGTACTTTATGTTATGCATAACATCATCTTTTACACTTATAGCATTAAGTCAGTTACACAGCAATGTCATAACGATATCTTCTATATTTTAGGGTTGTTCATTCTCAGTCTTAATATTAGGATTCCACCCTAAAACAAATTGGTTTGGACATTAATTGTGACAAGTCATCAATTTAAAAATAGCCAATAATCTCAAAGGATTTATTTTGTTACTAGAGTCAGCTGAAACAACTAATAACATCCTCTTTACTTTACAATAATTCATGAACATCAATAATCTAGAGTTCAATGTAAACAATAAAATATGCTTGAGAATTTTATCAATTTAGGATATTGCACAAATTCATGAAATTGCACAAATATATAGATTTGCACAGTTATATATAGAAATTCACTTCAGTTTAAATAAGAAAACACATAGTGTGGAAACTTGGCTGTCTCAATTTGTTCATCGTCTAAATCAACTAGATTTCTCCCCCAAGTGACCTACATCATTCACGAATGTCGATACGTCAAAGTTTTGGGGTTATTATTTACTTCGTTATTTATATACTTCTTTTCATCTGTAGTTGCCTGAAACCCTAATTCGGTATTTTTCGAGTATCATAACTACAACCTAACTATCGTTTTACACTACATTCCTAAGTTAACTTGTAAAAATTATATTTTTACCCTTAAATAACTTTTATAAGTATTATTTAACTTATTTATCCGGAAAAATTGTATTTATATTTTTTGGCTCCCTTAAACTAGGTTTTTCATAATATTTTATAATTCTTTTTTCACATTAAAATCACTTAGAAATTTTATTATTATTTTTTCTCTTAACATATTAAAGAATATTTACCAGATTTTGTGGATTTTTTCTTGATTTTTCAAACACTTTTAATATTTATCTTATAGTCATTTCTGTTCAAAATTGATATATTAAAAAAATCTAATTTAATACCAAAAATAATGAAATTTGTAAAGTATTATAATGTGATCACATAGAGTTTCTAGGAAAATTTTTAGACCTAAATCTTTTTTAAAAATTCAAGTTATTATTTTTTTAGGGTTTCAAAAACCAAAACTATTTTAATTTTAGTTAATTTTTTATACATTTGTTTTAGCTCATTTTTGGGCGTGAACTACTCTATAACATGGTACATATACCATAAAAATTTTAGAATTTTGTGAGGTCTCTTAACATGCAAAACAACCCCTTAACAGTTTTTAGATAATAGGTTTTTGTGTTTGACCAATCTGCTTCAAAAATTCACCATAAATAATTTATAGAGTTAAAATCTCAAATTTATACTACAACTAGAAGACTTGCAAAGGTATCTACCCTCTAAATTTCAAGTTCTAACTCTTTCCACACTATTAGTTATTATTATTTTTTATAAAAATAGGGCAAATTTTAGGGTTTTTCATGTTTTTGTCTTTAGCTTTTACTTCCATTTCTCTTAATATTTTGAGTTTTCTTGCTTGATTCTTGTGATCACAAATCTAGGACATTAAATTTAAGCTTAAGCATGGTATAACATCATAACTTTCATAAAAAATTACATACATGAATAAATATACAAAGATTATACTAGGGTTAGGGTTATGCATTCCTAATTTAGCTTCTTTCTCTCCTTCACTTCCTTCTTGCTAGCTTGGTACTATTTTTTTTCTCTCTTCCTCTTCCTCTCTATATGTTGTCGAGTTCCTCCTTATTCCCTCTTGGTGAAATTTTTGGTTTTGGTAAAAGTGAAGAATACTTGAAGTGTTCATATATTTATAGAATATAGTTTCAAGTCCTATAAGTTTAATTAGCCCTCTAGATTATCTTCTTTGGTCAAGCTCCCCCTAATTTTTGAATTCCAACTTGCCTCGCCAAGTAGTTAATTAATTAACCAAACCGCACTTAATTGCAAGTAACCTCATGATTAGTGGTTAATTAAAAGAGTTTAAGCTTCCATTAGCTTCATGGCTTAACAACACAAAAGTTAGTAGGTAGGAGGAGTAAGTGAGGAAATCTTGGAAGCTTAGCTTGAATTATCTTCTTTTTTTTAATCCAATTTTGACTTTGTTGACCATAATTGTAATTTTGACATATTTTGACCATACTTACATACATATATGTATACATACATTACCATATACATTATACTCTTCCAAAGACTTAGTATTCCTGCATGTATAAACTCTTTATACACATTTACAATTGCATGTAATACCTTCTTTTATTTATCACATTTCAAATTACATTAAAAATATATACTTGTTCACAAATCTAATTGAAATTCTATTTATATTTCTCATTAAAAAATTAATTTACATTTATAATTTCTATTACATTATTTGAAACTTTTAAAATATTACATACTATGCCATAATTAATTATTATTAAAATATTTGATATGATGTCATTTGAGACTCATTTAACACCAAAATTTTGAGACTCTAACAATACTCTATCAATATACATATTCATCGTCACATCCAAACACATACACAAAGGTACTCTCTCCTCTCTTTATAGTATGTTCTCTCTCCTCCTAACAATAACCGACAAACAAGAACAAAACAACTTGTTGTACCTAAAGACACCAGAAAGAATCTAGAAGAAGTGTTAAATAGATTCTTTAAAATTTCTTTGTAAAGATTGTTACCAAATGATTAAGCAAGTTAGTTTTGCTTAGTATGTACAACGGTATATGAATTTAAAAAAAACCCTTTCAAAGTTTAACTGAAAATCTCAAATTCTGAATTTAGTGCTAACTGTAGAAACTAGTCACAAATATAAACATAGGGTGGAAAAAATATAAAGTGCAAAATATAAAGAACACGGAAGATTTTTAAAAAGTTCGGAGCACAAAAGTCTCATAATCTTCTCTTCTACTCTGCAAGTAAGAATGATCCACTAATGATGAAGGTTACAAAAACCTAAGTTCACTTAGAACCAGTACAACCAATGATTCACTAAGAATCAAGCTATTCATTAAGACTATGCTTTACAAGTGATCATTAAAATCAACAAATTACTAAGAAAATGATTGATGTTTGAGTTGTTGCTAAGTTGCTTTTAGCCCTTCCTCAATTGAATTAGCAGCAGATTGGTTTTATCATAAAGTAGAGCTTTTTAAGCACTTGAAGTTTCAGACCTTGATCGATTGTTAGCTTCAGTGTTTAAGGCATCAGTCCTTTTATAGTGTCTTATTGGGATTTGTCAATTGAATTGTTACCGTTGCTCTAATTTATCTTGGACACTAGTTAATTTTGACTTTGAATTGTTGTCAGCTGGACCACTTCCGGTCGCTTTCGATAGTATTATGTTTGACGCAGTAGCAGACACGTATCTTTTGTCTTTCTTAAATAATTGTTGAATATAACCTTTTTCATTTGTTCTTATTACCAACATACTTGAGGATCAACATTGAGTGGTGTTTGTTTAAGGTTTACGACCCTTGTCATAGACCTGCTATTGTCATATCAGGAATTGATACTCTACGATTTTGTTTCCTATGATGTAAAATCGTAGAGTCAATTCTCATATAGTAGGTGACTTAGTTCTACTTTTTTCACTTTACGATTTATAATGGCTCTGCGAATTTGGCTCTACGTTCTGACATTTACTTTATGATCTCTGAGTATCTTCAGACTTTAGTTTACTCTACGATCTCAGAGTGTCTTTGACTTTTGCTCGACGAACTACCAGATTGCCTTTAACAACTCGGTTATTATAAGGATTACATTTTTGTACCCTACTATTTGTATCAACCTAATAGATTTTATTCTTAACTAAGTCCTTTTACATAAAGTCTTTGATAAGAACTTTACAAAACCTACTTGTTTTTACAAATATACATTAATCATAATCATTATCAAGTCAAATAAAGGGATTATGTAAATGCAGGTATGTATTAGCACAACTCAACTCAAAAGCATCTCCTCCAGGGGTGTGCATAGTGTGGTTTGGTACGGTTATAAGGTAAAATCGTAACCAAACCGTATAGTACGATTAATATTAGAGAAGTAACCGTAATCGCGATTAACCAAACTGTTCGGTTATTAATGGTTTTGGTTAATATTTTGCGGTTACAATTTTTTTTTTTGTTAATATCTTATTCAAAGAATGAAATAAATAAATAAGTAAGCTAATAATAAAAGGAGTTTAAAAATTCAAACCACAACTATTGCCCACTATTAATATTGCTACTAATGCATTTATAAAATTATTAAAATTTAGAAATAACATTATGCTATAAAAAAAAATATGAATACTCCCCACAAGTTTGTTATACATGTATGATATGAACAAATAGACAAATATATATATATATATATATATATATATATATATATATATATACTAGAATTTTATCATGTGTGTGTTTGTGCGTATGTGTATATATAAAGCTAATTACACTTTTGTTACACTACGTATTATCAAATTCATAATTCGACCTCCAAAATATTTGACCTTACAATTTATTACATAAAGTATTTAATTTCGTATAATGTAGCCCCTAAATTCAGATTCCGACCAAAATTGGTTGCATTGCCTAAATTTTCCGCCAAGGTAACAGTTTTTTCTCCACGTGGAATCAGTGGTGGCCTTGGAATGAGTGGTGCCCTATATATAAGAAGTGTATTTAGCCCTTATATATATATATATATATATATAGGTTTGGTTAATTTGATGCGATTTTTTTCAAGTAGGCATTGTTGTAATCAAATGTGCAGCAGTTTTTTTTATTACAGTTAATTGAATTTTCCGTTAGTTATGGTTTTTTGTAATTTGATTTTATAATATTTTTGACGATTTTTTTATTTTCGGTTTCTTTTGCTCACACCTAATCTCCACTTCTATATATACACATTTTAGATACGTAAATTTCTAGAGAGAGAAAGAGAAATTTTTAGAGAGAGGAAAATGGGGATGGGGGAAGAAGAACAAGTACAGAGGATTGAAGGCGGAATAGTAGTGGCGAATCCGAAGCCAAGCAAAGGATTCACTTCAAAAGCAATAGATTGGATTGAGAAACTGATAGTGAAGTATATGTACGATTCGTCACAGCCTCATCACTGGCTCTCCGGTAACTTCGCTCCGATCGACGAGACTCCTCCGTGCAAGGACCTTCTGGTTATCGGGCACCTCCCGGTGAGTAGAATTGTTAATCTTCCGATCATTTCACTTTTATTTCTTTGTCTTTTTACTGAATTGTAGTGGTTTTTAATTCTCAGAAAGTTTAGTATAGTTTCTAATGATTTGTAATTTGCTCGGGTATTAAAAAAAGACTGGCTGTCGCTTATAATTTCTGAATTTTGATAATTTTGTAAAAAAAAATTTGGGCAATTGTATATATGTAGATTTATACACTTTTTTGGATTATATCATATAAGTTAATATTGTGATGTTTATAAAAATATTTTTAAAATATATTATTTAACTAATAATTTATAATTAATTATTGATGAAAAATTAAATAAATTTAAAAATCCACAATAATATATATATATATATATATATATATATATATATATATATATATATATATATATATATATATATATATACTTTTTTGGATTATATTATATAGATTAATATTATGTACGATAGTTTTTATAAAAATATTTTTTAAATATATTGTTTAACTAGTAATGTATAACTTATAGATGAAAAATTAAATAAATTTAAAAATCTAAGATAATAATTCATCTATTTATAACATAAATCATAGTATTCATTTTTAGATTAACGATTCATTTGTTTGTATATTTATATATTCATCTATTTATTTAATAATAAAACCTTATTCAAACTCAAGAAGTTATACTTATATAATTTAATAGTAAAAATTATTATATAATTAAATATTATTGTTATCAAGAATATGAATTTTAAAGAACAATAACTAAATTAAAAATTGTTTGAGAATGAGAGATAGTGGTTAGTAGATAATTATGATAATAAGAATGTAAATGATTTTTTTTTAATTCAAATAAAAGATGAAAAAATAATTTCCCCCTAAATTTTAGGTTTCTATTCTTCAATGTTAGGGTAGAAGGATCATTCTTAAATTTTAGGGTCGAGAGATCATTTTGTGCTAAACAGGTTTTATTATAAAAAATTTTGTATTCTTTATACTTATATATTATATTTTACTAATATATTAATTATAATAATAATATTTAATATTATGTAGGATGATCTATTTAACTAATAATATATAACTAATTGTTGATAAAAATTAAAAGAATTTAAAATTCTACAATAATAGTTCATCTATTTATATAACATAAATGATAATATTCATCTTTAAATTAATGACTCATTTGTTTATATATTCATATATTCATCTATTAATACCCCCCCCCCCCCCCCACCCACCCACCCTAAATTTTAGGGTTGAAAGACTATTCCTAAATTTTAGGACTGAGAGGTGATTTTGTGCTATTCTATATATATAACCTAATGACAATTTTTTAAAAGCTAGATATTGACTTGGAAAGACGAACCAAACACAATTGAGCAGAAGTTAAAGATTCAGTGTATAATGTATTTGAATTTTCTAATCAAGATTAAAGGGAACTTACAGTGGACAACGAGAGTAAGTTATATTATAAACCCTACATGTTTGTTATGCCTTATTACATTAAATGCAAGGCTTTAAACATATAGGTCAAGACCAGTGGCATAACAGTAAATAAAATTACTCGAATTCTATAAAAGATTTCAAGTTCAGTAATATGGTCAAAGACAGCTGAAATTAATGTTACTACTTGTGGTATTAGGAGTGATTTTTTAAGGTAGAGAATAGCTTGAAGTTAGTTATTAGTTTCTAAAGTCAAAGGCAGCACATGCCATGTGAGTCAGTTAGGGATACTTTAGTCTTTTTCCTTTTTTTTTTATTCTTTATATATGCTAAGCTAGTGTAATATTTTACGCATGCTCTTGATATAAAATGAATTGAAAAAACTCATTTGAGTCTCCTTTATCTTTTTCCCCAAGTTCTTCTATTTTCTCCTTCCCCATTTTTGCTTTTCTTAGTCCCATATCCTAATATTTCTGTCTTCTCAATCCTCATTTTTTGGTTATGGTTTAGTATTAGAGCAGTCTAACCTGCTGCTTTCTTCCTCTGACTATTGTTGTCAGAATCATACGATATGCGATACGTATTGTACGATATAACACAATACGGAGATAATTCGATGCGTATTACAAAGTGAATCGAAAATGACATGGTATCATACGATTCAGTTACAAATACAATACATAGCCTTACGAAACAGTACATATCCTTAGAAAGCAATACAATAAATGATCTTTTTTAAGTTAGCAACAACCTTGATTTTTTTTTATAAAGATCCAAAAGAGTAAAAGTTAAACATTTAAGCTTGCTACAATTTTAAATGAAGAGGTTATTTAACGTTAACATATTTTATATCGTTTGATGAGCCTTCAAACGCTTTTTAGAGTTTCATATGTTCTTTTACAAAATATTATTTTATTTTCCTCGAGTCACTTTCCACAAGTAGAATGTCCACTTGTTTATTTGTTTTATTCTCTTTTGTTTTATAATTTAAAGGTGAATCTAAATTTGATTTTCTCTTAGTACTCTATAAACATTATTAAAAGAAAAACTAATAATTCAATTTGTAGTATTTTCGTTACTGTTTAACTTTAAAATATATTTTTAGTCTATAATAATATTTATTTTTTTATATATAACCAAGTTAATATGCTTGATTGTTCAATAAATTGTGTGTTTTATATGTTTAAATATATATTACCATATTTTTTATTTGGTTTCGTATCAGTAGATACATACATGAAACACAATAGGGAGGTTTTACGATCTAATCTCTGATCTTTTTCTTCTTCTCCTTAATCTTCCGATCTTCTTCAAGCTCTCAAATTCTTACTTATACCTAATCTATCAATTGTACACCAAGTGTTTGTTAGATTGTTTCAACCAAAACACTCTTTTTTTCTTCTCAACAAAACGATCTCAATCTTCTCCTCTTAATCTCCAATCCATTCTCATCTTCTCAAAACTTATTCTACTCAATTTCTGTCTCCACTTCACAAAATTTAGCAACAACAACAAAAATATGAAGCAAGAAGCAGCAGAAAATCCATTGGAACAAGCAACTCCTATGTTATGTATTTTATTATTTTTTTTGCTAAATTTGATATTTTTTTTTAATTACTTGCGGTATTAGTAGTTATCTGTTAAGGTAGAGAATAGCTTGAAGGGTTTAGTTATTAGTTTCTAGAGTCAAGGCAGCACATGCCATGTGAGTCAATTAGGGATACTTGAGTCTTTTTTCTTTCTTTTATATTCTCTATGTACGCTGAGCTAGTGTAATATTGTAAGCATGCTTTTGATATGAAATGAATTGAGAGAACTCATTTGAGTCTCCTTTATCTTCTTTCCCAAGTTCTTTTATTTTCTCAGTCCCCTTTCTTGCTTTTCTTAGTCCCATATTCTAATCTTTCTGTCTTCTCAGTCCCCATTCTCTGATTAAGGTTTGGTAGTCGAGTTGAGCTTCCATGAAGGCTTAACAATATACATTTATGTTTTACTTCTAGCGGTGTTACGTATATATCTTCACCCAGATGGTCTTTGATTTTTGGATGCTTTGAATACAAAAGATGAATCCAAATACCCCAGTGCTTATGCCTGTGAAAAATATGTGCACAGTAAAAAGATTGCAGGGGAAAGTGTTAAAAGAGATTTGAAGTTGAGTATTATTTTTAAGGTCTTGTAAGATACTAGAGCTTTGGAGCAAGATTAGCACCATCAGAAAAAAGTAATTTTTGTTTCGGATTCTTTAAATTCATATTTCAGAGGATTAAGTTTCTTTCTCTTGCAAAATTATGAGACAATACATTAATCAACACCTTCTGAATATTTTTTCTGTAGTAGCTTGAACAAATTAGTCGAAAAGGTCGTGTATTGAAACGAAAAGTGTACACTCCACACTTTGTAACATGTGGTTCTCAAAAATCCTTGGAGAATAAACCATTTTGTAGAAGACTTGTGTTAAAGATTTAATGACCTTGGGAGCAAGATTTGTTTTGTGATTTCGTTATAGAGGCATATTTCTGATGATTAAGGCTTTCTATTTCTCCCTTGTCACAAATTGATAAGACATTGAATATTAATTGATTGAGACAGGTCTTGCTCTAAAAGTATTACACTCCACCATTATGCATCATGTACTTCTTGAGATTAGCCATTTTACAGAAGAGTGGGGAAGATGAAATTTAAAGAAAATTTGATAAAAATTCTGGCACAAATCTTTATGTGGTTCATTCTAGAATTACAGCCACAGGCAACTAAGATTACATATAACCACATATATATAAGTATAGGTAAATTTATTTAACCACATGTAAGTATTTGTGGGTTTTATTTGTTTTGCATTGACTCAACTTTTACAGTGAATTGTCTATTTCTTTATTCTTACAAATAGAACTGGATTTGTAAAATCATATCCCCACTATGGTGCTTGAGTTATAGTTTTACTTTTTACCTGATTTCTCAGTTGAAAAGAAATTCATTAACTCTGCGTTGCAGGAATGTCTGAATGGTGAGTTTGTCAGGGTTGGCCCAAATCCAAAATTTGCCCCCATGGCTGGCTATCACTGGTACATCCGTTCTTTACCAATCTATTCTAAAAAATAAACTAAAATATTGTCCCTTGAAATGTAATCAGTTGATAGGTCTGACAGTATAGTTGTCAGAATCTTACGATACGCGATACACAATATGTATCTTACAATACGATACTATAGGGAGACAATTCGATACGTATCGTAGGGTGAATCTAAAATGATACCGTATCCTACGATTCAATCACGATTCGATATGATTCATACGATACAATACACGATACTTTTTAAAAGCAACCAACTTGAAAAAGTTTTCATGTAAATCCAAAAGATTAAAAACAAAACTTTTAAGTCTTTTAACATTTTAATTGAAGAGGTTTTCTACCACAAACATATTCTATATCGCTTCATGAGCCTTTAATCACTTTTTAAAGTATTATATCTAATTGAAAATGTTACTCTATTTTTTCCACGTCACTTTCTATAAGCAGATATATAAATTTTCACTTGTTAAAGATGAATCTGAATTTTTGTTTTCTCTTGTTACTCTATAAAGATTACTGAAATAATATCTAATAAATCAATTTAGAGTATTTTGACTACTGTTAAATTTAAAATTTAATTTTAGTCTATAATAATATTTACTTAACTACTTTTATATAGAGTCAAGCTTGAGTTTTATATGTTTAAATATATATCACTACATTTTTTATTTTGACAATATGATTCATGGTACGATACATAAGACACGATACGAGAATTTTCGATACACGATACGATTTACGATTTGACAACTATGTCTGACAGTAAGTCACAATTTTGCGCTTGTGAGCCTTTTTTAATCTCTTTTAAAAGATCCCTGCCTTGTATTATGGTTCTTATTTTCAAACTGTGGGCTGGGTTAGCTAATGATGTTCTTTTGAACTGAGTTTTCTATACTCATTTTTCTTCTTTGCTTTATGCAGGTTTGATGGAGATGGGTAAGTTTCCTTCCTCCTTATGCAACTGGGAAACAAATTTTTATTTCAATGATTAATGAAGGAGGACTTTGAGTACTTCGGTCCAGTATTCTATCTGTTCTAACTCTACACTAGATGCACTCTGTATGTGGAGGATTAATTTCAACACTTGAATATCATTGAGTATATTCACTGAGAGGCAGGAATCCCTTCCCCAATTTAAACCCAAAAAGAGACAAAGGAAAAAGTACTGTCATACTCTTAATGGTATTAAAGTTGATGATATTAGTTGATTGCCTATTAATCTATTCCCATTTCACAAACAAGAGTGCAACTTCTGAATACTGGATCTATTATGTTAGATTTCATTTAAAAGGTTGTCAGCACAACTGGGCTCTTTTTGGGAAGTCTGGTCTTTAAATTAAATATTCTTTTCTGCACTTATCATGATATTTTATGTTCTAATGTTAGATATCATCATATCACTTGGTGGTTGCAACATTTAGCTAATCAAAGTGGATAGTTACTCATCAGTGAGAATCCATCCAAAATGAATAAATTTGATGACATTTAACAGGTTAAGACCAAATAATTGTTGGCAAAAGTCCCTGGGATTCCTGGATAAATGAATATTTGCTAGATTCTTAACTTTTCTCTTCTCTCTGAATTTCTCTATGCCTAAATATGCTTCACTATTTCTTTATGTTTATGTATAGACATTGATTGTCATGTATTCTTCGTCTAAATTAAACCAAAAATTGGTTTCCTATTCTGGCTATGCTGAATCACCACACCTAATCATATTACAATGCTATTTGTTATTTTCCCAGACGTATTGTTAACTTTACAACTGCTTTGACAAGTTGTGGCTGGTCATGTACTGAAGACAGGATGACGTGGAAATATTGAATACATGGATATCCTTTGTAGTATTTTATTGATGTAATTTTATTGAATATATATGATCTAGTCTATATAGAACATATCATTCTATGCTCTTTTCATGCCAGTACATGGATTGAGGACATGTCAAGACTATTTAATTATCAGTTACACCCTACCTATTTTAATTCTGAGTTCTTTTGAAGGAAAGGCATAAATGAGGTAATATAACTAATATTTGACAGTATAAGGGGAAGTGTTTGAACCAGGAGCTCAAGGAATAATAAATTTACTTGTTAGGAGGAGCATCCCGACTGTTCCTCGGATTTAGCCTTTTATAAACTAGGACATTTGTTTTATGGATTTACTTAATGTTTTTATTATTATGTGCTTTTCTATCTGCATCGGAGTTCATTATATGTTTTTTGCAATTCCATATTAATAGCTAATAATCACTGTCATGAAAACAATGATGGGTTTGCTTGCCTCTTTTGTGTTTTTTGCAGCATGATTCATGGACTACGCATCAAAGATGGAAATGCTACATACGTCTCTCGCTATGTAAGGACATCTCGTCTTAAGCAAGAGGAGGCTTTTGGACGAGCTAAGTTTATGAAGGTATACATCTGTAACAATATAAATTGGTATTTTCCCCAAACCCTCTTCTTTTCACAGTAGCTCATATTTATTCAACTATGAAAAAATTCTAAATTAATATTGGATTTCAAAACCTACAAATAAGAATAAAAATAACTTTCACGAAATTCATTGAATATTATGTAAGCAATCAATTGATAATTATAGCTTTTTCGAGCATTACAATTTTTATAAAAAATTTCAACATAAACACCACAAGATTGGATTGAAATTCAGTTACCCTATCATGGAAAAGTTGAATTACCAATTATATCTGTAAGGAATTTTAAATATTAATGTGTACATAATATTAATCAGATGATTAACTTTTCTTATCTGATTTTAAAGTTCCTAAATTTGGTGTAGCATTCTCTATAAAGAAAGAAACTAATAAATAATAATAATGAAGACTTTTCATCTAGTGAAAGATGTGTGATATTTAGAGTTCTGCAATATTTCGTGATATATTCATGATATCAAGTAAATTTTGAGCAACTGCGATGTTAGCTACAATACTGAAATTCATGTCAAAAGGACCTGTGGTTCTAAGTGATGAAATGCTAAACCAAATAATATTAAAATGGATAAATTATATGGGTAAACCATATGCTGTATTTTTTATAGTTAATTTCATTAGTTGCTCATTGTCATGTATTTACTATGTCATTTCAGTTTGGAGATCTCAAGGGGCTATTGGGATTACTTATGGTTAATATGCTAATGCTTAGAGCAAAGTTGAAAGTATTGGATCTTTCATACGGACATGGGACAGGTATGTTGGTCAAGAATTACTTTTTTAATGGCCAAATATCTCGTGGGTCCATTTCAGTTATAACTGCCATTTGGCCGCTAACTTTCAAAACATAATTCCATGCCATCCTGTTTGGAGTTTATGTAAGCAAGGGGCTCAAAATATGTCACAATCTGAAATTGTGATTTTAGATCTATAACTGAACTGAGAAGAGAAGACTAGGACTTGCAGAGTGAAAAGAGAGAAAGGGAGAGAGATTCAGAGAGATGTAGAGAAATATTGATCTTGAGAGAAATAGGCAGTTTTTAGACAAATGAGGACTGAAATTTTAGCAGGAAAGGCCAATGAGAGTGTACAAATTTAACATACTTCTTCTCTAGCTAATACATGTATTTATAGGTTAACTCCAACAGATTGACATCTCATAAGCCCCTTCTAACATCTAGCAAACTACTTTTCTTCCATTCCTTACTAAGATTTCCGTTAAGAACAACTAATCAACTAACTACTAGTCTAATTGCTAGCTGTGACAAAATGACTAACCATTGTTCATTTTCTTCCAGGTAACACCGCTCTGATATATCATCATGGGAAGCTTTTGGCTCTTTCAGAAACTGACAAACCATGTAAGCTAGCCGCCTCTTTTATGCTTCATTTGTAGAAGGCATGAAAAATATATCCTCAGAGAAAGGAAGGTACCGGCCCCTCAGTTTGCTTGGTAGAGCATGAAGGAAGGGGGATTTGCTTAATTAAAAATGTATGGCTGTTTATAAATAAAATTAATTAAAGACAATTGCATGGTCCGGCATTAATGAAATTTAGTTTATAACTGAAGTGGTCGAAACAAAGAGAGTACATCTGGAAGAATTCATCTATCCCTTTCCTTGTCCCTCCTGCCAAACAGACAAGAACTCCATGCATCCCGCTGCCCTTCTTCTTTTCATTCCCCTCTTCCCTTGAAGAAAGTTGTATGCTACTTCTCTCAACCATTAGAATCTTCTTGATTTCTATTGATTTCTGTTCATCAGAATGAATTACTAGGGATAAACCATATCTAAGATTCTTCTGTGCTTAGTTTATCTCATCTTCTTTCATGTTCGCACATTGCACCACTGCTCATGATCTATGCATGAAATTTTTCAATCTTTTTATTTTATTTTATGTTTTATTTATTTATTTATAGTTATAGGTGCAAAACTGAAATGCTACCCCTCTTCCATTTGCAGATGTTCTTAAAGTGTTGGAAGATGGAGATCTGCAGACCCTTGGTTTGCTGGATTATGACAAGAGGCTGACACATTCGTTCACTGCTCATCCGAAGGTTGACCCATTCACTGGTAAAATCCACTGTCCTAAACATAAATCGTCAAATATTATTCTGGAGGTTTTCATTTAATAACAATTCTTTTCTGTGCAGGTGAAATGTTTACCTTTGGCTATTCTTATACACCCCCATATATAACATACAGAGTGATTTCCAAGGATGGTTTCATGAATGATCCCGTGCCAATAACATTAGCAGACCCTATCATGATGCATGACTTTGCCATAACTGAAAATTATGCAATTATCATGGACCTGCCTTTGTATTTCAGACCAAAGGTAAGGGACTCATTCCTCTACTCATGTATTAATTTGTTGTGCAATGGACATGCATATTAGGTGAAATCTCATCAAATAGATGATACATCATGTTTTTAGGATATATAAGAGTATATACACTTTAGTGATGCCTTCATCACTCATCGCATTGACATTGACTTATCATGACATTTCAACATTTAGGAACTGATGAAGGAAAAGAAGCTGATATTCACATTTGAAGCTACTAAAAAGGCTCGATTTGGTGTTCTTCCACGGTATGCAAAGAACGAGCTGCTGATCAAATGGTTTGAGCTCCCAAATTGCTTCATATTCCATAATGGTGAGGCACTTGTTCTCTTTTTTTATTTTTTCAAAATGCCACCTCTTAAAAAATCATCTGCCTTCTTAAGTTGTTCACTAAACGCTCCCCCCCCCCCCCCCCCCCCATTTCCATTTCTCTCATTCACACAAATACACACATGCAACATGTATGCATGTTCTCATGGGGCAACACGTGTTTTGTGATTTTAATATAAAATCTGATATCAATGTTTCTTAAACTATGCGGTGCACCGGTGCCCAACTTCCAACATCCGATTCTATCACAGATGCTCTTTTATGAATGCTAATACTTTATCAAACCAGTTGTAATGCAATCAAACTTTTTCGCTTAACAAAAAGGAAAAATGCAATCAGTTTGTTATACAATCTCTTCCTTGGCCTTATATAGGAAAAAGAAAAAAAAACGTTTAACCATTTCCATAGGAACTCGTATATGGATTTCATAATGCTAAATTTTAAAATTAATTTCCTTCTGATCCTCACCGTGGATTTTTGTCACATTTTCTTAACAGCCAATGCATGGGAGGAAGGGGATGAAGTTGTTCTTATCACTTGCCGAGTTGATAATCCAGATTTAGAACTGGTTCATGGGAGTATGAAAGAGAAGCACGAAAATTTTAAACTGTAGGGAACTGACTAACAAACACATGACACAACCATGTTCTGTATACGTTACTGATTATTGATATACTTGTCAGATACGAGATGAGATTCAACATGAAGACTGGTCTTGCTTTGCAGAAGAAACTCTCAGCATCTGCTGTAGATTTTCCAAGGGTTAACGAGAGCTATACTGGAAGGTTTGCATTTCTTTCTTTTTTTTCATATAAAAAATACAATTAGTTCTTATTTGATTTGGATTTTGGTTTAGGTTAAATTGTTTGTTGGTGTTGTAGTTCTTATTTGATTTGGAAATTACTGCAATGCATTAATATTGTTGTGTTTGGTTTTAGTATTGATTTCAAAAACAATTATTGATGATGAATGTCCTTATTGCCTTCACCCTCTGTTGGCTATTTTTAATCTGATGTCTTGGAAAGCCTATTTTTTGTGTTGTGTTGTTATATTGCTTCATTGAATCTATAATCTTTACTAGTTTTCTGTGTTGTAGAAGCTTTTCATGATTTTCAGACCTCAGTAGGAACCTCTTCAATAGGGTTTTTGTTTCATTTTATATCAGCATCACATTATAGTTGCTAACTATCCTGAGCAAATTTAGGAAACAACGATTTGTATATGGAACCATATTGGATAGCATCTCAAAGGTCACCGGGATTGTCAAATTTGATTTGCATGCAGAACCGGAGACCGGAAAAACAAAGCTTGAAGTCGGAGGAAATGTTCAAGGCATATTTGACCTTGGGCCTGGTAGATATGGTTCAGAGGCTATTTTTGTCCCTCGTCAGCCTGGCATTACTTCTGAAGAAGATGATGGATACTTGATTCATTTTGTACATGATGAGAACACCGGGTATTTTCTCCTTTCTCGTATCAACAATAAAGATAAAATTACTTCTTTTTTTCCGTATCTTCTGCATGCTACAAGTACAAATGATAACTGGAAGGTAGTCTTCACCAGAGAACTTCAAATTTCAGTGGTTGGATTACGAACTAGCTAAACATAATTGATATGAATACCACGATATATAAATTTTATTTTTAATATTGGTTGATTTGAACACAACGAAACCTCTTATTAAACATTGGATATTACCTTATTGGTGGACAAATTTTTGTTCTGAGGAGGGGCCGCTGCTCAAAAGTGAATGACATTTTATGTTGATGCATTAAGAATATGGATAGAGTCCCACCCATTACAAAATAATGTAGAGTAGACATAAAGTCATCCCATTTTGTAATCAAGGAAGACTCGAATTTAGTTGTATAAATATTGGAGTCCAAGGCCGATGCCAAGAAGCCTCATGGGCTTGTAGCATGGCCATTAGTCACTGAGGTGACCATAAAATTGTGGCGTGGTGCCTTGGGACCTCTAGAGGTATTGGCTTGGTGATACTAGAGTCAAGGGGCTTTGCCCCATCTGACTATTGCAAGAATCACAACAAGACCTTTCTCTGTTTTAACCGAGAACTAAGTCCCCGCAGCAGGACACGTGCCAGGTGTTCCTCATTAATTGGGTTGAGGTGGAAAGTTACATCAATGATGAGGCACCTATAGTTGCAGTCGTGGTTCCTACTTTACAAAGACAAATAATTAATGTGGTTACAATTGTAAATTTGGGGTGTAGAAACAGTACGATACCACACTTTACACATGTCTATAACCACCAATTATCTCATTCTTTTGTATTCTTTTATTTTATTCTTCTTTTCTTATTTAAGTTGTTTAACCTTTCGAGTTAGGTTTTTTTTTATTTTATTTTACTTTTTCACCCACATATGATATTTTCTGCCTTGCCAAATTAGTTTTGTTTGAATGGCATTGTTGAGTGGAGTTGAGATTATTCAAATCGTCCTCTTTTAACCAAAGCATATAACTATATATACAGTTTTTGTTTATCTTAAATCTATACTTTTATTTTGTAATATGGGCTTTATGTTAGACTCGATCAGACTTTTTTGATATGTAACTACAATCTGAATATGATCTTCTTCGACTATTTTATGCAGAAAATCAGTAGTGAATGTAATTGATGCAAAGACAATGTCAACTGATCCTGTTGCAGTTGTTGAATTACCACGCAGAGTTCCATATGGGTTCCATGCCTTCTTCGTGACAGAGGTAAGTGATTTAGTTTCTCGATTGCTTATCTTTTGCCATAAAATAAGAAGTGGAACCACTTAATTATTAGGGACTACTTTAAATTGCTCTACCTTTATCGATATGAGTTTGATATTTATGATATTGCTGCGGGTGAAAATAATATTGGTATAAGTTATCACTTGGATCGTGATTATAGCTAAAATCCCTACGCCATAGGATTTGGAATGTCATTTTATGAACAGCCTTCTGGAATTATATTAATTCTCAAGATTTCATACTAGTTTCTAGAGCCAGCCAAATGATCTATAGCAACATCTTATTTCATAGGAGTTTCTGAAGGGACTGAGTGTGAATACACCAAGTACTTGAGCTTTATAATTCTAACCCACCTAAATGATTTAAAAATTTAATTAAAAATAATCTCCCGCAGCGTAGTAGATGTATTATGATGTACCATCTTCTATTTGTTGTGAATATATATATATATTTTTTGGTTGTGAATGTGTTTTTGACACTTAAAAATGGTCAATGATTATTTATTACTGATACCAATCCAGAAAATGAAAGGAATGCGAATTTGTCAGTGATGGCCATTCTAGTTGTAATATACAATTGAAGGACTTTACCTTAATAAATCTATGTTGGCAACTCCGTTTCCCTGGCACTAATAGGTGGTTTCCCCCTTCACGATAATGTGAATTTCCTATATAAAGATTTCTGTAACCTCACAAGGAATGTTTTGCTCAGTTATATGTTTATGTAACCAATTTCAAAGAAAATTGGGCGGCCAGACGCATGAAATCCATCACCTGTCATGCATTGGCTTGTAGATTATTGGAAAATATTTTCTCTTTTTTGTTTTTATTTTTTTTGCTAATTTAAGACATAATTTAAACTCACGCATACTACTTTACCGCAGCAAATGTTTGAACTCCCACCCTCTTGGTACACAAGGGGTGAGGATAACCATCGGACAAAGCCCTTTGGCTCTTTTCCACTGGGGTTAGGTTCTCATAACTATTTATTGATTTCATTTCTTTCTCTGAATCAAAACTTGCTATTATTATTGGAAATTATATTCGTCTCCATTAAAACCCGATATAAATATTTATTTCCTAAATTTTTCAGTCTGTTGCTAACATTTTGCTGCTATTTCTTTAAACAGGAACAACTCAAAGAACAAGCAAAACTGTAAAATTACTGGAAGTGCAAGGACCGCAGCATGCCGCTGAAAACAGAATCCCGCAGGCACATGGGCAGGCGCGGCTATGTATTGTTTCTTTAGGCAGATGATATAATCTGATATAAATTGTAAATAAATACATATCATATAAGTTTATATTTTTGAAATAAATAAGAACATAAAATATCTTACAAGCATGCAAAATGAAGAATGTTATTGCTGAATCAACAAGACTCGTTCTCTTTAGTCTTTTATTACATACGAAAATTAGGAGTAGGTGATGATGCAAAGCTTGAACCTGGATTCTGCAGAACAGTTACTCCCTCCGTCCTCAAAAAAATGTCTAAAATATAAGTTTCACATAAGTTTTAAAAAAAAAACTAAACGAGATGAGAGAAAATAAAATAAATACCACTTTAGTAGACCTTTTACAATTACGCTGATAAATCTTTGTCTCTTTTAAACTTAATAGTTCCCACTTAAATATATTTTTGAGAATAAACTATTTTTCATGCCTATTTTATATTTTACTTGTATATTTTTAAATATTTTTTTGGTAGACAAAATAGTTTATTCTTCAGAACATCCTTTTGAGGATGGGAGAGTATTACGTTACACCAGAGCAAAATGTAAGTAAGGAAAGTAGTTGGTTAGCTAGCTCGTGCTTCACACTTTACAAGCTAGCTCTTGCTTCGCACTTCACAATTATATACGTATGCATCAGTTGGCATTTTTTTTTTCTCGAAGAGACTGGTAAGTTCCAATTTTTTTTTTTGCATAATTTTTAATCCATTTAGAGTTAGAGAGCTCATAATATATCATATGAAAATAAGCAAAGAGCCTTACCAGACTCTTCGCCTTCAGATATGATGGATATTGTTTTAAGCCCAAAAGAGACCGAAAAATAAGCAATGAGCCTTACCAGACTCTACGCCTTCAGATATGATGGACATTGTTTTAAGCCCAAAAGAGATCGAAAAATAAGCAATGAGCCTTACCAGACTCTTCGCCTTCAGATATGATGGACATTGTTTTAAGCCCAAAAGAGACCGAAAAAGATATGTTTGGGCCATTCGAAATTTTCACTAGACTTTTTTTATTTATTTATAAGTTTGTTATTTCTTTCATAATTAAGATTTCCCGTTTATTGTTTAGCATTTAAATGTTGATTTCGTGTGTTTTTAGGGTTAATATTTATTATTCAAATTTTATCAAATTATTGCAGCTATTTAGCCAATTTATCCCACTTAGTGAATTTGTATGATCACAAAGTTACATAAATTCAATTTCAGTGATTATTTTTTTCCTTGTATTAGTCTTTCGATGTATCATTTGGAACATACTTATCATTTAAGTTTATATTTCTAAAATAAATAAGAACATAAAATATCTTACAAGCATGCAGAGTGATGAATGTTATTACTAAATCAACAAGACTCATAGTATTTAATCTTTTATTACATACGGAAATTGGGAGCAGGAGATGATGCAAATTAAGAAATAGGAGAGAGTATAAAATAAGTATTAATTTTGTTTATAGTAAATTTCATAAAATTACATTAATAATTTATTTTTTTAAACTAATGGATCTCACTTAAATATACTTTCAAAAGTAAATTAATTTTTAGACTTATTTTATATTTAATTTATATATTTTTAATTTTTTTTTATGGACAAAATATGTTATACTTGTAAACATCATTTTCAAATCAAAAGGAAACAAAGTCCTCAAATCAAAAGGAAACAAAGTCCTATATTCTTTCACAGGTATAAAGTCCTCTCAGAATAACACAGCTAAGCGACAAACAAGTACAAACCACCCAACTCAAAAGCATCTACTCCCGTCTCGAACTAACTGACAAACAAGCACAAAACACTCCACTCAAAAGCATCTACTCTCATCTCCACTCCTATATATACACATTTTAGATACAGAAATTTCTAGAGAGGAAAATTTAGAGAGAGAAAAATAAGGATGGGGAAAGAGGAAGAAGTAGAGAGGACTGAAGGCGGAGTAGTAGTGGTGAATCCGAAACCGAGCAAAGGATTCACATCAAAAGCCATTGATTGGATTGAAAAACTGTTAGTGAAGTACATGTACGATTCTTCACAGTCTCACTGGCTCTCCGGTAACTTCGCTCCGGTCGACGAGAGTCCTCCATGCAAGAACCTTCCCGTCATCGGTCACCTTCCGGTGAGTAGAATTGTCGATATTCCGATCATTTCACTGTTGTTCCGTAGTAATTTATTGATTTCTAGTAGTTTTTGATTCGCGTAAGTTTAGTATAGTTTCTAATTTAAATTTTTAGGACAATTGAATATCACCTTAGTATTTTGGTTATATCTCAGAGGTTTTAATTTAGAAGATAATCCTTTTAGACTTACGATTGGCTATTATCTGATTAATTGAAGTGGCTGTTGGAATTGTAAATTTTTTACATTTTCTTTTTCTCACTCGGAGTTTGCTCCAATTTGAATTATGAAAGTTGTAACTTGGTCTTTGCTTCTTAAGTTTGAGTCCACTGTAAGTTGTAGAAACTAGATGTATGGTGATTTAGGAAATTATGTGGCATTAATTTTTTCAAGGTTCAGTTATTATAAGATGTGGTGATAATTTTGTCAAAGCTAGTTATTGTTTAGGAAAGATGAACCGAGCACAATTGAACTGAAATTGAGGATTTAATGTATATTGTATTCTAATCAAGATTATAGGGAATTCAGCGGAGTGCAAGAGCAGAAGTTATATTTAAACTTTACCTGTTTGTGATGCCTTATTACGTGAAATGCAAGGCTTTATAGACACAGCGAGTAGAAACTTGATATAGTCAAACTTATGTGTTTTGAAAACTTCAAATATATCATCGGCACTTGAGAAATATACACGAAGTTATCAGATTAGAGCTGGCCATGACACTGATGCAGGATTAAGTGAGGGAAGTCACATATGATGGTATTGTCATTTAGAATAAGGCCATTACTTTGCTGGAGTGAAAGGTGATCTGAATACTGTTGGAAGAGCTAAATTCTAGAAGAACCAGATGAAGTTCGAAAGGAATGTGGTTTGACATTATAAAATATTACATAAGTTCCTATTATTTGAGAGATGTTATGACCTCAGAAGCAAATGATAAGTAAGAATGCATCTAATTAAAGGACCCTGCATAATTTTTGGTGTATTGAATTTAAATTTTGGATGGTTTATTTCTCTTATTTCAAGTAAATTATATTTGAAACTTATAAAAAGATACCAAAGCTGGTTTATGCTTTGAAGGTAATTCATAATGTTGAACTAAGAGGAGCTATAAATGTTGGAAAAAACTATAATTGATGCCAAAAAAAAATTTGTATTAGCCAAGATGAATTGAGATGATTGTACAGATTTCTTTGTGATTAGTAAAAGTAAGATTAGATTAATACATAAAAAAATTTGGGCATGAATTTGAAAGATGAGGGATTGTTTGGAAGAATATGCAGCATTAAATTGTTTTTTGGTCATTTTCTGTTTCCCTAATAAGTAGACACTGTTTCTTTTGGTCATGGAAAAGCAACACAGCCAAGAATGGGTACTTTTTGTAAGATAAAGATTTAAAGTTGCTGGAATTCATCTCGAGGACAATTATTCAAATTCTCTTCAGTTTGTTAAAGATTGAGCTACATCATGTGGAAATTGGAATATTAAGCAGTTATTTTTTAATTGATGAAATGAATTCAAGTGGGCTTTGAGGTTCCAAACTTGAAAGTTTTAGTACCATTTTTTGTTCGTGTTAGGGGACTTGAGTTTTCAAGGACTCTATTGGGGTTACTACTTACTGACATCTTTCAAGGCAAATTTAAAGGAAGTGCTGTTTGGATGAATTTATAAAAATACTTCAGTGCTAAAGGGATAGTTTGTATCATTTTATTTATTGAATTACTAATGCTGAATTTAAGCACTTAATACAAAGTGACACCATACTGGTCTTTTTGGTGGATGACATACACACACACACACTAGAATACTTATATACATTTATTTTTACTTCTAGCGGTGTGACATTATTTTCTTCACCTAGATGGACTTTGATTTTTGGATTCTTTGAATACAAAACATACATCCAAATTGCCCAGTGTTTTATGCCTGTGAAAAATATGTGCACAACTGCACATTAGTAAAATTGCAGGGGAAAGGTTTGAAAGAGATTTCAAGTTAAGTATTATTTTTAAGATTTAGTAAGAAACTAGAGCTTTGGAGCAAGATTTGCACTGTCTGAAAAAATTAACATTTGTTTCTTCCTTCAATCCATATTTTGAGGATTAAATTTCTTTCTCTTGCAAAATTATGAGACCGTGCATTAATCAACACCTTCTGAGCATTCTCTATATAGTAACCTAAACAAATTATTCAGAAAGGGTGTGTTTTAAAACTAGAAGTACACACTTCACCTAGGAAGCACGGATACTTTCCGGAGGGCCTCGAATTATACGAACTCGACACGTGCTTGTAAACTCCTCTTTTTTTTTGTTCTTTTTTAAAGCTTGGACATGTCAAGACTCGTCTCGGACACGTCTAGAGGACATACCTGGGTCAAAATTTAATTTTTTTTGCAATACTTAATTGCAATATAAAAGCTATGGGTTATTTTATGCTTTTTAAGTTTGGACATTAGTATGTAATTTTAAGATATTTATTATGCAGTGTGTTTGTGCTTCTTATTATTTTTTTTAAGTTTTTATCATCCTCTATTAATATTCAGTTTATTTATTGTAAAAAATACATTTATATTAATAAAAATATATATATAAAATTGAACATTTTCCCGACGTATCGTATCCTGTTTTTTTGAAAAATGTCGTATCCCGCATCACGTATCGTGTCGTGTCCGAGTCGATGCTTCATAGATAACTCCACACTATGTAACATGTGGTTCTCAAAAATCCTTGGAGAAGAAACCTTATTGCAGAAGACTCGTGTTAAAAGATGTAATAAGGATAATGACCTTGGGAGCATGATTTGTTTTGTGA
Source organism: Hedera helix (assembly GCA_947179155.2). Lineage (NCBI taxonomy): Eukaryota > Viridiplantae > Streptophyta > Magnoliopsida > Apiales > Araliaceae > Hedera > Hedera helix. The sequence continues at coordinate 7,161,851 of OX359280.1, read as the reverse complement.
CTGCGTTATAAAGCTTATTTCTGAGGATTAATGGTTTCCTTTTTTCCCCTTGTCACAAACTCGTAAGATGTTGTACATTAATCGGCAGCCGATCAGTTCTCTACCAGGGTCTTGTGCTTCTCGGTTGAAACTGACACGAACTAGTGAGATAAGTCTTGCTCTAAAAGTTTTACACTCCACATTCTGCCTCATGTAGTTCTTGAGATTAACCATTTTACAACAGAGTGTGGAAGATGAAATTTAAAGTAAATTTGATAAAAATTCTGGCACAAATTTTTATGTGGTTCATTCTAGGATGACATCCACATGCAACTAAGAACACCTGTAACCACAGATGCATATATTTATGTATATATACATTTATGTAACCACGTCAAAGTATTTGTGGTTTTATTTATTTTGTATTGATGCGCCTTTTACAATGAATTGGCTATTTCGTTATTCTTACAAATATAGCTGGTATGGTGCTTGAGCTATAGTTTTACTTTTTACCTGATTTGTCAGTTGATAAGAAATTCATAAACTCTCTGTTGCAGGAGTGTCTGAATGGTGAGTTTGTCAGGGTTGGCTCAAATCCAAAATTTGCCCCAGTAGCTGGCTATCACTGGTACATCCGCTCTCTGCCAATATATTCTAAAAAATAAACTAAGATATTGTCCCTTTAAATGTAATCAGTTAATATGATCTAAAAGTAAGTAGCAATTTTACGCTTCTTTTCTAATCTCTTTTTAAAGATCCCTGCCTTGTAATTTGATATTTTTATTTCAAAATATGGGCCGGGGTTGACTAATGATGTTCTTTTGAACTGAGTTTTCAATATACTTATTTTTCTTCTTTGATCTGTGTAGGTTTGATGGAGATGGGTAAGTTTCCTTCCTTCTTCCGCAACTGGAAATACATATTTTTAATTCAAGCAGTAATGTAGGAGGACTTTGAGTATTTCACTCCAGTATCCTATCTTTTCTAACTCTACAATAGATGTGCCTCTGTATGTGGTAGATTAATTCCAACACGTGAATATCATTGAAATATTTACTGAGAGGCAAGTCCCCTGCTCCACTCTAACCAAAGCAAAAAGGAAATAAAGGAAAAAGTACTGTCATACTCTTAATGGTATTAAATTTTATAATTTTAATGGCAATTAGTTGATTGCATAATGATCTCTGCTCATTTCAGAAATGAGAGTGCAACTTCTGAATACTGGATCTATTATGTTAGATGTCATTTAAAAAGTCCTCAGCACAACTCTTTCTGGAGAGTCTGGTCTTCAAGTTGAATATTCTTTTCTTCACTTATAATGATATTTTATGTTCTATATAATGTGAAATATCATCATATCACTTGGTGGTTTCAATAAATAGTCAATCAAAGTGGATAGTTCCTCATCTGTGAGAATTCATCCAAAGTTTATAAATTTGAAGATATCGTAACAGGTTAATCTCCAAGGAAACAAAATAATTGGTGGAGAAAGTACCTGGGATTCCTGACTAAATGAGCATTTGCTAGATTCTTAAGATTTCTTCTTCTCTCTGAATTTCCGTATGCCTAAATATGCTTCACTATTGCTTTATGTTGATTGTTTAGAGTCATTGAGTCATGTCTTCTTAGTCTAAATTAAGCCAAAAATTGGCTTACCTTAGAACTGCTATTGATAAGTTGTGGCTGGTCATGCACTGAAAAGGGATGATGTGGAAATACTGAATATATGGAGATCCTTCGCAGTAATTTTATTGATTTAGTTTTATTGAATGTGTATGATCTAGTCTATATAGAACATATTATTCAAAGCTGTTTTCATGCCAGTACATGGATTGAGCACATGTCCAAACTATCTATTTTAAAGATACACCCAACCTAACCTATTTCTATTCTGAGTTCTTTGAAGGAAAGGCATGAATGACTAAATGAGATAATATAACTAATAATTGACGGTATAAGGGAAGTGTTTGAACCAGGAGCTCAAGGGATAATAAATTTACTTGTTTTGGAGAACATCCTGAACATTCCTTGGATTTAACCTTTTGTAAATTAGGATGCTTATTTAATGATAGATAATATGGATTTACTTTATGATTTTATTATTATATGCTTTGCTATCTACATCTGAGTTCATTATATGTTTTTTGCAATTCTACATTTATAGCAACTGATGGTTTGCTCGTCTCTTTTGCGGTTTATGCAGCATGATTCATGGGTTACGCATCAAAGATGGAAATGCTACATACGTCTCTCGCTATGTAAGGACATCTCGTCTTAAACAAGAAGAGGCTTTTGGAGGAGCTAAGTTTATGAAGGTATACATCTGTAACTATAAATTGGTATTCTTCCCAATCATCTCCCTTCCACAGTACTTCATATTTATTCAAATATGAAAACTCTAAACTAATATTGGATTTCAAAAAACCTACAAAAAAGAATTAAAACTTACTACCACAAAAATTGATTAAATAATATGTAAGCAATCAATTGATAATTATATGTTTTTCGAGCATTATAATTTTGTAAAAAAATTCAATTGAAAAATAAGTAACAACTCGTCTTACACTATCATGGCAAAGTTGAATTACCAATTATATATGGAACAAATTTTAAATAATAATATGGAAATAATATTAATCGGATGATTAACCTTAAGTATCTGATTTTAAACGACTAAGCTTGGTGTAGCATTTGAAACTCATAAAATAGTAAAAATAATGAAATCTTTTCATCTAGAGAAAGATTTGCAATGTTAGAGTTTAGCAATATTTTGCGATATATTCATGTTATCAAGTGGATTTTGAGCAACTGCAATATTATCTGCAATATTGACACCCCGTTTTAAAGCTTCATATGTTTGGCCATTGCAAGGACCTTTTAGTTTATAAACCTTGCACTAAAATAAAAGGACCTGTGGTTATAAGTGATGAAATGCTAAACTAAAAAATATTAAAAGGGATAAACCATATGGGTAGTGAAGCAGGACGAAGACGAAGAGCCCGCGAGACTTGGTTGGAGCAATATAAAAGGCTTTGGAAGCCTATAAATTAAATGTTGTATTTTAATTAGGAGTTATATTTAATTAGAAGTTGTATTTTAATTAGTTTTGGTAATTAGTAGTTACCTTATTTAATTTATATTTATTTTATTAGAGTCTAATTTAGGTTAGGAGATTTGTCTAGGAGTATTATAAATAGATATCTATTTCATTATTTTTTATACATTGAAATATAAGATTATTTCGGTTTGTGAAATTCTCTGTGTGATATATCTCTATGTGAGAAATTCATTTTCTTCCCATACCCGTATCCCACCAGGTAGACCATTTGCTGTATTTTATAGTTAATTTCATTTAGTTGCCCATGATCATGCATTTACTATGTCATTTCAGATAGGAGATCTTAAGGGGCTATTTGGATTACTTATGGTTATTATGCAAATGCTTAGAGCAAAGTTGAAAGTATTGGATCTCTCATATGGATATGGGACAGGTATGTTGGTCAAGAATTACTTTTTAAAGTCCAAATATCTTGTGGTCCATTTCTGTTATAATCTCCATTTGGCCGCTATCTTTCAAAACATAATTCCATGTCATCCTGTTTCGAGTTACATACACAAGGGGCTCAAAATGTGTCACAATCTGAAATTGTGATCTCAGATCTACAACTGAATTAGCTGAACTGAGAAGAGAAGATTAGGCCTTACGGACTGAAAAGAGAGAGAGATGTAGAGAAAAATAGAGCTGAGAGAAAGAAATAGGCAGTTCTTACACAAACGAGGATAGAAATTTCAGTAGGAAAGGCAAATGAGAGTTCATAAAATTTAGCATACTTCTTCTCTAGCTAATGCATGTATTTATAGGCTAACTCTAACTGATTAACAGCTCATAAACTCCTGCTAACACCTAACAAATTAGCTTTCCTCCAATCCTTACTTTGGTTTCAGTTAGGGACAACTAACCAGTAACCAACTAACTACTAGTCAAATTGCCAGCTGTGACAAAAGTACTAACTATTGTTCACTTTCTTCCAGGTAACACTGCTCTGATATATCATCATGGGAAGCTTTTGGCTCTTTCAGAAGTTGACAAACCATGTAAGCTCATGCTACATTTGTGGAAGGCCTGAAAAGGTATCTTCAGAGAAAGGAAGTTACCCATCCCTTCTTTTGTTTGGTAGAGCATGAAGGAAGGAGGATTTGCTTAATTAAAAATGTATAGCTTTATAGAAAAGGAATTAAAGACAATTGTATGGTCCGGCATTAAAGAAACTTAATTTATAAATGATATGGTCGAACTCATATACAAGTGCCTCTGGAAGAATTCATCCATCTCCTTCTGTCCCTTTACCTATTCCTCCTACCAAACAGACTAGAACTCCATGCATCCCACTTCCCTTCTTTTCATTCTCTTTTTCCCTTGAAGAAACTGTATTCTAGTTTTCTTCACCTTTAGAATCTGCTTGATCTCTATTGATTCTGTTCATCAGAATGAATTACTAGGAATCAAACCATATGTTAGATATTTCTATGTCATTGGTTTATCTCACCTTCTTTCACGTTTTCAGATTGCACCACTGCTCATGATACGTGCATAAAATATTCAGTTTTCTATTTTATTTTATTTTTTATTTTTTTATAGTTATGGGTGCAAAACTGAAATGTTACCCCTCTTCCATTTGCAGATGTTCTTAAAGTGTTGGAAGACGGAGATCTGCAGACCCTTGGTTTACTGGATTATGACAAGAGGCTGACACATTCCTTCACCGCTCATCCAAAGGTTGACCCATTCACTGGTAAAAGCCACTGTCCGAAACATAAATTGTCAAATATTATTCTGGAGGTTTTCATTTAATAACAATGCTTTTCTGTGCAGGTGAAATGTTTACCTTTGGCTATTCGCATACACCCCCATATATAACATACAGAGTGATTTCAAAGGATGGTTTCATGAATGATCCCGTGCCAATAACATTAGCAGACCCTATCATGATGCATGACTTTGCCATAACTGAAAATTATGCAATTATAATGGACCTGCCTTTGTACTTCAGACCAAAGGTAAGGGACTCATTCCTCCCCTCGTGTATTAATTTGTTGTGTGATGGACATGCATGTTAGGTGAAATCTCATCAAATATGTGATTATCACATTATTGGAATTATATAAGAGTATATACGCTATATAGATGCAACTTCATCACTCGGCGCATCGAGGTTGACTTATCATGACATTTCAATATTTAGGAAATGGTGAAGGAAAAGAAGCTGATACTCACATTTGATGCAACTAAAAAGGCTCGATTTGGTATCCTTCCACGGTATGCAAAGAATGAGCTGCTGATCAAATGGTTTGAGCTCCCAAATTGCTTCATATTCCATAACGGTGAGGCACTATGTTCTCTTTTTAATTTTTTCAAAACGCCACCTCTTAAAAATTCATCTGCCTTATTAAGTTGTTCACTAAACACTTCCCCCCCCCCCCCCCCCCCAATTTCCATTTCTCTCACTCACACAAATACACACATGCAGCACATGTGCTATGTGATTTGAATATAAAACTGATATCGATGTTTCTTAAACTATGCGGTGTGCCGGTGCCCAGCTTCCAACATCAGATTCTATCACAGATACTCTTTTATGGAAATTGATCCAAGTGTTATTTCTTTATCAAACCAGTTGTAATGCAATCAAACTTGTTCACTTAACAAAAAGGAAAAATGCAATCAGTTTGTTATACAATCTCTTCCTTGGCCTTGTATAGGAAAAAGAAAATGAAAAAACGTTTAACTATTTCCATCAGGAACTCATTTATGAATTTCATAATGCTAAATTTTAAAATTAATTTCCTTCTGATCCTCAACATGGATTTTTGTCACATTTTTCTTAACAGCCAATGCATGGGAGGAAGGGGATGAAGTTGTTCTTATCACTTGCCGAGTTGACAATCCAGATTTAGAACTGGTTCGTGGGAGTATGAAAGAGAAGCACGAGAATTTTAACGATGAATTGTAGGGAACTGACTAACAAACACATGACACTACCATGTTCTGTATACGTTACTGATTATTGATATACTTGCCAGATACGAGATGAGATTCAACATGAAGACTGGTCTTGCTTCGCAGAAGAAACTCTCAGCATCTACTGTAGATTTTCCAAGGGTTAACGAGAGCTATACTGGAAGGTTTGCATTTCTTTCTTTATTTTTTTTCATATAAAAAAAATACAATTAGTTCTTTTTTCATTTGGATTTTGGTTTAGGTTGAATTGTTTGCAAGGAAATTACTGCAATGCATTAATATTGTTGTGTTTGATTTTAGTAATGATTTCAAAAACAATTATGGACGTTGAATGTCCTATTGCCTTCACCCTCTGTTGGCTATTTATAATCTGATGTCTAGGAAAGCCTATTTTGATGTGTTGTGGTGTTATATTGCTTCATTGAATCTATAATCTTTACTAGTTTTCTGTGTTGTAGAAGCTTTTCATGATTTTCAGTAGGAACATCTTCAATAGGGTTTTTTTTTCATTTTATATCAGCATCACATTATAGTTGCTAACTATCCTGAGCAAATTTAGGAAACAACGATTTGTATATGGAACCATATTGGATAGCATCGCAAAGGTCACTGGGATTGTCAAATTTGATTTGCATGTGGAACCGGAGATCGGAAAAACTAAGCTTGAAGTCGGAGGAAATGTTCAAGGCATCTTTGACCTTGGGGCTGGTAGATTTGGTTCAGAGGCTATTTTTGTTTCTCGTCAACCTGGCATTACTTCTGAAGAAGATGATGGATACTTGATTCATTTTGTACATGATGAGAAAACCGGGTATTATCCTCTGTCCCATATCAACATTAAAGATATGATTACTTCTTTTTTTCCTCATCTTCCACACGCTACTAGTTCCGATGATAACTGGAAGTCAGTAGTTAAGGCTACCACCTAAACATAATTGATATGAATACTGTCCATGATAGATATAAATTTACTTTTATATGGTTACTTTGAACACGAGGACACCTCTTATTAGAATTTAGAAATTGGATATTACCTTATTGTTAGACAAAATTTTCCTATGAGGAGGCTCTATTCAAAAATTAATCACATTGTATGTTGATGCATTAAGAATATAGACAGAGACACACCACTTAAAAAACAACGAAGAGTAAACATAAAGGCAATTCATTTTGTGATCAAGGAAGACCCGAGTAGTCTTACAAATATTGGAGTCCAAGGCCAATGCCAAGATGCCTTATGGGCTTGCAGCATGACCATTAATCATAGAGGTGACCATAAAAAAGGTGACTTGGTGCCTTGGGAGTTGGGACTTCTAGGGCTATTTGGCTTAGTGGTTAAAGCGTCGAGGGGATTTTCGCCAATGTGACTTTTGCAAGAATCACAACAAGGCCTTTCTATGTCCTAAGAAAGGATTATGTCCCCACAGCAGGACACGTGCCAGGCGTTCCTCATTATTAGGGTTGAGGTGGAAAGCTACATCAATGATAAGTTACCTATAGTTGGTCATGGTTCTTACTTTTACAAAGACAACTAATAGTGTTACAATTGTAAATTTTGGGTGTAAAAAGTAAAAACAGTGTAAGGCTACACTTAGCACATATCTATAACCACATATTATCTCCATTCTTTACTATTCTTTTATCATAAATTATATATTTAATTCTTTTCTTACTTAATTTGTTTTATCTTTTTAGTTTTCCTTTTGCATTTTACGCTCACATTTGGGATTCCATTTCAGTCTAGCCAAACTACTTTGGTTTAAATGGCATTGTTCAGCTGAGTTGAGTTGTGATTATTCAAAATCGTCCTCTTTTAGCCTAAGTATATAATTATATATACATTTATTTTTATTTTTTTTTAATTTTACAAAGCTATACTTTTATTTTCTAACTTGGGCTTGACTTGATAAGATTTTTATATGCAACTACAATCTGATATCATCTTCTTCGACTGTTTTATGCAGAAAATCATCAGTGAATGTAATTGATGCAAAGACAATGTCAGCTGATCCTGTTGCAGTAGTTGAATTACCACATAGAGTTCCATTTGGGTTCCATGCCTTCTTCTTGACAGAGGTCAGTGATTTAGTTTCTCGATTGCTTATCTTTTGCCATAAAAAGGAAAAAGTGGAGCCACTTAATTATTTGAGACCACTTTAAATTGCTCTACCTTTATTGATATGAGTTCTACAATTATGTTATTGCTGCTGGTGAAAATATTATTATAAGTTATAACAAAATTCCTACACCATAGGCATTTGGAATGTCATTTTATGAACAGCCTTCTGGAATCATATTAATATGTTAATTCTCAAGATTTCAAACTAGCTTCGAGTGCGAGACAAATGATCTATGGCATCTTATTTCATACAAGTTTCAGAAGGGACTGAATGTGAATACACCAAGTAATTGACCTTTATAATTTTAACCCACCTAAGTGATTTAAAAAGTTGATTAAAAATAAACACCCTGTTTGTAGGTGTATTATTGATGTATCATTTTGTTTTTATTTTACGAATGATTTTTTTTGACAATTGAATTCCTAAAAATGGTCAATTTTTTATTTCTGGCACTGATACTAAATCAAGACAAATCCAAAAAATGAAAGGAATGTGAATCTGTCAGTGATGGTCATTCTAGTTTATATACAAAGGGATGACTTTACCTTAATCTAGTTAGTGTTGGCAACTCCCTTTCCCTGGCACTTATAGATGGTTTCAGTGTTCACGATAAAAACTTATTGACGAACGTGTCAAAAATAAGAAAATGAACCCTAACCTCACAAGGTTCAGGCAGTAACTAAGCACGAGAAAAGTAGTTGGTCATTTGACTCTTCAATCTTCATATACAAGAACACCAAGCAACTGAGCATGAGAAAAAGAAGTTGGTGAGTTTACTCTTAAAAGATTCTATAACCAGAAGTTGGGTTTTCATCACACTTGTGGAAATGAGTATAGCTAAATTATTACGGATCATAGATCCAAAAATGAAATCTCTGACTACTACAAATTATAGCTAAATTGGGGTTTGATCTTGCTCAAACTTAATCCCAACCATGCGAGTGGATAACTTAAAAATGTTGCTTTCGCGAATATAGGAATGTTCTGTTCAGTTATATGATAATGTAACCAATTTCAAAGAGAATTGTTCAGACACGTGTAATCCATTAATGTGATGCATGGGCTTATAGATTATATGATTTTACCACTACAACAAGAGAATAAGCACAGCTCTTTTCCACTGGGATTAGGTTCTTGTAACTATTTATTGATTTCATTTCTTTCTCTGAATCAAAACTTGCTATTATTATTGGAAAATTTATTCTTCTGCATTCAAATGATTTACCCAATATAAATACTTTTATCCTATCTTTTTCATTCTGGTGCCAACATTTTGCTGACGATTTCTTGAAACAGGAACAACTCAAAGAACAAGCTAAACTGTAAAATTACCGAAGTGCAAGGAGAGCAGCATGCCACTGAAAACAGACATAATCCCAGAGGCGCATGGGCAGGCTCTGCAATGTATAATATTTCGCGCACGATATAATCTGATATAAATTGTAACTACAAAATGGATTATCATAGTAATGGAACATCCATATCATAGAAGTTTATATCAGTGAAATAAATAAGAACATCAGATATCTTACAAGCATACGTAATGATGAATATTATTACTGAATCAACTAGCTTCATTCTCTGTAGTCTTTTGTTACATATATGGGATGTCGAGTAGGAGATAATGCAAAGCTTGAACCAGGTTTCTGCAAAACAATTATTACACTGTGCTGCACTAGAAGCTTTACCTTGCAAATAGTCTCTTTTTGAATGGCCATCTACCTAAAAGTAGTTACATTATAGTTCTTCCATCTCTGAATTCTTATAAAATGTTATCCGGCTAAAGGTTCCCTTGCCGTACTTGTCTAGTGCTATGTTCTCTTTCAGAACAAGTTTTTACATTTTGTTTTCACCTTCACTGAGGTTCTTGGTCACCTGTAAGGGTGCAAACGAGTCGAACTTCTCCGAACATAGAGCTACTCGAATTCAACTCATAAGCTTAAATTCATACTCGAATTTGACTTGGATTCGAATAATATTTAGGGTCCGTTTTCAAGTTCACTCTATTCAATTTGTGGGTTTCAATTTTAGAAGAGATTTGGAGGTCGGATAATATTATCTGTGGTGATTCTCAGTGTTGCTTCTTCGGTAACTTTACTTGATTTTCTGAATTTAAGATAGTTTTGTTATAATATATTTCTCTGGATTTATTTGATTTGGTGATGTTGTTCAATTTTTATTTCGTTAATCTATATCCTGTTTTTATTTAGCCAGTAGGAGTTAACACACATTTTTCACAAGTGCTCTCAGGACAATCTTCTTTTGTTCTCTGGTTAGATGAAACTCGCCACTAGACATCATTTTCAATTTGTCCTTTCAGAATTGACAAAGGGAATCAAAAACAAAGAGCAGTGGCTATAAAATACTTAAAAGGAGAAGAACTACCCAGCCATTTATTGAAATTCCTTACTTATGAAGATGATCCCAAAAAACAAAGAACAAACTACAACCATTGTATTATAACTGAAACAAGATTTCTCCAAATTTAACCTTCGAAATCTGCATTAGGGCCACAAAAAAAAAACATGAATGGTAGTTTTTAAGAATGGTAGTTTGTTGCATTTAGTCCTACTTATAGTCTCTCACTATATATTCTGGGATATGGGTTATTCCTGAAACTATAATCAGATATTTAATATGGGATATAGTCCTAGATACTTGTTCTGTTCTAAAATATATATAAAGGTCAAAGTGATATTACTTTTGGGAATAAAGCTCTGCCAATTTCATGTTCAGCACCACCTAAAGTCAATGGTGTATGTCATTATATTCAAGCTACTAGTAACATAAAGTGTTTGATATATAATTTGTCCACTTCTAGTGAGTTTGTTTTAGGAAGCTGCAGAACTTTTGTGACCTGAAGAACCTGTTTCTCAATTAGCCCTCAGGAAAATATTTCATGATTCGTATTTTATTTTCATTACCCTGTTATTCCAAGTTAGTTTTGTTGCTTAATGAAGTTGATTATGACCGAAGCATGTATTCTTGTGTTGAAAAATTTTAACTTGCTTGGTAGAGAAACTAGTTCTGACATTGTGCTTCTACTAATACTGAAGAAATGGACACTTTTATTACTATTAGTGAAAGATACTGTTATTTATGCAAAATTTTGTTATCACAATTCCATTTAACCTGGTTGACAGTATAAAATCTGCTACTTTTTTTTTCCTTTAGCAACTGTAAATCTAGTTAACTATTATTTCAGTTTCGTAAGGGACTTTATATGATTGCCTTCCTTTTCTGTTTTATAATCCTATTGTATAGAAGGTGTGCAAATATTGAAACATAGAGTTTTAGATTCCACATGTTGTGATCAGATTTAAGGTTATATGATTTATTTGTTTTTGTTGAACAGTCATAATATACTGGCTTGTATCTGTAGGAACATGGTTCCAGTGACCTTTATCATACTTGAAAAAGTTTGCAACTTTCCTTGCTGGGAGGAACTAGTCTGCATCTCGGATCCTTGGGCTCAAGTATGTTGTTTTTACCTGTATAATTCTATTTGCTCTATCGACCTTCGTGTGGACTATCCTTCGAAGTCTTAAAAGCTCTTTGAGTACATCAAACTGATATGAAACTTTAAACAATCGCAATGACTAATGTTAGTTAGTAAATTGGCAATTGCTGGTTTTACAACTTTTTGTGTAGTGACCTGATATTACTAAAAGCTTGTTTTTGTAAAAAAAAAAATCCTTTCATGATATGAATCTTCTTTAAGAATTATTCTGTCAGATATATATGATCTAGAGATAACTGGTGTTTTAAATATTTGACAAAATGACATAATAGATCATATAATGTTTATCTTTGAATGTTATGTAATTAGGAATATAATCTTGTGATATCTGGTTGAAAATGGTTTGGAGTTTTACTGTGTCATGGTTATTCTAAACCAAAAATTATTAGGAAAACAGGGGTAACATTCAGGAGCAAGGAATCAATGTTGTCAGAGGGAAGACTATGTTTTGGTTATGGTCTTAGTTTCTTTATAATCCCAAAAGTGACATTGAGACAAAAATTAAATATTGTTAAACATTACAATAAATAGGAAGATAACTCATATAGACAACTTTCATATTTGGCAATCATTTAGGCCAAGGTTATTTTCTAAATCTGCAGCATGTATTGAGATTTATGAAACATGCTGGTATACATGTTGTTCCCAGATAGGATCTTGCTTCTGAAGAGGGAATGGCTGAAATACGGAATGCCAATTTTAGAATCTTAGCTTCTGGATGTGCTAGTGTTTGGTTGTCTTTTAGCTGAGAAATTTGTGCTGTACACCTCTTATACTCCGATCTCTAGCTGACTGATGGAGGGTTGAAGTTATTAAGTATATATTCAATTTTGAGAAGGGAAAACTTAGTACTCATCTTTCTTGTGATGATCCCGATTTCTAATACTAACTACTTAAATCTTGGTATGACTGGTTTGGTATGAGATGTGAGTTTATCCATAAGTTCTATTTGGTTACTTTGGTATAATGGTATCGATTTGTTTGATGCGATTCTATCCGTAATTAATTGGTATGGACTTGTTGGATATGAGTTCACATATATGATAATTAATTGTGAAATGATTGACTGAACAATCCTTTTTGTGGAATCCTAGAAATGATTTGTTGACATTATTAACAAAAACCAAACTTCTCTAAAGCTTCCTCAACTAAGTCTTGTGTGTGTGTCATTCCAGTATGTAGAGCAATGCAAAGGGAACTTCACTACTAACAACAAGGGCCTTAATTATATTTGGTGTATTTAATCTGTTTAGTAATATATAGTCAGAGAAATACTCCATGTAGTAGTAGACAGGAAAATGTTGGTGTGTTTGTTAACAACATTTTTGTTATGGTTTTTATTTGTGTATACTTTCTAGAATAATTTTTCTTAATAATATAATGTGAATGTTTTTAGCAAGCTTCAAATTTTGTTACAATTTAGTTGAAGAACCAATTATACTAGCTTTGTCCATTTCTAATTAGATGAATCACTTGTGTTAGTACATTTATGCGTTAATCTTCTTGAATTTAATGATGACAAAATCACTATGCATACATAATTTGATGTTGACTTTAGTTAGTATAAATTGAGTTAAATAGGGGGAGACTATTTTAATTTATAAGTAGTTTAAATTAACCTGTTTAGCAATCTTGTAAACATGTTTATATTTATTATATTCTAACTGAACAATGAATAATTTGTAAGAGAGAGAAAGAACTCTATTGCATAGCCCTTATAAAAGAAAATATTGTACAAGGGCTTAGGGATCAAATTTGTTAGGTTGATCCAAACTTTTAAAGACAAACTCTAAACAATCCTTATGATTAAAAATATTGTAATCTATTAAAGGACCTAGAGATCAAAATTGTTAGGTTGATCCAAAAGTTTAGAGTTTGCAAAATTGTAATAGGCTAGGCTAGGCTGAAAGATCAACGAAGCAGAAGCAGAGAAGCAGTAGAGCAGAGTTAGAACATAACAGAAAGAAGAAGACTGCAAGCAACATAGTGAAAAACTAGGAGTTCGTAGAGTGAAAAGCAATGTTTTGAAAACTGGTTCGGAACCAGTGGTCGGACCGGTTGAACTGAGAACCGGTTCACTTTTCGGTCCGATTTGGACCGGTTCACCCAATTTGGTCAATAACCGGTTGACCATCGGTTCGACCGGTGGTTCAACCGGTAAAACTGGTTAGTTGGCCCTGTTGAACCGGTTCTGAAATATTATTTTTTTTTTCAAAAATATTTTTACCAATAATATAACATAATTTCACTATATTTTAGATTATAAAAAATTAGATGTTTTAAAATTTTATTAATAATATATTTTTATATCTATTTATGTTGTCACTGGTTCAATAACGGTTCGACCACTGGTTGAACCAGTGATCCATCCACTCGGTACCATTTTCGATTCGATGACCGGTCTGATTCTGAAAACATTAGTAAAAAGCATAACAGTAAAAATCAGATCGTCGAGTGAGAGACCTAAAGTTTTACTCTACGATCCCCAACTCTCAGAATTTTCAAGTGCAGAGCAGAGCATAGAAAGATCATTGAGCAGAACAAAGCAAAATGCAGAGTTGAATCAACGAGTGAGGACAAGAGTGTCGAGAAAAGCAGAATCGTCGAGTGGAGAAGGGAAGACCAACAATCAGAACAGAGGCAGGGTCAAATGAAGAATATCATAAGAAGACTCTGAGCTAAGCATTAAACTATTAGTGAAGAATGCTCAAGCTCAGAATGGGAGAAATCAGACTTGCTTCGAGGCAGGAGAATAAACAGAAATGGAGCGAAATGGAGCGAAGGCCATAGATCAGCATATACATTGAGAGTTTGTAGATTTCTGTCAAGCTGCTCCAACACCGCAGAGTAAAAACAAAATGCTCTAGTAGAAGAAATAAAGACAAAGAGCTCACACGTGCAAAACAAGTCAAAATGCTTAGGATCGCATAATGGAGCTGAATTGAACATCATCAAATCACTTAGCTACTTGAGATTGTGAACTACTTCAGAATGTAGAGTCACGGCATTGTTGAGCTACATCAATGTTACTTATCAAAGTTCATAATGCCAACAACACTGAAAAAACAGATTCACTTCTACAGATGATTGAGATGTCCTTATCAAGAATTCTCTAACAAGAAGAAGTCTGAGGTAAAACTAGCCGAAGAAGATAAGGAGAAAAACATTATTCAGTAACGACTAGTTTATCAAAAGGAGAGGACACGAGACATCCACTACATCAGAAGGAGTGCATTGAACAGAGATATAGTGGAGTCCACAACATTGCAAACTGCAAGTGTCCAGACGAGGAAGCGGATCAAAAAGAAGAGAAGGAACTTGAGAGAGACAGAAGTCTAAGTTCAAAGATGATGAAGTCTTAGTTCTCTGGAAGTGAACTTAGCATGTCTGGCAAAGTCATATAGTAGAATGCAAGATTATAGAACGACTACAGACAAAGAAGTAGAGTTATTAGGAGAATCGTTGAGTGATTGATCAAAAGGATAAACTCTACGATTGAAGACTTAAGAAATTGTAGAGTACATTAATGTTATCGTTGGACTTAAAGCTTTCTTAACACACCTTCACCTGAAGATCTTTTGAAGTATGTTACAGAAACGTCCAATCAGTCACAGTTTTAACAGCTATATTTTGGGGAACTCAAGTCTGTCACTATACTCATCAAACTTGCACAATTTACAACTTGGGCAGCTACATCAGACTGCCTGACACTATAAGAGTGCAGAAGACTTTTGAGGCAAAAATTAGTTGTGCAACAGTAACTTCTCAACAGGAAGATTCTCAAAAGAAAATCTATAAATAGATTTCAGATTCAAACGACAAAAGGTTGATCAAAAAGAGAGAACCGATCGGTCTATACACAGAAGGAGTATAAGGAGAAAAAGGTTAATCCACAAAAGATCAATGAGAGGATCGATCAGCTAAATAGGTCATATCATCAACCCAAATCCACTCTATACTTTGGAGGATCGATTAGAAAGTGAATTCATCCATAAAGAGACAGAGCAATACAAAGAGAGATATGCTAAAAGCTCAATAGAAAAAGAAAAACGAAGTCGCTCAGCTGCTAAGTTCTTCGAAAAAGAGCTTATATGCTAACTTAGCAGCACCCCTTAAAACATCATCAACAAAAATAGCAAAAGTCGAGTTTGGATGGCTCGCCTGACTCGAGTGAACAGTCCTTGAGTGGGAAGGTTGATAACCTGAAAGTCAGAGGTCTTCGAAGCCTATCTGAAGTTGAGTTTAGATGTCTCTCCTTATTCGGAGGAATCAGACTCAGTGGGATAGGTTGGGGGATCTTGAAGACAGTGAGCTTCAAAACTTCATGTAAGTCGAGTTTAGATGTCTCACCTGATTAAGTGAAATTAGACCAAGTAGGATAAATTGGGGGATCTTGAAGATAAAGGGCTTCAAAACCTCTTGTAAGACGAGTATAGAAAACTTGCCTGATTCAGTGGAATTAGTACCTGTGTGGGAAGGTCATAGGTAACCTAGAAGAGTTCTGTCTTCAAAACCTATCTGAAAGATAAGTCTGTGTGATTTGCCTGATTGACTGGAATCAGGTCTTTAGTGGAATATCCTGCTCAGTTGAGTGGAAGAGATGACTATGAGTATTTTAGGCTCCGAACCTCTTAAAAATTCATGTCTCATTGTCTCTTTACTGCTTTCATTATCTTTCATATATCTTTCATAAATGCTATTTCTGCTTGAGATGTCTTGGATAAATATTTGGTAAAAATGCTTAACTGAAAAAGTATACAGTAATGTATACAGATCTATTCAACCCCCATTTTAGATCACTTTTATACCTCTGCAAAATAACAACTTTTCATGATTAGAACATATTTCATACAGATTCACTCTAATTGACTAATCATTCTTTTTTTCATAATTAAAATCCTAGTTTAGAATCTTTAGAAAATATTCTTGCAAGGATTATAAACATGTTTTGAAATACCAAAGATGAGGATATTGTCATTCTGCAGTATTTAAACAGATGCAATAAATTTATCTAATTGATCGATTAGGTTCTATGTATAACGTAATATCTTTTGTTTCAGGTTGAGAAATTAATCAATAAGTTCATAGGTTTTATTTATTTTCCTTGTTCAAGTTTTAGTAGAATATATAAAAAGGGCAAATTTAAGAAATGACTTAACAATAATTATTTTTTTTATAATGGATATTAGTTGTGCTTTTTTTCATATTTAATTATGTTAATTTTTTAATATTGAAAACAATATGAAAACAATAATTATCCTAATATTAGTTTTCAAATTTTAACACTAATACAATATGCTAACCAAATAATAGAATTGTTTTGTTTTAATATTGAATTTTAATGTTTTTCAATTATATAGAGTTACAACTCAAATTGAATTCCAAAATAATTTATCCGAACACATCCTTAAAAAATATTATTTAGATTCAACTTGACTCGAATTTTCATTACTTGAATTTGATCCAGCTTAGATTGAATTATATTCAAACTACTCCCGGTTTTCGAATTTAAGCTTGAATTCAAATCTCCATATAGTAACTACCTTTATAATACATATAATTACTAATCGAACTTATTATTTTACTTAGAAATGAGAAAATATAATTACAATTACACTTTACAAATATAAAATTATAAATAAAATTACAAACAAAATAAAAAAATAATAACTAATTCGAATATGTATCAATCGATTATGTATCGAATCATGATTGAGAATTCGAGTAGTTTGAATCCTAAACGAGTCAATTCGAAACTATTTTTTATACTCAAATTTAAATTATATTATTAACGAATTCAAATTTTACTCATATATTTTCGAGTCGAGCCCGAATCCAATTCAAACTTTTTTGTTTGATTTGCAGCCTTAGTCACCTGTGGCCTGTGGCTTTTCCAAAATACTGAATGCATATGAAGTAGTCGGAATAGAACCAAGCGACATGAAGGGCTTCTTTTCTATTTAGGTAGCATTTTAGGCTCGAAAAACCGAGTTGACTAAACAAGCAGCAATAAATTAGTAAAAAACTAGTTACAAATGGAACACATCACAAGTCGCTGGATGATAAATGCACTCCACCTTACTAATTAAATTCCACAATATTACAAATATTTAACTTCATAGCATAGTGCAAATAGTAGAAAGTGGAGTGCTATCATCTGCATTTGCATAAACTAGTGTACGGTGAAAAAACTAGAGTTGACAAGCCATATATTCTGGCAGTACCAACCCCCAGCTCACTCTCAAATCAAAAGCAATCATGGAAATGCTATTTAAACTAAAGCCAATTTTGAGAATCTGCTTACTTTTAACTGCAGATGAGAAATGTGAGTAACGGTTAACAACTATAATTACCAAAAAAACTAACATCATATTTTTCATCCCAACACTTGGTTAGTCCAACTAAATATAATATCTACCTATAGAATCTCACTCCCCTGTACACAAAACTAGCCGAGAATCAAAATGAATTCACTCCTGAAGCATTTGTCAACGTCCCTTTCCCCTCACTCTGGAACAAAAATGCGTCTTTTTTCCTCCAAGCGTGCTGAAACAAGATAGCAATTAGCTTTCCACTCTACCAAGTGTATCTTCATCTTTTCAATCTGGACAAGTCTACATATACAACATCCAAACAAAAAATCAAAAACTACATCCATCTTAACCATTAAAAAATGAGATATGACACAGATTTTAATCCTATGACCCACTTTTGAATAGTTAAGATGGATGTTGTGTTTGAATGTTGTGCACTTATACTTATTCTTTCGATCTCCTTGCACATATCCCATGCTTGATGATGTCTTTGCAATGTTCAATTGGAGTAATAGTTGTGCATTATACCTCTCCTTCAACCATCCAAAATTTTGATGACTACAAAGTCCACATTATGCAGGGGATTTCGAATTTTTTCACCCTCTTGTGCACTAAAAGACCGTCAGTATGCCACTGAAATAGTCAGACAATGCTGATGACAGAATTCACTTAGACTCTCTTCATTCCTGGAAATAGAATTTACATTTTAGTGAAATATCACCTCTTTCAAATAATAAAATAAAATAAAATAAAAATTGCTGAACAACTAGTGCGAGATCATTCAACAGCACGCGGTCGTAGACATTTATAATTGAAAGTGCCTGGTGAGCCCTGGCGGTAGAGACAACAGGAGGAATTATACACTTACGTTTCACAGCTCAACTATAAGATTTGAAATTGGATTTGAAAGCACATTTGCAATTCCATTGAATTGATACTAGTAAAACTTTCTGCTCAGACAAAAGAAATCGACTTTTCTTGTTCCCTAATTTCTCTATTTACAGTGTCTTTATATAAAGACAAAACTGTATCCCCATCCATATCTTATCCACTCCCAAATGGTGCCATTCTTACCCATAAACCATCCAATCCACCTTGTTTAACTTAAGAAATTTAATGTACAATGTGAAAAATTAAGCAATCTGAGCTACTAAAAGATTGTTCCTTTTTCTTAACAGCAGTTTACGAACAAGAAAATAAAAGGTAGGTATATTAAAAATGTATCAAATCACAGAGAAAGTTATCCCTCAGTATGCCTAGTATCCACATGACATGAAATTGATCATGGTTCCTCTACCTCTGCAATAACCAACAGGAGGAGCACCATTCCCTCAAGTTTCATGCCCAAATGCAGATTACTAAATATATCATCAGTGGGATAAAGTATTTAAGCAGTAAATACCCTTTCAGAATTTTCACAAATGTCCACAAATAAAAGGAATTTGCTAAATATTTCTAGCAAATATCTGAGTGTCTCTATCAGTTTTAACATGCAACTTTCTTCTATTAATATACCGTTCCCATTAAAGCCAACTATAAACAAACATGAATATGTCATGTGATGCTAAGAACTTTTCTGACCCCTATTTAAATTTGGCGCTAAAATTCCTAATAAGACTACAGCTCCACTCTTCTAGCGTAAGATACACCTTTGACTCTGTACATTTCAACAATGAAATGATAAGTTTTCTGCAAGCAGAACGCTTGAGAAAACAGCTTAGATAACTTCATGCATAGGTAAGAAAAATATTTGCTAATATAACAACCAAAATGCATGAACATAATCACGCATAACTATCATTTAGATTATAGCATTCTGAATTCTAGATCCAAATATATTGTATCCTTAAACTAACTGCAATTAGACACCCCTACATTTCGATAAGTAACTTAGCATCAGAAATGGACATGCATTAACAACCACATTAATTGTTTTTGAACAACTAAAATGAAATGTATGAATGATTGTAGCCCCCTTCCTTCAGCGGAGGAGAATGTTCATCATCCATTTGCTTTAGGACACTAGGATTCAACAAATAAACATCTCAATATTTGCATCCTTTCTGTGTCCAATTATTTTGCTTATGAGGTATTTAGTATTAAAATTCATGCCGCACAATAAAAATAGTTTCATGTAAAGTGGGACGGAGAAAGTAGTATTTATATAGGCATGCATATTGGTAATTTATTGACATGTCCTCCCCATATCCTTAATATTAAATCCATGAAAACATCATCACAAATAACTATAATGAATAAGAAACTGATATTTCTACACGAGTCTCTTTCACATGGATGTAGTGAGTTCCCTATGGGCCTATTTGTGAGTTCGGATTTGGGGGAATGGAAACAAGTTCTTTCCAACTTTAATGGAATTTTTATTTTCCTTTCCATTCCTCCAAATCAAAACTCACAAACGCACCCTAAACAAATACCGTGGAGATACTCTTTGTTGGATTATTTATCTAACTATATTTTTTTTAAAAACACCTACTTTTGTAATCAGTTATTTATTAAAAGTTTGAATTTTGAGTTCTGTTTTACCATAGCTTAATATCTGTGCAGTTCACTTGTGCAATATATTTTGGAAATTGTTATTTTTACAAGAAAAAATAATATTTTTATAATATTCTTTTCACATATCTACGAGACTCATTATGTATTCAATTTTGTGTAAATATTAAATTTTTTGTGTAGAAATATCAATTTCTTATATTTCCTCCCAAAATTGATTCACTCTGGATATAGATGAGACGGGCAGAATCAGCCACTTGATCCATCTTGTACATCAGTCCAAATTAGGGAGTCGGCATAGCTTAGCATATGCTATACTACTAACTACTATGCAAATAATATAATATCATCTATGAAGGTGGATCCAGTTTGGGGAACTAGATATTAACTAGTACATACTCCATGTCTCCATCTCATAAATCTACTTCAGAAGTGACATGGGGGAGGGTGGTCCAATCAATTGAAATATTAGTACTACAGTCCATTCAATTTGCAACTCCCAGCAGAGTAATTGTTTGTTGAAATGATTTCCACAAACAAATGAATCTGTTAGAAGTGAATTAAAACAATCTGTCGTTTTCGACAAATTTATACATCAATTAAAGAATATAAAACTGACCGTAAATCATTTATACATTTTTTGTGCCGATCGTATGCGTTGAGCCTAAGATATGAGCTTCACACTGCCTGCAAGTAAAAAATAAACATTTAAAAACACAATAGCATAAGATGTTTATTTTTTTATATAGAGAACAAAGAGAAGGTGAAATTGTGAGAGAAACCCGCTGCTTCTCTCTTGCCTATTGAATCCTGCCGATTTGAGAGATCCCAAATGACGCCATTCCTGGATTTGCAATGAAAACTCTAGTAATAATCGATTTCAATGTCATGTGAGCTATTTATGAAGAATCTTGAAATTGGTGTTGAGCGCGTTTTTGCCGGACCAGCACAGTAGGGTTTAGGGGTGTGCAAATCAATAAGATTCAAACGGTTTTTTACCGGAACCGGGCTTACCGAACCAGAAGGTTCGGTAAACTTAACAACTGATACGGTATCGGTAAAATAGCCGATTTTTCGGGATAGGTACGGTATTTAGTTTTAGCATTTGGTATGTCCGGCTTGGACCGAAATATACCGGTTACTTATTATATATTTCTATTAAATATAGTATGTTAGCATATATATAATATATTATTCTGTTCTTAAAATATCTCTCAATCTCTCTCATCCTTACTTCTTTTGCATCACAGGCTCTTCTTCTCGGACTCCCACTCGGCCACTCCATCATCCATCTCATAGATCTTGTCTTTCCATGACTCAATCTCATATATTTTATTGTAATTGCATGTGGGGATTTCCCGCACCGAATCACCACTCTGATTAGTAATCTTGCAAATTCATCGCCGGAGCAGCCGTCACCGTGGTGGTGCTCGGTTATGGCAGTCTCGTTTAATCGATTGGGGTTGTGATTGCTACCTATGTGTAGCTTCTTAAAAATATTCTTCATTGTTGTTCCCACAGGCCACAGCTTCCACAGTTCATCCTCTTCTTATATTTTGTCTCTCTATATCTACCATCTCCCTCGTGGTTAGTGATGCACATTTGGCCTGGGGCCTGAGACCCGAACCTGGTCTGGCATGGACCCGGTCTGGTCAAAGTCCGACTTGGTGAAGACCTGGATCGGTCAGGTCCGGCCTGCAGGCTGTCAACAGGCCACGTTTTTTCTCCTCCGGACCGGTCCGAACTGGCCTGCGTAATTGTCTGGCCCGGCCTTCAACCTGGCCCGGCCAGGCCTGGCATCACTATTGCTTTTCAAAACATGCAGCGAACCACAAATGGGCCACTTACTCACTAGTTATTCAGGCCAAAGGCTTCATGACTGTAATTTTCTCTTTAATCTTTTCTTTTTTATTATATACTTAGTTTCATTTTCTTATCCTTTCGATGTGGGACAAATTATGTAACGACCCCGAAATTCGACCAACTTTATTACTTCAAATTTCTTATTTGTTAATCATTACGTCTCTTACGTCCAAATTTTGGTTCGTTAATAAATCCTTAATCTCCTTCTTTAATCCATTGATTGACATTACAAACATCAATTACCAAATTTTTCGGTATAATTTTTTTTCTTTTTTTCAACTTAATCATTGTATTAAAACATTTGGATATTAAAAATCTTTACGTTTCGATCCTAGTCCATGGATCGCAACCTTCACTTTTTCTTTCTGTACCAATATCATAAAACTTAACATTCAAATTTTAATATTGTTCATATCCATAAAATCTTTCTTTGCTTCATAATTCATAAATAAACATATAATAATCTCTATCCTTACCATCATCTTGAACAATCACAGTTCATAATTTAACATTATTCGTCCTATCCAGATCCAACATATATGTACATACAAAATATTAATGTAATCTTAACAAATTATTGAATATAAACATTTCATAATAACTTTCACAACCTTTTAGGAAAACTCGTCTCTATATAATCTGATATTCTTGAAATTTATTTCTTAATATGCAAAAGTTATATTACGCAAGTAATGAGCACAACGGCTCAGTAAGTTCAACAGTTTATGCGTCACGTAGCACATACCTTAATATACTCGGTGTATGTCATACATCATGTGCTTGTGCTTCTACTATAGCAATATCTCACATCATTGCACAGAGTACACATAGTTGTCATATTAGCCACAGATCACATAACACATAATTTACATGCATTTGAACAAGTATTATCATATTATAACAATCAACATTTAACATTAAAGGACTGAAGAACTTGTCTGTCGTCCAAATACTTAATTGATAGCTCAAAACCCTCTCTCGGTCAACCTATGATCATAAAATAATCAAATAATAATTATTTATCTCTTTATGATATTAATTTAATTAATTAATACCATTTCTGGGCTAATTATTTAATAATATGGTTAATTATATTAACCTCGTTCCTTAATAAATTAATTTAACTTAATATCAAATACAATCATTACGGACAACCCGGCTTATCGGATAAATTTTAGCATATTTGGTTGCCCGAAAATTTTATTTAATCATTTTCTAAACTTTAACCTTATTGGATTAATATTTAAACATTTAAATATTAATCCCCAATATTTAACATTTTTACAAAAATATTAAATTTAATGCCCAAACAACATTTCTATATTTTTAGTATTTTTTTATAATTTTCTACAATTTTTAAACAATTTTTAAACATTTATTTTAATTAAAAATCATTTCTAGGGCATTTTGGTAATTTTTCGCAGCTTTAGGAACATGAACGGCATTAACAGAAAAGCTCAGGGGCTTATCCCTAATTTTCGCGCCCCTAGGGATACATCCGATATTTTCTGAAAAGTCCGAGGGCAATTATGTCATTTCCGTAGCTAAAGGACACATTCGGTATTAACGGAAAAGGGCAAGGGCACGCTGGTAATTTCCAGCGTTGCTGTCGGTCGCGCCATGTGCGACCCTGCCTCTGCTGACGCCATCAAAACGACGTCGTCTCTCGGCCCTTTTCTGAGCCCCGAGCATTGCGCGGATGACCCTTCCGCACGCCCAAAACGGTGCCGTTTAATACCCTGCGGCTGAAAAAAAATTGGCTGTCGCGCAATGCGCCGCAGCCCTTTTTCTTCTTCATTAGTTCTGCGTGAAACAGTGCATCAACTTTGCATAATTTCCTCCATTTTTCACATAATTTTCCCGGCAAAACACCTCTAAAAATCAAATAATTTGTAGATATACATCCATAAATTATTTAGAACAAATATTCTAATTATTTCTAATTTTCCACAAAATAATTTTAATACCATAATTACCAAAATAAATTCAACTAAATTAATTTTATACCTTCTAAGTGCTTGAGAATTTTCTCAAGAAGCTTGTTATGCTCTTCTCTTGCGGTGGCCATGGCGGTTCATGGTGGGTGGAGGTGGTAGCTTCGGGTGGGAGGGGAAGGAGCAAGAGTTGGCCTTTTCTTTTCTTTTCCTTTCTTGGTTGCTTTTCCTTTTATAACCAATACAACTTAACCAAATTTGAAGGAATAATCATTTCCACCGCCTTAGACCAACCGGCTAAATCTCTCTCTCGAACATTCCAATATTAAGCATGCAAATTAATTATTTTAATGCATTACGTAATTATTTCGTGTAATAAATATTTTATATAATAAATATAAAATATTTATTTTAATTTACCAAAATTCATAATATGATTTATAAATAATTTTAATACCTCTTTTGGGTACTTTACTTGACAAATTTTGTACACGCATAACGCCATGCATGCAATTATTTGAGGTAATTTATACCTCCAAAAATCATAAAATAATTCATGTAATATATAAAAATTATTTTTCGTAATTTTTCACTTCGTTACTTGGACAACATGTTACATTAACATGTTCACATTTCTGAAATATTATTTTTCATAAAAGTCATAATAATTCCATTATACATAAATAAAATTTTTAATAACTTAAAACATTCATTTTTCTTATTTATTATTCAATTTCTTTAATATTCACATTAATTTTCCTTATATAAATTATATAATTTAATATTATATAATTTATATAATTACATTATTCCTTTTTAAATAATTTCCATTTTACACAAATACAATTTATAAAATTTTCTTCCACCCTTAATTATATTTAATTCTCTTATATAAATTATATAATTATTCTTATATAATTTATATAATTATTATTTCCTTCATACAACATTTTAATTTTCTTATATAAATTATATAATTATTATTATATAATTACATTTCTTCTCAATTAATTTCTAAACTTCCTCCATAATTTATAATTAATTTAAAATCAATAATTACAATTTTTACTAACTTCCTCATTAACTTTTCATAAATTTTTGGATTAATTTAATTATTAATCCCTTAATTTTCATAATTAATAACATTTATAATTATAACAATTAAGCATAAACACACATATATATACATATATAATTCATATTTCTTACATTTCCATATAACCTCATTTAAAACATAATTTCTGCACTTCCATAATAATTTAATTGTACAATTTATTGTACATTTACATGAAATTTCTCTTATTCTTAATAAATTATTTTAAAACAATTTATTTGCTTTTCAATTTCTTTAATTCCATACCATTCATCATGATCTCTGTACAGATTTAATTTACTAATTAAATCTCATCCCATACATTAAATCACATAAAATAATAATTAATTTAACAACCTTGATAATTTCATCAATCAAATTCTCATTTAATTTTATTAAAGAAATCTTAAAATTTTGGGTCCTCACAAATTACTTAAACTTGAAATTTATTAGAGAGACAAAAATTCAAGAACCTTGAGCCTGGTTCCTTTAGTCGCAGGCCTAAAGATGCAAGCTCATTCAGGTCAAACGATTCAAGATTTTAACTCCTGCTCGTCAATCTTTTCTTTATTATTATATACTTAGTTTCATTTACGTATTCTTTCGATGTGGGACAAATGACTTAAACTTGAAATTGGGCTTTTTTCTTGTAGGCTTGTAGTAGCTCAGAAACTTTGGTTGTCAATAGTGTCACAGAGAGACAAAATTCAAGAACCTTGAGCCTGGTTCCTTTAGCCGCAGAACCAAAAGATGCACCTAACATGAGATACACGGGATTAAGAATTGGAATTTCCAGCAACAGCCAATACCAAAGCTTGAGAACTGAGGTGGTGAGTAGACTAAAGAGCAACAAAAAAATATTTTAATTTTCTAAAATCTACATATTCCAAAAACAAGTTCCTGAAAAGCTGTCAATAAATGATGCTAGTAATGCAATATTATTTGTACTATATTGTTCTCATGTGCTCCTGTAAGAAGCCCTTCCTGTACCTACTATTTTAGCCTACATGGTTATAATATTTCACTAAACCAGTTTTAATTTTGTAAGTTATAATATGGAATCAATTTCAGCCCACTTAAACTAGTTTTGTACAAAAGATTAATTCTTGTGTTGAGTAAAAAGGGTTACAAATCCTGCAACCCCCCTTGTTTTTCTCTAGAGATAGACAAGGCAGGTAGGGATGAAGTATTTCAAATTAACTATAATTAGAAGAAGTGAGCTCTCTGTAGTTAGTAAACTATCAAGCCACTGACTACAATTCTCATAATAAAAAAATATGAACCATCCCAAGGTTCCTAACAATTACTAGCATTAAAATCTGTAGAAAACAAAACGTGAGACTTCACATAATCATTAAATTTACTCTATGCTTGTAAATTCTTACCAATTCCTTCTCACACCGAGAGATTAGGCCTCATATAGCTTCACCAAAATCCCACATCGCTTGTAAAAGGCATTTTTAAAGTACCAAGAGGCTATAAATATAGCATTGGGATTTATATGTTTTCCATTGCATTGCAGTGCTTTGCTTTATGGCTTTTAAATTCTCTTTGGAGTGAGCCATTATTGAATTGTTGAAAGTTTACTTCCTAATGGGTGGTGTTTAGGCGTCCACTTTTCATTAGGAAGGGCCTGGTCCGACCTGGCCTGCAGGCTTATGCAGGCCATGATTTTGTTTCATTTATCCAGCCTAGCCTGATCTGATACATTTGGAGTTTAGGCCTGGTCAATGGTCAAAGCCTGATAGGCCTGGGCCGGATCAGGCCAGATAGCCTGTTTGTGCAAGTCTACTCGTGGTGTTGAATAGAATCAATATATAAGACTTTGATTGGATGCATAAATATCACAAGGAGTCTAGGATTCGGTATAAAACAGGTGTTTACCGATACCGTCCTAGCACCGTACCGGTTCATCGGTACAAAAAAAGGGTTTAATTGGTACTGATTTTGGTATCTTATTTTGAACTAAGTTGGTAATCGGTATGGGATGGGACAGTGTGGGGCGGTAAATTATCGATGAACACCCCTAGTAGGGTTGCAATTTTATTTTTTTTACTTGTTCTGTTGTAAATAAAAAATTTTATTATTATTTTAAGTAATTTCAAGTTAAATGCCTATTTGTCTTAAATAATATATTTTTATAATAATTTATCTATAATATTTTTAGTATTAATTGTTATATTTCTATTCTCTATGCATATTTATGGAGTATCATTAGTCATGTGCAGAAAATTATATAACTAAATAAGAATTTAAATATGGATAATATTGTCATTTTATTTTCTTTCTTAATATGCTCAAAAAAGTCAACCACAATTTTTATCGTAAAATAAAAATATATTTATTCATGTAATAAGTGACTAATATATATATATAAATTGATGCAATTTATTTTTTATTTATAAATAATAAATAATAAATTTTGAATATGTAATCGCCTATTATTTAAGTGTGTGATTTAATCTTCATCGTGACTTTACTTAATTTGACACAATAAATAACTGGCATATAAATACTAGCCGTAACTCCATAAAATCAACCAACAATTGTCCTCATTTTGTATCTTTATATATTGTACAAGAATTTTTAATATATGCCTACAAAATCAAATGTCACCTAACATTAATCTTCAGCGACACATTAGCCAAGTATTGCTTGTCAATCTTAAAGACATGTATTGTCAAACAATATTAAGAAATTAAACTAAGATCAGTTTTACATATTCTTTTCAGATATCCTAAAATTAACGAATAAAAAAATATACGTTGTAAGTTTAAGAATATTTTTTTAGTTTCAAAATAAGTAAAACAATTCAAGTTCCTAAATACCATAGTATACAAGGCCCCATTATTGTCTGACAAAAATGTTACTAGAAGCTCTAATTATTTTCCTTTTAATTTGTTCATGCTTGCTCGATAAACATGCTTCAAAGTTTTCTCTATATTCTTAGCCCTCACTGTATAGATTGATATTACAGGTTTAGGATTAAATTCTTGTAAAACAACAGTATATTACAATTTAACTTCATCTTGTATTAGGTCAAGCTGTCTAGTTCATATAACATATATACATGAAAAAGGAAAATAAGTCGAAACAATAAATTACCATTCCAAATACTTGAAACATTTGAGCGAGTTCATTATAAATCCGTGAGCAACATATTTTTGTATGCTCCATGAGAAATTGATGTATGTCCACCAATTAACAGTCATGTCATTGATCATTTTTTATGATATATAAGAAGATCAAGATGTGAGTTGTAACTAAAACTTGCATTACCGATGCAAGAGATAAAAATAACTTGAAATGTTCAAATTACATCCCTTTAACATAGCTATGGATTTTTTAGAATTTATGAAATTTAGACACATTTTGGTTGCTTCAGATGTAACAACTCACAATTATTAAATTATGACTTCCTGGGTATCTAGTATTTTGCATATTGAAACTTAATACTATGTAAAATCCCAAATATGTATCCCTATATATAGTATCCATTTTTAGGACCGTTTGAAATATAAAAGATTTCAATAGTATTAGTATTAATTTTTTATTTCAAAATATTAATACTCCATTTTAAATGTTATTAATATCTATAAACAATGATTACAAATAGGTTAATTTATGTTCGTGTTTAGGATCTGTTTTTAATTTGTATTTTGAATGCTGATTGTTATAAAGAAAAAAAGTATTTGTATAACTCTTGAAAAGAGGGATAGATCAATTATATATATTTGTTATTATTATACGATTTAATGTATAGACAAATCGAAAAGAGTTTTATTTTTACTGTAATTAATGTATGTGATTATAGTTCAATAATTGGATTAATATTAGAATAGACATATTGTAACCGAAGGGAATAAATCATTATAGGATAATTATAACGTATGGACAAAATAATTGTATATTGAATAGACATACATTAACTGAAGGGAAGGGAAGGAATCATTATAGGAGAATTGTAACGTATGGACAAATATTAAATTTCATTGGAGAAAATTTATCACAACAAATAACATCTACCGTCGAAATTTATTAGGGCCCAAAAAGATTACCAAACAAATAATTTTTCTCATTTTGCTTTTTTATATACAGTAATAGATTTTGAAACAGTGGGACAACAATCCTAGTATATGAACCAAAGGCCCAACCGGATAAACTTATAGGCCCACTCTTATATGTGTGTATGGAAATGTAATCTAAGGCATATGCCTTAATCAGATAGGCTAAAGTTACATAATTTTGCATAAAGTTTCTAATTAATGATTTTTTTAATAAAATCCTAAAATGAAAAACTTAACTCTAAAGGGTAAAAGTATGTCATTTTATTAAGTAGGATTACCCAAACATGGCATGCTTTATACATATATATATATATATATAGTTAGAGTTAATGCCCTAGAGGCTAATTATTTGATGTAACTGCTTAACATTTTTGATATTATATTTGATTGAATAAATGAATTATTTTATTATGATTTCATTTACTGCGTTATATAAATGTTAGCATAATAAAAGTCCTTAGAATAGTGATACGAATTATATAGCTTCAAGTATGTGACTTGAACATGAGATTATATAATTACAATTAGTATCATTGCTCTTAAATGTCCCTAGTCGAGTATCATTGTTAATGAGACAACAATGATGCATTGAGACTAGTATGTGGATTGACTGATGGCCAAATCTCATTGGTCATAAATATATGAGATATTTGAGTCAATGCATAGGTACATGTTAGAGAACAATGTACTGCACTGACCCACCATGAGAATTCTACGTGGAGCATTATGTAAAGTGTCATAAGAAATTCTCATAGTGACAATGATGTAATGATCCTCCGACCTGAGATCACTATATTATTACACGAGAATTTATGTACTTTGATATCATCAAATGTCACCTTTAATAGGGTGGACAATAAAGGTGATTATTGGGTACATCATGAATCGTGTGAGGAATATGAGTGATCTAGATGGAATTTAACCCTCCTATATATTAGGGGTGATATCCATAGGCCTCTTGATTGAGTAGGACTATGAAATGCATGGTCATACTCAAATAGTGATTTATTTCATATAGTCTACTTTGATCAAGAAAACTCAGATTAAATTATGAAGAGTATGACACTTTCCATGCCTCGGGTTTAATCTAGGATGTCAAGGTTAAAAGGATTAAATTGCATTGAAACAGTGGTCATGAAAATGTTGCATCGAATCACCGATCTTATTATTATTTGGGTAACAGTGATGCATTACTAGATGTCGCTCACTGTTTATAATTTTATAATATGATTTTAAAATTATTGTCAACATAATAATAACCTATAGGGTCACACACTTAGAACGTATTTAAAAAAGGAATTAATTTAAATTGTAAGTATTTAAATATGTCAATATGATTGATAGTATTTAAAATTATGAATTTAAATTAATAGGATAATTTATATATATGTATATTAATTAAGTTAGACTTAATTAAGATATAATATATATAAATTTGAATTTTATTTTTCTAATTAAATTAGGTTTTGATTAATTCCTATTAACTACTATATATATGATATATCAGTAGTCTTAATCATGTAAGGAACAAAAACTAATACCTTAGACGCTTTCAGAAAGATGCTAGAGAGAAAAATAATTCGGAAATCCTGATTTTGGTGGCTAGTACCGCGGTTTCTTTTGCTGCAGATCGTGGGACGATTCGCGGAGCGTTCGTGTGGATACCGTAGAGACGCAGTCGTTGGATTGCGTTGAGGATTCGAGACTGCTTTAGAATTCACCAGCGTCTCCATTCATGCTTACATAATCGGTAAAACAAATTCTAAACCTCTGATTAATTTGTTTTCGCATGGATCCTGTTTTAGGGTTGTGAAATTTTTTTTATTTAAATTCCGCTGCTTTCACTATGTCGAAATCCTAACAGTGGTATCAGAGCTACTTGCGAAACGATTGATTCAGATTACACGTTTTAATTATATTTGATATATATGATGTATGATTATGCATGTTTACCGATCTGAAATTGAATATATGATATTCTGCATATTTGGGTATTCTAAAAATCTATAATATATATGTGATAAGTAGGATTTTATTCCTATTTATTAAGTATTTTTAGGCTTAATTAATTGTGAGTTTTTAAGTATTTTTAGTATTTTAGGTCATTTTATATAATTTAAGTAATTTTATGTGTTTGTATTATTTTTATTTATTTTTAATTATTTTATTTTGTAGGAAAATAAGCTTGGGGGCAAATCTGCAAATTCTACAAAGTTAAGTGGCATAATGGTAATTTCCTACGGGTGACCGCGCCATGCGCGCGTACAGAGAATAAGGCAGCATAACCGAACGACGCCGTTTGGCGTAATGAAAACGGACCGCGCAATGCGCTCGCTGAATTGCATCAGCAACTGAGAAGGCGACGACGTTGTTTTGCATCCGTGAGGAAAGCCTCCGCGCAATGCGTGGAGGAGTATGCTGACGTCAGCAACGCGGCTGAAGCGTTGACTTGGTCAAAAAGCGCGTTAGGGTTTGTTTGTTTGACACGTTATTGCTGGGAAACGAGATTATTTCGGATTTTGAGCATTAATTTGATTCCAAATTGGATTTCTTTTCCACATTAGCTTAGGATTATTATTGTATTTCTATAAATATATTAGGAGACTCATGTTTTCAGTAGGTTTTTATAATTATTATCAGATCAATATATACAATTAGGAGCTTTCTCTTTCAGGTTTTTCTTATCTATTATTTTTATTATGTTTGGCTAATTTTATTATTTAGTTCTAGGGAATTTTAAACCCGACTATAATTAATGGTTTAATCAATTTAGTAATATTATTTATTCTTCCTCATATGAAATTATTTATAATAATTTATTTTAATTGTTTATTTGATATTGGGTTTGATTGATTTAATTTTGGTCTGTTGAGTTGATCAAATTATTATCAATTGCTAGATATAGGAATTATATTACGTGTAATTGATATTGTTCCTAATCGTTGGTAGTGAATAGTGATAGATGATTGTGGTCAAACTTTTGTTTATTGCTATGGTTATCATGATGTAAGTTAAACAGTCCGAGCTTATGAGATTGTTGCTTAGAATAATCTAATTTTCTTGTGATTAATGCTTCCATTATATTAAATTTAGAGAGCTTGTTCTAGGTTGTATAATGGTTAGAATCTAATGAAGAACTTGTTTTGTTAGATTAAAATTATGGAAAATTTCGAATAACAGAGCTTGTTGTTATCTAGGGTTATTAGTTTCATGGAAGGATAACAATATATTTTGATTGATTGATCTATTAATTGTTAGGGTGAGATTGAACCGAAGAACTGAAGTTTTTAATTTATTAATTAATATTATTATTTTACTTTTATTTATTTAGTTAATTATAGTTAGTTCAAAACCCCCAAATCTAGTTTACATTGCATAAAAATAAATTAATCATTCTCTGTGGGTTCGACCCTTGCTTGCTATTATACTGAGTTTGTGATTGAAAGTAAGGATTAATTTTAGAGTGTTAACGACAGCTACCAAATTTTGGCGCCGTAACCGGGGAATGATTTTAATTTATTTTTGTATTTTTGTAAATTTTCTTTTAATTTAGCAATTTTTCTTAGATTTTATTTTTATAGTTTTACATAGTTTTATTGAGTTTTGCAGGTTAAGGATGGAAGTCATGTCTGATTATGTTAATGAGGTACGTATTTCTTCTCATGAGCAACAAACTGATAGTCTAACTTCTTTTGTTTATCAAATGGTTGTAGGTACTTGTAAGATTTGTGCGACAATAGGACAACCAACTGATATGTGCCCAATGCTTCGAGAGGAGTCCTATGAACAAGTCAATGCAGCTGGTGGTTTCCTTGGGCATTTCAGCTATAAGAATTCACCAGTGAATTGGCATGAAAATCAAAACTTTTCAAATAATCCACAGTACATGCAACCATATCCCCCACAACAACATGACCAATCGTCTAGTTCTGACATATCTTTAGAAGATATGTTTAAAGCTTTTATGACTCAAGCACAACAATTTCAACAAGAGACAAAAATTTCCATATATAATTTGGAGAATCAAATGAGTCAGCTTGGTATTACAATTGGTTAATTAGATTCTCAAGGTTCATTCCTTCCATCGCCGATGCAAGAGGAAGCAGACAACATCAGTGCAGAAACAGACAATATTGATGTAGAATATGATGTTCTTTGTGATGTCATGCCTAAGGTGGAAAGAATTTTTGGGGAAATAGATAAAGAGAATTTAGATGATGCAAGTACGAACAGTTTGAAGTTAGAGGAGGAAGAAGAAATTGAGCTGAAACAAGATTTGAAGAACACTGAAGCTGCATTTAATTCTTTGCCAATGATTTTAGTTAGTCATGTAATTAGTTCCATTCCATTACATGCTACTCACGAAAATTTTCTATCTTTTGTTTTGCAGGATCCCATTCCGAATATAAAAACTCTTCCCAATCATATTAAATATCTATTCGTTGAAGAGGGAGTAAAACGTTCATGTCAAGTGCAAGGGAGACTGAATCTACCGATGAAGAATGACGTGATGGATGGGGTACTCAAAATTCATGAAGTAGGAGTGACGTAGCACTTTGGCCTGCTGTCGAGCCAATGACAATAAATAAAGGCGCTGCTTAGGAGGCAACCCAAGAAATCAGATTTGCATTTCTTTTCCTTTTTCTTTTTATATTTATTTGTGCCTATTTCTTTGCATTATAGTTTACATTGGGGACAATGTAAAATTTAAGTGTGGGGGAAGGGATTTAGGATATTTATTTTATTTTTAGGAAATTTTAAAAAATTGTCTTTTGTTTTATTTTTAGGGAATATTTATTTTATTTTTAGGAAATTTTAAAAATTTGTCTTTGTTTTCTTTTTAGAGAATTTTAAAAATTTTAAATTTTGAATTTTGTGAGTAAATTTACTGCAAACCCTCACGAGATAAAACTCGTCCACTTGGGGTAACCTTGGGATTTAAAGGCTTATTGCACATGCTAAGTGTAACCGTGTTTTCTACGAAAATGGGTAGTTAGTTGATTTTTTTTTTATTTAGGATGTGTCACTTGAGCAATGAGTTAATTGGATTTTAATGTTTAGTCAATGATAAAATTTTGATTTTTATTTAATAACTTTTGGAAAAGGGATGAATTTTTGCTTAGTTTGAATTTTTGAATTGATTATTACTTTGTTTGAGATCCCTTTAATTTTTATACACTTATATCCATTTGTTTGAGGTAATTTTAATTTAGAGAAAGTTTATATGGTTAAATGCTTATGAAAGATATTTTTGAGCTCTATAACTTATTTGATCGTTATTTAAAGTGAAATATAAGGCAAAATATAATTTTTGGGAGAAATGATTCAGGTAATTTTTCTAGGATGGTTAAATTGAAAGAAGAATTCTTGTGATGGGTTGAGATGGAGCATAAAACGCTCTCACCCATAAACATATGGCTAGAAATTATCATGTCTAATTCTTTATCTCCTGGTTCAATTTGTTGATTACTATTAACTGCATCATCTATACCCTTTTCTTCTACTTCATCATTCCCAACTAGTATGAAAACCTAACTATTTTGTCATTTATGCCTAGGTTTATATATTTCATCATAGTTAAAACATAGTCCATTCTCTTTCCTTACTTGAATCTCACTAAAATGTAGTTTCCTCACATTTTCAGAAATTGCCTTAGTTCCTTGAAAACTTGTTCCAACTCCTATATTATTTGGAACAGATAATGTTGTTACAGATTGACCTCCAGAAAATTTGTTTCCCATTAGATTAGGCCTGACCCCATTTTGAAAAATATTATTCACATGTCGTGGTGAAGTTAATGAAATTTTAATCTTTTTAAAGATGGCATCAATGGTAGACTTTTGTACTCTAGCAATTAAAATGGCTTCTGACAGTCTTTTTTTGGTTTAAAAAGCTTAATAAATTCCCCAATTTCTTCATTCAATCCTCCAATTAAACATTTAATAAAGTAGTCTTTAGTTAACCATGGATTTTCAGCCTCTACCAAGGACCTAAGAAATTCAAATTTCTTCTGATATTGTAAAATATTGGATGCTTGTTGCAGCCTATTAAATTCAGCTAAAACATTGTTGTAAGAAGATTCATCAAATCTATTTTCTATATCCTCCACAAATTGAGCCCAATAAACACCAACATGAGACTTGTAATAGGCTAAAAACCATAATCTATCATCATCATCTAAAATTAAAGCCACACTTCTAAGTTTTTGTTCATCAGTCATAGGGTAAAACTGAAAGAAATACTCACATTTCATCACCCAATTATTGATATCCAAGCCATTAAAAACTAAAAAATAGAATTTAGGATTCTTTTGTTTGTTTTGATTATTTTCCATTTTCTAGATATTGAGTGCCTTATTTATATGATTTTTATCTTGTCTTGGGGAATCTTGTAAAATTTATGGTGGAACTTCATATGAAGATACAGGAGCCTTACCTTTCATTGTTCTCTAAAACTCAACCATCATTATTTCCATGGTGCTCTACAGGAGTCCAAACTTATCCCCAAAATCCTCTACATTTTCTGCAAATGATAGTGGCTATTCATTAGTTCTTATACTTTAGAATGTATTACGGAGACTCTCTTCTATTGATTCCTTGGATCGAGTACCTCCCGCCATTAATGAATCGAGTTTTGAGGAAGGTGGTTTGGCGGCAGTTTGTAATTGATACGGAAAAAGAATAACAATAAAGAATACAAAATTAAGATCGGTTATAGACTTTATGGAACAAAGGCTGAATTTAGGAAAAAAAATATTTTTTAAATTAGGGCCAAGGAAATAGTGGCATTAATACCAATTGTTATAAGTTTAAGTGAAATCAAGCAATCACAAAAAAAGGAAGAACGGAGAATAAGAAAAAAAAATGGAAGAACTAGGAATGGAAGAAGAAGTTTGTATTGAAACAAGAGTTCAACTCGTATGCAACAAGTTGAGAATGAAAATTACAATAATACTGATCTGATATCATTTTCCCTCCTTCAATCTCAGCTTATATTGTTACAAGAAACTAATTGTCATTAACTAATCTCAACAGTCAGTAACTAACTCTCCCGTCTAACTTTTGTAATTGAAATTAAAACTAATTATGACACCATCTTTACTAATTTTAGGTCAGCTGGCTTAACTAATCATCCAGTTGCAGATTGTTCATTCTTCTTGTTTATTCACATGCTTATTAATCCTCAGAGTCATACCACTAAGTTTGTTTTTATTTATTTATTTATCTATAGAGGTTTGATATTTTATATTGAGGCAATAAAACTTATGGTTTTTCTTTAATGGTGATGGTATAATTCGGCAAAAATAATAGATTTCGACTAGACTTGTTAACCTAGATTTGAGAGTGAGATGATGGATTTTGGGACAAAAATAATGTATACTGGAATCGGAGGACACATGGGCGCCTATCGGGTTAAAGTCTAAAAGTAAATTTGAAAATTATAGTAAGTAGTATTTTTTTAATAAGTATTTAATTCATTTTCATAGTATGTGATCAATATTGATATTTTGACGTTAAAAGTATTTTC
Source organism: Hedera helix (assembly GCA_947179155.2). Taxonomy (NCBI): domain Eukaryota; kingdom Viridiplantae; phylum Streptophyta; class Magnoliopsida; order Apiales; family Araliaceae; genus Hedera; species Hedera helix. Next base: position 7,124,901 of record OX359280.1, on the reverse strand, counting down.
AACTTAAAAATTAATATGCACTCATTTAATTTCAAATAATAAAATTATAAATTATTTAAATTTATAATATTCAAAAGTTATATAAAACACATTAATTTTAAAGTTAAAAAATATCTCATATTAATTTTAAAAAATAATATTTAATTTTTATATTTTAGAACGAAAAGAGTATAGAACAATATATTTGTTTATGCCAAGACTAAAAATAAGCCGTTACTATTTTAAATTTTAAAATTTTATAAATTTGTTTGAAAAAGTCAAAATATACATTTACAAATAACCTATAAAACCATTTAGGAATCGAATGGCGGGTAATTTTCATAAATTACCCTTATCACCGTATACAAATCGTCGGCATCTGTAATTTCTCTCCGATCTGTCCCACGTTTATTAAAAAAATAGTGCATAAAAATGCTGATGTTTATACTCTAACAGTAGTCGTTGAGAAAATGATTGATACTCCATTTCTTTATCTAACTTGCTGTACTTTCTCTCTCTAAAAGCCACTAATTTTCTCTCTCCTCGCAGCAATGTCGGTGTCGGGGAGAGTACTGAGTGACAGTCAGTCGTATAGTTCACAATCACAAGCAGCTGTTACGTCGCTTTCGTCTCTTCTAAGCCAATTTTTCTAATAACAAATACGTCCACCAATACAGCTATTCTATATCTATATCTATATCGACAGAAGCAAAGGGGGAGGCTGAAGTTTAGAGAGAGAAAGAGTTTGCTATCTTAGTTCTTATTCTGCTTCAGTCAAGATCAATTCGTTAGTTTCTCTGTCTATTTGTTAAATTAGAAAGATCTTGTGGGAGTTCCGATAATCGAGGCCTAAATTTGCGTTAACGTAATTGCATTGCGATTGTTCCGTGAGGAAATTGAGATAATTGGGTCGGATCTTGAGGTACTAAATTCAAATGGGTTTTTGTTTTTGTAGTTAATTTCTTGCTGAACTATCTATGTTGGGTTGCAGTGAAAAGATTCGAACCAAAAAAAATCAAATCTGATTTGATGGATTTGTGTACTGAAATGAGCTTACGTTACCTTTTGCGAGATTTTTGCTTTAATTAACGTATTATAGGGAATTTAAGTATGTATTAACATGGTTAATCTAATCTTTATTGGGATCTGTTTCTTTGATGAATTGGAAACTTTTCGAAATAGGAAAGCTAATTCTCAGTGTATATATATTTTTTTCAGGTGCTAAGGTACAGATCTGAGCTGTAATAGGGGCAATCTGTGGTGAAGACTTGCTATCTTAAGTGGAAGATTGTGTAAAGAGAATATTTTTGAGCCAGGGTCATGTTTGCTGGTAATAAATCTGGCTGAGATTGAAAGTTAAAATTTCCATTACTGGTTCTCCTTCAAGCAAAGGAGGAGCTATGGAATCAGAAGGAGAAACTGGGGTTAGTATTGAAAAAACTAAAACTAGACAAAATTTTGTTTGCCTTTTATAATATATTCAAAAGATTGGACTTTGATATGAATCAAACAAAGGGTCATTGAGAGCTAACACTTCCAAAATATTTCTGATTATATGGGTAATTTTTAGTGTGATCTGAAGTGATACGTTTGTGGGTTTAGATACTTTGAAATGAAGGCATTATATTGGGTTTCAAGTTAAATAAATTGTTAACTTTAACTGCTTACTGAGCATAGTGTTATTCAGAGCATACAATTATGGATAATTATCTGTTTATATGGGTTTTTAATTATTCAGGGGAAGTCCTTGAAGAGCTTGGGTGGTCAGACCTGCCAGATCTGTAGTGATAATGTTGGTTTGACTGTGAACGGCGAACCATTTGTTGCTTGTGATGTCTGTGCATTTCCAGTTTGCAGGCCGTGCTATGAGTATGAGCGCAAGGATGGAAATCAGTCTTGCCCTCAGTGCAAAACCAGATACAAGAGACATAAAGGTTTGTTTACAAAATCAAGTGATTAAGAAGTATTTAGATGAGGGTGATTATATAGTAAATCATTGAGCAGATACAGATCATTGATTTAATTATTCGGCATTCTTGAATGACCACATCACTTATAGAAGTTATGGTCACAACTTACTTTTATGTTCCATCAATTTAGATTTGGTGTTGTAATTGTAATCAATTAATATCTTCATGTTGTTCATAATAATTTTAAATTGGTATAATTAAGTTATTTTACATAATTATTATCATTATATTTTAAAACTGCATACTGATATGATATCAATCCGCCCCCCCCCCCCTCCCCCCCCAATTTGTGCCTTGTCTGGAGTCTCTAACGAATGGTTGAGTAACCTACTCAGTTTATAAATTCAGGACTCCAAATTTACGTGCTTAAAGTGTAATTATTGTTGATCTTATGGATTCTAGGAAGTCCTACTATTCATGGTGACAGAGAGGAGGATGGCGATGCTGATCCTGCTGCAAGTGACTTTCATTACCCTTCAGAAAACCAAAATGATAAGCAGAAGGTTGCGGAGCGCATGTTGAGCTGGCACATGACATATGGACGAGGGGAAGAAATTGGGCCTCCGAATTATGATAAAGAGGTCTCTCTCAATCACATTCCTTTGCTCATCAATGGAATGGAGGTATGGCAATCATATTATTGTGCACTGTCCTCTCAGGCATGTACTATGCAGTCAAAAATTAATCTCTCAGATTGCTCTTTTTTAGGTTTCTGGTGAGTTGTCTGCAGCATCACCTGAACGTCTGTCTGTGGCATCTCCTGGACCAGGTGGGGGAAAACAAGTGCATCCCCTCCCTTATGCATCAGATGTGAATCAGTCACGTAAATCTCTCTGTTCATCCTCTATGTATCTCTTTTATATGAATATGTTTCTTCTATATTTTTATTCTACTTACAAGGTTATTAATATTCCTATGCAGCTAATATTAGGGTTGTGGATCCAGTGAGGGAGTTTGGATCCCCAGGACTAGGCAATGTTGCTTGGAAAGAGAGAGTAGATGGCTGGAAGATGAAGCAGGATAAGAATGTTGTTCCAATGACTACTAGCCATGCTGCTTCTGAACGAGGCGGTGATATTGATGCCAGCACAGACGTGCTAGTTGATGACTCTTTATTGTAAGTTTACACATATTGATATTTATAACATGTTGATGTGAGATAAAATTGATTTATTTGGTTCTTATTGTCAATCAGCACACTTTTAGAGATATTATGGGTTCATGGTCATCGTAATTTTACCAAACCATTCATCTCTCAAAGAAAGCACAGTAATTTGTGATTTCACATTTGTAATTTGTGATTTCACATTTGTTGTTAATGAGAACAAATAAGTTCGTGCCATATAGCGAAATTTACTGGATTTGTGTTAGATGACCATTTCTGTTTATTGCCGTTGAGTTCTCTCGAGTTTTACCCCCTATCTCAGTGCATTTAGGAGTTACTTGTTGTACTTATTTTCTTTTTTTGGTGTAGGAATGATGAAGCTCGGCAGCCTCTTTCGAGAAAGGTTTCCGTACCATCTTCCAGAATAAATCCTTACAGGATGGTTATTGTCCTCCGGCTTGTTGTTCTCTGTATATTCTTGCATTACAGGATAACAAATCCTGTGAAAAATGCCTATCCATTGTGGCTTTTATCTGTAATATGTGAGATCTGGTTTGCAGTATCCTGGATATTGGATCAGTTTCCTAAATGGCTCCCAGTAAACCGTGAGACTTATCTTGATAGGCTTGCACTGAGGTCTGAATCTTCTTCTATGAACTGCTATCCTCCCATTATCTAAGTTGTACGAACTCTTTTTTTACTACGGTTTTATATTCTTACTAAATATAAATATCCTACAGATATGACCGAGAAGGCGAGCCATCCCAATTAGCTGCTGTTGACATTTTTGTCAGTACTGTTGACCCATTAAAGGAGCCTCCTCTTGTTACAGCCAATACAGTTCTTTCCATTCTTGCAGTTGATTACCCAGTTGACAAGGTTTCATGCTATGTCTCTGATGATGGAGCTGCCATGTTGACATTTGAAGCTCTGTCTGAAACATCAGAATTTGCAAGGAAGTGGGTACCTTTCTGCAAGAAGTATAACATTGAACCCCGGGCACCAGAATGGTATTTTGCTCAGAAGATTGATTACTTAAAAGATAAAATTCAAACATCATTTGTTAAAGACCGCAGAGCTATGAAGGTAAAGAGTTAGTTCATGCAAACAATTTTATCTTCTTTAGTGCATCCATCTTATCTCTCCTTACATTTACTAATGTTTCAGAGAGAATATGAGGAGTTCAAAGTTCGTATAAATGGATTTGTTGCCAAGGCCCAGAAAGTTCCTGAAGAAGGTTGGATCATGCAAGATGGTACACCATGGCCTGGAAATAATACCAGGGATCATCCTGGCATGATCCAGGTATAACTTCAGTCTGTAATTGGCAGATTTACTTCCACAAAAGATAATCTCTTACTGATTACATATTATTTGCAATGGTTCATGGATCATTTCTTGTTGCAGATAACTTAAAATCCTATAGAACACATGCTATTACTCTGATCTTGCCCCTTCTTTTCATTCCTAAATCTAATTTTGATGTTAGTTATTCTGAAAGATGTTGTTCTTTTTCCATTTCTTTTGTGGACTTACCAGCATAGTCAATATCTATCATTATGCCCAACTATGTTATGAGCACTGAGAGTCATTTGATAGTGAGGGCAGCAGTTAGTTTATATTTCCTCAACGTGGCATTGTTATAAATAAGAACTGACATATTCATTACTCACAGGTTTTCTTAGGCCAAAGTGGAGGTCTTGACAGTGAGGGTAATGAGCTTCCTCGGTTGGTCTATGTTTCTCGTGAGAAGCGTCCAGGCTTCCAACATCACAAGAAAGCTGGTGCAATGAATGCACTTGTGAGTAGTTAAAATTTTATTAGCTCCTAAACTTTTCTTTCTTCTTATAGATAATCTTTAACATTCAGTCTACCACTCTTGCAGGTTCGTGTATCAGCAGTCCTTACTAATGGGCCCTTCTTGTTGAATCTTGATTGTGATCACTACATAAACAACAGCAAAGCAATTAGAGAAGCAATGTGCTTTATGATGGATCCAAATCTTGGAAAATATGTTTGTTACGTTCAGTTTCCTCAAAGATTTGATGGTATTGATAGGAATGATCGATATGCCAATCGAAATACTGTTTTCTTTGACGTAAGTTTTTTCGTCCTTAAGATATTTCCACGTCCTATTTTTCATAGTGTGGTAATTCTGACAAGAAGTATAGGAAGTTTCTTCTATATGCCATGATCAAGTTCTGTCATCTAAAAAATATTGCCATTTTCTATTTAAGTGTCTCTGCAAACCAAATCTCATTACCTCATTCCTCCATTCATCAGTTTTGAACTTATCGATTTCTTTGTTGAGTCAGATAAACTTGAGAGGTTTGGATGGCATTCAAGGACCAGTCTACGTGGGTACTGGATGTGTCTTCAATAGAACAGCACTATACGGCTATGAGCCTCCTCTCAAACCTAAGAATAAAAAATCTGGGTTTTTATCTTCCTTCTGTGGTGGATCTCGAAAGAAAAGTGCTAAATCAAGTAAGAAGGGCTCAGACAAAAAGAAATCTAGCAAGCATGTCGATCCCACTGTACCAATATTCAGCTTAGAAGATATTGAGGAGGGGGTGGAAGGTACACCTTTTTGATTCTTTGAATAAATTGTTAACGTTCGAGTTCAGTTATATTAGTTCCTAGTCGACAATCTGTGTTCAGCACTTAAAATGGAGGAAATAGATTGGCAATTATTTTTTTCAGTTATGACACTTTTTTTTCCACATCAAAATGTTCATCCAGAAAATAGATTGGCAATTATTCATTAATCAGTACTTTTAGAAAAAGAAATAGTCATTGCTCAGTAGCTAGTGTTAGTTCTCAATAGTCAAGGGCACTGGAGCGGGCAGACTGGGTGAATTTGGCTTTGCTCATGGAGTGGCTAGCCTAGATTCTGACCTGCATTTCTATGATTGTAATTTGAGCTTGAACTGTTGCGTCGAAAAATGATTCCTGTTACATAAATTGGCTCAGACATGGGATTATGCTACATGAGTAGCTCTTTTGCTTCCAAATAAGTGTTCTAAAAAGCGGCCTAGGCAGCCGCCTAGGTTCTAGGCCCCTCCCGGGCGCCTCGCTTAGGCCCAAGGCGGTCACAAAATCCCTCCAGAAAATTAAGCGGGGCTTAGGCTGGGGCAAGGCAGGGACTAGGCGGAAAAATTAGGGTTACAATTTTATTTTTATTTTTTTAATAACTAAGCTACAAAATGACGTCTGAGTGTGAGTACGAGTCCGATGGGGATATTATCTTGGAGAGATATGGAGAAGAAGAGTTAGAGATATAGAGGAATATGGAGATGATGACTATTAGTTTGTATTTTTGATTATTTGTTTGTGTTTGAACTTTAAATAATTGCATGTCTGTGTTTGAACTTTAACATTGACAATATGGATATGTGTTTGAACTTTAAGCAAAGGCCTTTATTATCTTTATTATAGATTGTTTCGCTTTATATTATTGTTTTGTTTGGATAAATGTAAAATAAAATATTAAAATTAACTTAAAATAAAAAATTACGCCTAGGCACTAGACCCCTCCCCCTGCTTCCCGCCTAGCGTCTTTTAGAACATTGTTCCAAATTCAAACATGGTTTCTAGATTTGAGTCGTTAAATGTCTTCTGTCACATGGTAACATTGCCTCAACTAGGTAGTCACATGGTTGGACAACTTGAATGGGTATCCCGGTATATACATATAATATGGAAATGAATATACTGCTGACATATTTCTTGAAATGAATACTCATAAGATTGTGTAAACGTGGTATTTTTAATTCTAATATCATTGTATTTACTAATATGATATACTGGTATAAGATCAAAAAAGACGCCACCTTGGTTTTATTATAGTACCTACCAATTTACATACAGAAAATATAGCATTCGTGTGTATAAGTTGTCATAAGATGTTAAAATTTCATAATTTGAGTTTTAGATTAGGGGTTCAGGGCTATCTTCTCCATTCTGCTCCACGATTCCTTCCAAGACCACATCTTGTATATTTTCTTATTCCCTGTTTGACTAATGTTAGTGATTCACTGATTGACTTCAGAGCTCATTTTTCTGTAGCTATTGAGTTGTTTGAAAGTTTATAAGCTATGATGTAGGGTTGCTATTTGAGGGCTGAAATATGACCTTCAGCATGGTCATTATCTTATTACACCGATCACTATATCTGGATACTTCTAGCTCGAAGAACATATGTCAAGATATTGCTTCGATGAGTAGTTGCAACATATGATAGATTTGGTTGCTGAAAACATTCACTAATCCTCAAGATGTATTGCTTTGTTATACGTAATTTTTTTTCATTTCAAAATTGACCTCATATTGTTTGCGTCTCTGCAGTAGTGTACTCTATATTCCAGTTTGTCTTCCAATATATTATTCAATAGCAAACAATCACTATCCAAGGAATCTTCATATCATACCTAAATCAGCTGGATTAATCAATACTGGTCTTGTTTTAAAAGTTGTTTTACTTGATTGGAGTGTCTTAACCTTCCTATCATATTTCATATTCAGGTGCTGGATTTGATGATGAGAAGTCATTGCTCATGTCACAAATGAGCCTTGAGAAAAGATTTGGTCAATCTGCTGTGTTTGTTGCATCAACGCTTATGGAGAATGGTGGTGTTCCGCAGTCTGCAACGCCAGAGGCTCTTCTTAAAGAAGCTATTCATGTTATCAGTTGTGGTTACGAGGATAAGACGGACTGGGGACAAGAGGTATGTTGGTTTTATACATTTAGTTCTTAGATTGCTTGTTGCTTTCTTTCAGTATAACAACTATGGACTCTACAACTGAGCTTCCATTCTGATGGGTAAAATCAAGCTTGAATTAAACCTTGCTTCCTTGTCAAGATGCCTTTTCTCGTCATGGTTCTTCTGTAAATTAAACATGTGTGATTTCCTTTTGGACTGCAAACGAAAATTTGAAAGATCTGGCAATTTTGATATACCATGATTTTTATCTTCCATAGAGTATTATTTATTTGATTATTGTCTGCAAATATAAGGAACAGAAGCTGTCTTCTTCAGTAAAAGTAAACTCATGCCATTTCCCTTTGGACTGGAAAGGAAAAGTTGATAGATGTTGCAATTCATCAACAGTTTCTTGATTTTTTAGAACTTTCTTTTACGTAATTTAAACTTGCTCGATTTCATTTTTGGACTGATTTTTTTTTAAGATCTGGCAATTTTGATATACAATTTAATATCTTCCTTATAGTACTTTTTATTTGATTATTGTCTGCAAATATAAGGAATAGAATCTGTCTTCTTCAGTAGAAGTAAACTCATGCGATTTCCCTTTGGACTGAAAAGGAAAAGTTGATGGATGGTGCAATTCATCAACAGTTTCCTGGCTGTTTTAAAACTTTCTTTTATTATTTCCTTTTATTTGTATCTGCAAGCATAAGGAACAGAGACTGTTTGCTGCAAGTTCGAGGAAAACGACATGATGTTTTTCCAGTGATTTTCTTTTTAACCTCCTTAGCCCAGAAAAAAAAGAAGATAAAATGGAAAATTACTGCCATTTTACCGTAGTTCTCGATTATGTTAGAGATCCTTTTCTTCAGAAGTCACTTATCAAAAATGGAAGGAGAAATTTCAATTACACTTGCCTGCCAAAATTGATTTCTTCTGCCCTCCATCTTATCGATCCACTTCATCCTTTTATTGGCAACAACCAGAACTTGAAACTTTTATTTCCCGGAGAACATCTCTTTTTTATGCTTTTTTTTTTGTTTTTTAAAAATGTCATTATTATTTGATATATGGAATCCATATTAAGGATTTCAAGTTGTCACCCTTTAAACTAAGCCTCTCTCTCTCTCTAAAAGAAAGGACCCTTTACTGTGCTGGCAATAACGTTACTTCTAAATCTATTATCTATGGGTATTTGCCTTTAATGCATCTTTTCTTGCTATTTCCTGGTTTATCACAATTTGGGTACGACAGTATTCTTTTGAAATACTCTTCACTTGTTCATCTCTGGATCTGCAGATAGGATGGATCTATGGTTCTGTCACAGAAGATATTCTGACTGGATTCAAGATGCATGCCCGTGGTTGGCGATCAATATACTGCATGCCTCATAGACCGGCCTTTAAAGGTTCTGCTCCTATTAATCTTTCAGATCGTCTTAACCAAGTGCTTCGATGGGCTCTGGGATCTGTGGAAATTCTTCTCAGCCGGCATTGCCCTATATGGTACGGTTATGGTGGAAGGTTAAAATGGCTCGAGAGATTTGCATACATCAATACAACTATTTATCCAATCACTTCTCTTCCTCTTCTCATTTACTGTACTTTACCAGCTGTGTGTTTACTCACGGGAAAGTTCATCATTCCACAGGTTTGTTCTATCATCAAAATCTTCATATGAATGAAACTTCCATTTTAGTTTATATTTTTAAACGGGTTATATTAAATTTAAAAGCCACAATTCTTCTTTTAATAATTGGCTTCCATGCAAGTCTGATTAATATGATAGTGTTGCCATGCTGTGGTGTTTAAGCTATATAAGTTCAACTTGAAGTAAAGAATTCTTAGCGAGCATTTGTTGGGAATTCGTGCTCACTCGAAATACCAGGGGATATCGGATGTCTCTTTGACATTATCAAACACAAGTTTGTGCGTAACTCAGAAGAGAGATGATATATTTGTTAATATATTAGAAACTTCTGGTTTTCTCATTTTTGGTGCTAACAAACACGTTTTCTTACATTTTACTGTTGTAAAAATATGCTTCGAATTTCTTTCACTATATTATTTTCCAATAAACCCGCCATGTCAAGTCCATAACATTAGACATCAAGAAGTCGTGAAAACTACCGTTTTTCTCCTACACGGGGAATCTCTGAACTTGTTGCTTTCTGCTGCAGATTAGTAACATAGCAAGTATCTGGTTTATATCCCTCTTTCTTTCCATCTTTGCCACTGGTATACTGGAGATGCGGTGGAGCGGTGTGGGAATAGACGAATGGTGGAGGAATGAGCAGTTTTGGGTTATTGGTGGTGTTTCCGCCCATCTTTTTGCTGTTGTCCAAGGCTTGCTCAAAGTGCTTGCTGGAATTGATACCAACTTCACTGTCACCTCCAAGGCATCAGATGAAGATGGCGATTTTGCTGAACTTTATTTGTTCAAATGGACAACTCTTCTGATCCCACCCACAACTCTCCTCTTAATCAACATAGTTGGTTCAGTTGCAGGAATATCATATGCAGTTAACAGCGGTTACCAGTCTTGGGGTCCACTCTTTGGCAAACTATTCTTTTCCTTTTGGGTGATTGTTCATCTTTATCCATTCCTTAAGGGTCTGATGGGTCGCCAAAACCGGACGCCGACAATTGTTGTCGTCTGGTCAATCCTTCTTGCTTCCATTTTCTCCTTGTTATGGGTGCGTATCGATCCCTTTACTACTAGAGTTACTGGCCCAGATGTTCAGATGTGTGGAATTAACTGTTAAGGGGAATGCTTCAAATTTCCATCTGAAATTCCTATTCTAAGGATCTGAAGTTTTCGGAACGTGTTAGCCATGTGATCTGATCTATAGCATTTGTTTGATTATTTTTTGGCTGACAACCTCTTTGTTAATTCACATGTGAAGTTCACATTTTGTGCAGAAGATTGGAATCGCAAGTTGTTTTGTTGTTATTAGATGTGAATCATTTAAATGTATTTCATAAACAACTCTCTGTTTTGCCTAACTTTGTCTAAAGAGACTGGATGGTAACTATATATTCAATTTTATTTTCCTAGCATAAGAATCAGCCTTGCAAGTTTAACCTTTTTTTTAAGGGGCATCTTTTAAGTTGTAATTTTAATATTGTCCGGTTAAGTATCAAATTTAGTGTGTTTTTCACTTGATTGATGATAATTTTTATGCTTTATTTAGAACTTGGAAAGGTGCTTGGAAAATAAGAAATAGAAAAATTAAAAGGCTTAATTCCAAAGTTTGGTTACACTTTGTGGGCTCGGATTTGCCATGTACGCGCGTGGGCTTTTTCGGGCATTGCGCGTGGATCCCACACACGAAGACTCAGCGACACATGGACTTTCCAAAAGGTTGTCACGTGACCACTCGTTGTGCTTAAGCTCTTGTGTTGACTTTTTTGGCCTTAGGCCTGGAGTATCTTGGCCTCGCAGGCTTGGCCATATGGACTCTCAGGTAAGGCCACATGTGGAACCTATGCTTGGCCCCACGATGCTCTTGTCGTGGCTATGATATTACAAGGGTGTATAAGCTCATGTACTACACTTAATGAAAACTATTGGTGTTTCCTAAGGTTCATAACAGAGGGCTTTTAAGATGCCTTGAGATGATATTAGGATAGCTGTCTAAGGGTTGGTTTGGTGGCTAGGAAAACAAAATTGTCAAGAGGATTCATTCGAAAAATAATGACATTGACAGTATTGTGGGACCCACTCGGGCATGTGACCTTAGCCGTATGCATGACATACCATGTGGCACCACCTGAATGTGTCACGTGAACCTAGACCTCTATTCACTATAAATAGAGTTCATGATTTAACATTTGACAGATTATTCAACACACCTAGTCTAGAGAGAGAAAATACATTCTGCCTAGTGTTGTATCATTCTCACCTATTTTTCTCTCCTTAACTCTTCTTATTCAGCCTATTCTTGCCTTCATGGATCTTTTGTCTGTCTAACTCACCTTCATAACTAACCTCGAACTTATATTTTTCTGACGACTTTGCTGGGGAGACGACGTATTCGCCGAGGTTATGCCCATTATAAGGATCAATAGGATGCATGAAAAAGCAGTTATCCGATAACCACTTTGCAGAAGCTGGAGCAACTTCTGCCTTCACTCGCAACCTTGATTTTCCCATTGTAGAAGAGGCATCAGATAGTAGCAATTCCTTGGATACGTTGGCGAATGAAGAAAACCAAAATGTGGCGACTACTTCGCAACTACCAATAGTGAGTGAGGGAGTTGGGATTGAAGCAGCCAGTGACCAGGTAACCCAGCAAAGGATGTAGCTCGAGACGCTGCAAACCTTGAAAGACGCGAGAAAAGGACAAACCCTCATCATGTTCATGATAACTGATATCCAAAAACGATAGAAAAAAAATGGCTCTTTCGATAACAGCTATTCAGCTTACCCTAGCTAAACTAAAACCTTCAAGGATTCACCATGCAAATCCCACCTCAACAATCTCGTGCAATAATCATTCCCGACACTTAGATCACACCTAATGCCCAAGTCATACCAGCCAATTAAGCTACACCCAACAACCAAGCAGCTTCCAACATGTTTGTCCCACAAAACCAACCCACTCCTCTTGTACCAAACTTTACATCTTCAGTTCAGGCTAGACTTACAGCAATCCAACAACCATTGATCCCGATAGGCCAACCCCAACCTTAATCCTCCCTTAGTCAACCTACACATCAACCACAAAGGGGTAATTTCATGACCAAGGCCGACATGTTAGACATGATAACCCAACTCCAAACAACTGACTCTAAGGACTTTACACCCTTATACCCATACCTAGCCTCAATCTGAATGAGACCACACCTCTTGAGCTATATTGAGCATCTACCGGCGTTTCACAAGTTTAATAGCGAGAAGGTTAATGTCAGAGAGCTTATCGCCAGGATTATCGAATGTATGTTGTCTTGGCTCACGATTGAAGAAGAGGCAAACCGTTGCTTGTTAATCAGGGAGTTCAACAAATCATTGACTGAGGAAACTTTTAGTTGGTATTACAATCTGGAGAAAGGAAACATGAAAGACTAGACGAACATGAAGCTACAGTTTCATTGAAAAAATTTCAATGTCTCAACATCAGTGACCATGATTGAGCTCATGTGGTTGTCCTAGGGACCGAACGAAGAATTAGCATATTATGTTTAGATATTCAAGATACAAGCATAGAAGTATGTGGCCAACTTTGATAACTAGACCTTGGTGAACGTGTGCATTAACAAGGCACAAGCCCATTTCCAACCCCATCTTATCACCAAGGGATACGAGAAGTTCAAAGCTATTTATGATTTTGACCAAAATCTTGCGAGTTCAATATAGATGGAGACACCCCAAAGCAACAATCAGGAATAATAGTTTTTCCAATTTGCCAACATCAGATCCGATAACTTGTGGAGAAAAGACATTTAAAGACCTTTTCAAACAATGGCTAAAGCACAAGATAGGGACACCAACATCACCAAAAAGGTAGCCCATAGTAGATTGCAAGGCTCACCTAAAATACTGCGAGTTTCACCAGTACGTCAGACATTCCACTATAAAATGCTACAATGTAAGAAAGATCTACCATGACAAAGTGGCTAGCGGAGAAATAGAAATTTCAAAGCATAATGTTAATGTATTAACCAAGCCATTGTCTGTTTGTGACAAAGGGAAGGAAGCCTGCAACAAAATCGAAGGATTTAAAGGAGTAATCTAAGAATTTCTAGTAATTGTACAGGCAAGGAATGAAGAAGAGACCGATCCAGGGAGACAAGTGAAGGCCCTAATCAGCTTGAAGTTTAAAAGGTTTTATCATCAACTGAGATTTTTAGAGCAAGCAAACGACAAAACAACAAAAGCAGTTGTAGACATTTTGGAGAAGCAACATGAGGGTTGCATGATGGCAGAAAAGATTATTGCGAGAAGTTTTACTGAGGGGTCTAACAAGATCACATTTTTGGAGGCATACAGCGAGGTCTCGTACATCCACAACTGTCGTTTGTATGTGATGACTATCAATAATGGCTTAGAAGTGAGAAATTTTTTAACAACGAGGCATCCATCAATATTATGCCACTGTGGCACTCAGGCACTTGGGTATTCCCGAGAAGAAATTGATGAAGAAGAAGATCGATATCAAGGGGTTCACACACGAGCAATCGAGCACAAACACTGGGAAGTATTTAGGTAGATGTCCAGGTAGTGAAGATTAGGGGACCCATCACCTTCTACATTATCGACGTGACAGGACTTACCATACAGTACTGGGAAAGGTTTGGTAGAATGCATTCGAAGTAGTGCCTTTTATGTACCATCGCTTGAAAGCTATATGAAAAGGAAAAGAAATTCGAATACCAACTGCTGTGAACCTATTCCCACCCGAGGAAGCCCATCTCGCGGACGTTGTATATTATGAGGACCTATCAGACCAGTGTGAGAAATCTTTAGAAAAAGTGAATGCAATCAAGTTGCCCAAATGGGAGGATGTATGCAGAAATGTGACTACAATATGAAAGAAATGGCGAAGACGAAAGAGAAGGGTGAATCCTCAAAATCGAAGCTGGAAAAAAGAGTTAGAGGTTATGATTCTGAGGAATAAGAAGTTCAGACAGCTCAAGAAAAAGCTAAATAGAGAATAGTAGAACTTGAGAAGGTAATACAAGAATCCAAGAAAAGAAAGACAGAAGAAGAAAACTCTGGTTAGGAGAAGATCGCAAAGTCGAACGGAAAGATTGTGTTCATTTTATGACAATGCACGGGGGTAGAAGCCAAGGGTAACAGAGGAGACCCCCACTCTGATCAGGTGTCCCCTTGCAAGGGACCCATCGAGCTTCAGCCTTCGGTTGAATGCATAGAGGATAGGCTAAGGCTACAACAGAACTAACTGCTTGAGATTGACCTGGCCAAGGAAGGAAAAACCCTTAGGTCGGTCTTTATCAACAAACAGTTAACTTTCAAGCAGTAACAAGAAATCATAAACTTACTGAAGGAGTAACAACACGTATTTGCATGGAGTTATAATGAAATGCTTGATTGAGTACTATTTTGGTTGATCAATATTTGAATATCTCACCTAGTGCCAAGCCAGTATAAAAAGTACCGAGGACTTACTGCCCCAAGGTAAAAATAGAGATTTAGTTTGAAATGGAGAAATTATTAGAGGTGGGTATCATCAAGACAATTCAGTATCCCTTAAATATCATTTAGTATGAGACAAAAATGTATAGCTATATTACAGAAGTCATTGAAGGAACATAAAGCTAATATCATTTACTCTATGATCACAAGAGCACGATTTCTGCTACTAAGTCATTTGAGAGAAGTTTTTATTGCAAACTTAGCAGCAGCTCACACAACGTCATTCCTTAGTGATTATTGTACAGATCTTAGTGATCTTAGTTGACCAAGTCTTTGTGACTTGAAAGATTCTTAGTAAATCATTGTTGCAAAAGTGCCAAGTTAAATGTGATTTGAATCATTGTTGCAAAAGTGCTAAGTTAAATGTGCTAAGTTAAAGGGAGGTTGAATAGATCTTTTTTTGTACTTTTGGACCTAATAGTTTCCTTGACATCGTAAAATACAGACTATTTATTATGAATTTTCTCAACTAAAATGGTTAGAAAATTATAACTAAATATTGGGAAGTGATTTTATGTTAAAATTTGTACAATAGTTTTCTAATATTATTTGGATATTATAATAATTTTGGTGAATTATTGAGATGCAAAACTATTTATTGTATTTTAAAGCTAATTAAAGTTAGTTTAAAAATAGAAAAAAATCACAGAAAATTGTGTGAGTTTTAGAATAATGTGAAATTTTGTGAAAAATCTTATAATAATATAAGAAAAACATTGGGTTTGTTTGAGGGCTGAGAAGTGTCGAGACGTTCCTTCTATTTTTCAAGCTATTTAATAAATAGAAATAATCATAAAAAATTCTTAAATAGTCAGAAAATTATGAAACTTGGTTGAGAAGTCTAACATAATATTTGCCTCAAGATGGTTAATGGACTTTTAGAATGTCAGAACATTACGAGTTGTGTGACGGGACATTAAGAATATTTCGGTCTTTAACTTGGAAAGTGTCGAATATCGATCGAAGGGTTTTCGTAATATTTTAAATAGTATGGAGTGATAATAGATATTGTATACCTCTAAGTTATGGTGTTGGGTTGTTTTTAGGTTATGAAGTGAAAGATACCTAATTTATAATAACTTGCAAATCAATGTTCGGAGTCTAATAGGGTAAGTATATTTTCATGATCAACATACATTTACATACCTTATAACAATTATATGTAATATAATTCTTTAGGTATAAGAACGCAGTTAATAAATCCTTTAATAACTACTAGTAGTTCTTTTAACTTTCAAATTGTGTTAGATTCTACGTCATTTACATAATTTAGTTAATATCCTTTATAATAGTTCATTTTGACGATATTGGTTATAGTTCCCCTTGATATTTGAGAGATCCGAAATAGTTGTGATGTTCTAGCTAGATTAATTCACTGACTATCTATTGTAAATGTTTGATCGATATTGTCAACATGCTTCAAATTGAGTAAAACAATTCATAATAGAGTGAGACAAAATAGGTGAGCCAAATTGCATCTGTAGAGAGCTATGAATTGTGGAAATTTTAAAAATGAAATATTTGTTGGACTCAATGAGTCACCCAATTTATGTTATTAAGTGCGTAGTTTATTTGTGGTTTTTTTTTTTAGAAATCTTATTCATAATCCTTGAATAATCGTTTGGCAGTATTATGATATTCTTATTTGTAAAATATCAGTGATATTCAATCCTTATATGCTTACTGGTGTTTTAAGCTCATTCTTACCTATGTTGTTTTTTAACTCTTCGCCCTTTGCATGGAAAGAATAGATTATAAAAAAAATGATATGATTCATTCTAGGGAAGGATGATTACGCTGGGACTTCAAGTAAGAGAAAAGAAAAGGAATATGTGAGCTGAAGAGAGCTCAAATAGTAGGTAGAGGAAAACTTTGTTTATATTCACAATGTAAACTGTGTAAATTAAAGGGGAAAAAACTTCTGGCAAAGTTTGTAAGGTTAAGGAATGAATCTTGTAGTTGATTTATAATAGTGTTTGTTGGTTCCCAGATGTATAAGAACGTGATCTAGAAGGGGGTTGAATAGATCATGTTTACATTATTGTATGACTTTTTTATTTAAAGACTTTTTACCAAATAATTGAATATTTGTGTACGCAACGAAAGTAGTTTATTTGGTAAAACCACTTTCTGATCATTTATACTAAAACACTCAGTTATGTACAAGATTTATTATTGGAAAGAATCATAAGCACATATGACATATATGAATACATGAAAGATAAAGAATGAGGTAAAGATACATTGACAACACAAGGATTTTTAAGAGGTTCAGAGCCTGAACTACTCATGTTCCTCTCTTCCACTCCGCTGAGTAGGGATATTCCACTAAGGATAAATAAACACTTAGTCCTTATAATTTGAATACTAAGTTCAGGATACTAAGTCATCTCCAATGGACATTAAGTTATTCCACTAAGGATTTGATTTACTAAGAATCAGGTGAGCCACTAAGTCTCATCTTTCTCCACAAGACACTAAGTCCTCTTCCCTGAATAGAGGCACGAGGTTTTAAAGCCCTACGTCTTTAGGATCACTCAACTTATCCTCAAGGGTCTGATTCCTTCGAATCTGGCAAAGCCATTTCAGACTTATCTTTGCTGTTGTTGATTGTTGTTGTTAAGGTGTTGCCAAGTTATCGTTAAGATCTCTTCTGAAGAACTTGGCAACAGACTGATTCTATTGATCTCTTATCTTCATGAGCTCTTTGCATATCTTTGTTATGCTATGGTTCTTTATGGCTGGAATCATTCTTGATCGATCCTCTAAAATGTAGAGTAACTTTAGGTTGATGATATGCTTGTACATTTAACATATCGATCACCTCTACTGTCTTTTGTAAATCTGCCCCTTTTTCTCCTTATTTTCCTATTTAGTGTATAGGCAGACCCTTTTATCTATTTTGACCGTTTCTCTCTATTCAACCTAATGTTTTTTTATGTTTTGGTCGACTTTGTTCTTCTTGATCTTATTTGAACTCTGTTTATAAATCATCTTTAGAGAATCTTCCCATTGAGAAGTTACTATTTGTTTATTTAATGCTCCAATATTAGAAGATCTTTGATGCTGACATTTAGTGGTAAGTGTCAGCTTACTTTCGGCTCTGTCTTTTTTTTCGGTATACTAAAAATGGAAACCACGTGGCTGATGTCATACTGTCAAAATAGTTGTTAGATACATCCCCTTCTGGCTTTTATTTGAAGCATCCAATGGTCAGCTAATGGGTTAAAATCTTCATAATTCAAGACTACTTATTGTCAGTTACATGTCAGATCTAATTGAACTCCATGAATTTTTTGATCATAAAGTTTTCTTAGAATCGTAGCGTTTGTCTTGACTTACTTTACGATTTGTAGTTCTACGATCGGTTTTACAATCTTGATGACTCTACGTACGAACTGTTCTACAGTTTGCCGACTCTGCGATTTTCTTGTTTCTTCAAATTATTCTACGATTTATATTTCACCTTACGATCTTGGAACGAACTCTATGAGTTTATAATTTGCTCTATAAGCTCTAAAATTTCTTTATGATCTTTATGTACTCTACGATCTTTTCAGTCTTTGATTTTAGAATGTATCTTTCAGTCCAAATTGCATAACTATTCTCATGGTAACTTTACTTCTGTGCCTGCAATTAAGGGTGAACAATGCAGTTATATCCGAGCCGAATAGCTTATTCGGATATAATCGAATACCGCAATCTTTTAAATTTTACTAACCGAATTTATAAATAACCGAATTACCGAATACCGAATAACCGAATATACAATTTGGTTATTTCGGTTAATAATCGAAATTAAGTTCCATTTTATCAACAAAAAAAAATAATTTCAAATTGGCAATACTAGAGTTTTCAATCAATAATTAACAACGATCAACAACCATAATAATTCATAACCTAAACATAGTTTAATGGTTTAAAATTAACAATACATAATCCTAATTATGACTTAACAAAGTCTAATTAATCTAGCAACATGCAGCAGCACTGCAGTAGCCAACACTCAGCAACAATATGCAACTGGCCAACAGCAACAGCATACAACAGCCAGCAGCAGTTTAGCAGTAACACAAGCACACAACAAAAAACTTTGTAAGAAACTCACAACAAACATAGAAATTCCTTATTAACTTAGTGTAAGTTAATTTAAGGTTGTAGATCCATAAATGGTAGGAGGAGAGTGATCCACAGTGCCTCGTATGTCTCGTAAGTCTTTAACTCCTAAGAGTTGAAAGAGTTTAAGTCTTTAATTTTTTTTAAAAATCTATTCGGTTATTCGGTTAACCGAATACCAATATTTTAATAACCGTATTTAAACCCGAATACTGAAATATTAAAACGGTTATAACTGAATTAAAGAAAATAACCGAATAATCGAAATAATACGGTTAATTTTTTTTGGTTAAGTTCGGTTATTCCGTTTATCCAGTATGTGCTCAGCCTTATCTGCAGTCGTTTTATGATCATGCATTCGACTATTTGACTTTGTAAAAAAGCTTAGTTCACTTCCTAAGAATTAGGATTTCACCTTCTTTAAACTTAGACTTCTGTCTTCTCAAGTTCATTCTCTTCTTCTTGATCAGCTCCCCTTATTCGGACACTTGCTGTCTGCAAGATTGTTGATTCCACCTTGTCTTTGTTCAGTGCATTTATTCTATTGTGGTGGATACCACGCGTCCTTTTCTTCTGATAATCAGGTCGTTGCTGAATAATACTCTTTTTCTTATCTTATTTAGCTAGTTTACCTCAAACTACTTCTTGTTGTAGAATTCTTTATGAGGGCATCCCAATTATGTGTCCTAGTGAATTTGTCTCTCAGTGGCATTGACATTATGATCTTTGATATATAGCACTGATGCAACTCAACAATGATGTAGCTCTACGTTCTGAAATAGCTCAATGATATTGGGTGACTCATTAATCTGATAATATTCAATCCGGCTTCATTCTACGATCTTGAACATTTTGACTTGTTGAGCA